>BJFM01000395.1:60942-101097 GCA_016586285.1 Arothron firmamentum
GTCCCCCGTCCCCCGTCCCCCGTCCCCCGTCCCCCGGCACGTCACGCCGCTGCGGGGACAGGGAAGCCGCCCCGTCCCGTCACCGGCTGAAGCGGACAGGTCAGAAGCGTGCTCTTACCTTGTCACTATTGAGGGCATGGTAGATCCTGTAGCTTTAACTTCAGACAGGTTGGGTTCCTCCGTCTTCGCGCACCTTTACGCACGCACAAGCTCATCACGGTTTAAAACGTCGCGGACCGGTTGCACAGCAGTGCCCCCCGACTGAAGGCTGCTCCGACGCGCGGTTTTCAGGTCCAAAGGTGCCCATGACCCCTCTTTTCCAGCTTCTTCTTCTTTTTTTTTTTCCTTTTCTTTTCTTCTTTTTTTTCTTTTCTTACAAATATAACTTCAAATCAACGTTCTTCTTCTTGAGAACCCTTGAATCGGAATCGTTTGTCCCTCGGGTCCACAAACACATCACATATTGTATTTTACGCACGAACCCCGATAAAACGCGGCTCTTCTTCTGGACCTTCCCGTGAAAGACCGTCTTTGACACCGACTTCTTCTCCTTCTTCCTGCTTCTTCTCTCTAAGGACTAGCCGGGATTTGTTGCGGTGCACTTTACCGAACAGAAAGTAGGGAATGTTTTCCTTCCGTCGCCTCTGGGCAGGTGCTTTCACATGTTCCCGTGCAGATGATCACACAGCCGTTCCCGCAGGTTCGGCCCCACAACCCGACTCTGCTCCTGGGAACCTTCCCTCTAGTCCAAACAGGTCCAATGTGCGCAGAGCGCGGCAGGAACGCGATAAAGAGCACGACGCACGACGCACACCTCTCTCTCTCTCTCCCTCTCTCTCTCTCTCTCTCTCTCTCTCTCTCTCTCTCTCTCTCTCTCTCTCTCTCTCTCTCTCTCTCTCTCTCTCTCTCTCTCTCTCTCTCTCTCAGGTGTTCGTTCCTGAAGAAATACGTCTGTTTCAGCCAGTCACGTGGTGGCAGCAGGTCTAAAGGCGCAGGTGTCAAAATTGATCGACAGAAATGCCGCCATGGTTAAAAGTTCTCCCAGGTTACTGTGGAGACGGAAAAAGAGTTGTTCTTTTAAAAATCTATTTAGCATTTACATATTGGACTTTGAGACAGTAACCTAAATACTTTTGCTCTTGTTGTTTTTGTTTTTCCCAGAGAAATACTTATAGAATGTTCATGGTGCGTTCAAGAACAGCATGTTTTCACTGTGTTCATGTTGAAGAGAACGTTCCCAAACTCTGCTCTGGATTCTTTTGGTCCCATCAGCCCTGCTGGCCTTGGCCACGCTCTGAGACCTCAGTGTTTCAAGATAAACTTTTAGATAAGCCTTCAGTAATCCCACAGGGACGAGCAAAAGTCCCTCTCCTGTGGAACTCCACCCTCCTTTTCTTTAATCAGCTGAGATCTCCTGTTTAGAAGATTTGGTTTTACAGTTGGAGCACATTTTGGGCCACATGAGGCAGTAATCCTCAGGTCACAGGTCCTCTTTCCGTGCTCGTCCTGCACACATGCGGGTTGATTCGGTGACTTAGCAACCACACGTCCACATGGAGCGTGTCCAGCTCGGCGTGTCCACGGCACCAGGGCCGAGCTGCAGGGCCGTCCCAGCAGCCATCAGCTGTGATCTCAGCTGTCGCTTACTGTTATTAATGGAAAGTATCTTGTTTTTTGAGCTCATGTCGCTTGTGTAAATATTAGTGTGAATCAGACACTCACCAGTACACAAGACGCAGTTCTGCGGTTGCTCAGAGGTCAGAATCCACCCTTCCGGCTGCCATTTTTCTGTGTGGTCACACAGCATATTTATTCAGGCTGCACACTGAAAATGTCCAAACATGTTTCACTTCATGAAGCAAACTTTCTTTAATGTCAATGTTTTCGAAGATCTTCTTATCATTTGGATGAATCCATGTTTATTCTGAGTCAATGCGTGTCCAAGCTCCAAACATAACACTTAGGTGTTATGATAAATGATATTAATAATTTTTTAATGGTTATAACAGCCAAAATAAACAGATTAATTAATAAATAACACATTACATTCACATTATTTCGAAACAGAGCCCTCCAGCGGACCCTGCAGGTATTACTCCTACCCTGCTCATAATTAAAAACATCAGAATGTTCCACAAGAAAAACATGGCTAAATCCCAAATAATATCCCTGGCTGTGAACCCAGTGGTGCTTTCAGCTAGTTTTTAGGGCTAATAACCAAGCATAACCACAGCGGATGGAGATTATAAAGGAACAGATGTGTCTGAAGGATCATTGAGAATAAAGCAAACTGCTGTCTAAATGTTGGGCAGGAAAGTGATGATTTTATCATCTATCGTGATGCAGACGGGACGCATGGAGCCACTGGGGTTACTGAAATTCAGCAGAACCAGCAGGGTGACGTGAATTCACTTCCTGTTGTGGGTCTGGGTCCTTGTTGGTGTGTTCAGTGATCAACTTGTTATCATTAATTTCCTGGGAAGCTCAAAGACAAATGTTCCCATCATTGAAGGCTTTCTGTGTGTGTGTGTGTGTGTGTGTGTGTGTGTGTGTGTGTGTGTGTGTGTGTGTGTGTGTGTGTGTGTGTGTGTGTGTGTGTGTGTGTGTGTGTGTGTAACAATTCTGCACACACTGAGGTCTCCGTGCTTGTCGAGGCCTGAACTGCTGAGCGCTGGCGGTAATCATCATATCTGTGACGCTACGCTGTCTCCTTCTGTAATAAGAGGCTTCTGGACGGCCTTTCTGACACCAGGGCTGATGAAAGACCACCTCTGCTGGCGTCAAAGCCCGGTACCACCCACCACGGCCGCGGAGACGGGTCCTGCTGCTGTCAGGTTCCATTTAAATCTGACCCTAATGTTTAAACCTTCAGCTGGATGATTAGAAGGATGCATATGGGAGCAGACCTGGTGGTGTTTACGTTTGTAAGTCACCTTCTGTTTCACACAAACCGTCACATGACCAGGTGCTTCCTGCTGCCATTCCAGGGGTCAACTGAAGGTCGATGAGCTCATTTCTCCTGGTCACAGCAGCCCCAGAACCAGATCATGGGCTCCTGAAAATACAGGACGTCAGTGAACGCCTCACACCCCGAACTGACTGAAAACTCTTCAGTCTGATTCAGTTTGAAAGCTCATTTTGCTGCATGTTGTGTTTCTTCACCCAAAGAGGTTCTGGGACAAAACTCACCCATCCTTTGGTCGTCCCAGGAGCGCGCACCCGTGCGCGATTATCGGGATTCCAGTCGTCAGTCGCGTCGTTCACACCCGGCATAAGAGCCGCTCATTACAGGCAACTGCAACTGGAACTCTAACAGCAACCGTCCCGAGAGGGGAAATAACCCAGAAAACAGTTAAAAGCGGCTGTAAATACCACCGGCTGACTTTACTGGACAGCTCAAATACTGTAAAAGCGGCTGAACATCTGCACCAGTTGCGCAGAGGATCCAAAGAGCCGCACGTTGCTCTTAGATTTTCCCCTGAAGAATCTGAAGATGATCCTCCAGCTTCCACTGACTCACTTTGAAGTTGAAAACATTTTAAGAGTGCCGGACAGTGTTCTCTGGGGACTCCCGAACTTCAGCAGCTTCTTTGGTGCCTGGCTGAAGCTGCAGCTCTTCCTCTCTGCATCACCAATGAAGGTAGTTAGAGTTACACACAGGTGAACCAGTGTTCCATGTTCCTTCAGTTCTCACTCTGAACTTTAGAAACCATCTAATGTGAAAAAGGAGGTGGAATATGAAGACTTGGAGAAACGTGGTGGAGAGCCTGCCCCCAGGAGCCTGCAGGGGTCAGCCGGTTCGGGCCAGGGAGGCTCTTATACGCACTTAAACAGTCGTAAATCACTTCAGAGGGTGGAACAAACTTTTTTTTTTGTCAAAAACATGTTCATTTCTCATCGAGCAATTGTTTATGAAATAAATTCATATTTAGATTCGAAAAAATGTAATTGTGCCGTGACAGAGAAGCATCAGTAACACAATAGCGATATGAAAAAAATAAAAAATATCTTATTACAGGGTAAGTTTACTACCCTATGGATAATTTAGGAGTCGAAATTTAAATAATTTACATTTTTCAGACTGACGGATGACCTCCGACCCGAATACTCACCGCACTGCTGCCACCTTGTGGCTGCAGCACCAACTGCAGCTTAACGGTTGAAGAAGAGCATCTGGAGCCTCAGAAGGTGTAGAGTTGTGTTTATATTAAATCCGATAGATAAGCACTATAACATACATTACAAACTTTGATATATTCAGGGAAATGAACTCAAATTACGTTATAAAAAGTAGTAACACTAGTAGACAAAAACATTCATTAAATAACAGAACTGTACACTTTCATATGTAACTAAAAAGTACTGCAAGACACCAAAACTGGACAGAAGAGACAGTTAGTACCAAACAGAGCAGTTACAACACTAGCAGAGACGGGTTATTGTTGGATTATGACCAAACAACTGAGTAAGGCAGCAGAAGGCAGCAGCAAGAAAATCATCGATGATAAGGAAAGAAATGCATCGGAGCTGTAACTGAATATAAAAACAACCTCCTCATAAGAGCCGCAACCCCCTTAGATACACAAAAAACACAACCCACCGGCAAATTACTCAATATTCCCTGACCTGCAATAAGCTGGACAACAGACACTGTGGACACTGGACACACGTTACTTAATGATTTCATGCAGATCCGAATATAAAACGAATCTGCGAGCTGCAAGTCCAAAGCACACCTGCTCAACAGGTGAGAAATAAGTTGCATAGATAAGAGGAAAACTACTCCAAATCCATTTTTAGTTTTATTTAAAGAAGCATTTTTAAGGAAAAATATCTGACTTTATAAAAACAGACACCAGGGGGCACTCTATGCCCGAGAACGCTGAGTTATTACATAATCTAGTGTAAATATGAACTCCTTGCACAACGTGGAACCACAAGGCCGAAAGTCAGGGGGAAAAAATGTTAAAAACCTGTTTAAGAATAAAAAAATGTTTGCGTGTGTGTTCCATTAGTGATTCTAAACTTTGTTTAAATGGCTTCTTTCAAATTCTTTGGTTATCAGGTACAAAAAAATCCACACTAAGATTAAAAAACAAAACAAACAAACAAAAAAAAAAACAAAAAAAGGACCAATTAGTGCAAATGTGAGTAAGTGCATCATTACATGATATCCGATGTCCACATAATGTCCAACTGCACTCGCGCTGGGGGTGGGGGAGGGGGTCGAGTCGCCCTACGAGGATGCATGAACCAGATGGGGGACAGAGATGGATCCACAGTAGCACAGCGCATGCCCTTATTCACAACATTTACAGTACAAGTGCCGTTACATGTCAGTACAAAATGTAAAAGAAAAAGTTTGCAATGATTGTACAGAGAATATTTAACTTAAAAAAGTTCTTCTTAAAGAAGAAGAAAAAAAAAAAGATGCTGCCGCAGTGCCGTCAGAGTTTTGCTAACTTGATCAGGCAGAGCTGGGATGTCGTTCCAAATATAGGAGGAAAAATAGAGCAGTCTGAGAAGTCCATTTCTTATTTAAAATATCTTTCTGAGTAATTGTTACTTAAGTCTTTGTAAACAGCTTGCCCTTTTTGTTTCTACTCTGAAATACATTCTAACCAGGCTTATTACTGCGAGACCGATCTGGATCTGGATCTGGATCTGTGCACGTCTCAAACGTGTCCAATCTCTTGGGTCCTGACTCATTCTTGGCCAGATGTGAGCAGCAACAGCAGCTGCGCTTTCTCTCACGCAGAGCCAGAAGTGAAACTGCGTTGGCATTTTGGATGCTCCTCAACTCAGTGATGGGGTTGCTATGGTGGTGTAACCGTGGCAACGCGGTTGCCATGGCTTCAGCAGAGCTGCTGCTGCTGCTGATGGTGGTGGTGATGAGGATGAGGGACAGAGGCTGAGGACTGCGATGCAGAATGTTCCTCCCAGCGTTCTTCTGTGCTGCAGCCTCCTCAAACAGGACTCCAGGCCCAGAGTCACCAAAGCAGGTAGAAAGTGTTTGTTCACAAGTCTCCTCCTTCAAAAGTTTCACATTGGACAAGTCTTAGTGGCTGCATGCACAGTGGCCTGACGGGCGTGTGTGTGTGTGTGTGTGTGTGCATGTGTGTGTGTGAGTGCATGTTCATGCAATGCAGGAGGCGGTCATGCAATTCATGTACAGCACGCTACTTGTAAATATGTAGGTTTAGCCATACTTTAATTTTTATTTCCTCGATCGTCTTTTCCATCATTTCTTTCTTCTTCTGTTATGCTGCTGGGACGCTGAGATTTCCCCATCGCGGGAAAACAAACGCAACTCACTTCAATTCTTGTACTTGCTGCATGCCAAAATACCCATTCTACTAGCAAAGTGAGGACATTGTTGGGACGCTGGGACATTGTGGCTGGTCCTCACACTTCACAGGCCCGGTTGAGGGTTTAGCCTTGGTTTAAAGGTCGGGGTCAGAGCTGGGTTTGGTTAGGGTCACCGGTTAGTTGGGCTGGCCAGAGTTAGAGTTAGGAGCTGGCTCAAACGCTATGTCTTTGAAAGTCCTAACAAAGATAGAAGTACAAGAATGCGTGTGTGTGTGTGTGTGTGTGTGCGTGTGTGTTTGTGTGCACGCGTGCGTGCGTGTGGTTCTGGAAACCTGCAGCCCCTCGTTCAGAGCCTGTCACTGCGGAAGGTGTCCTCCACGGAGGGGTCGGGCAGCACCATGTCGGGGTCGCTGAGCATGCTGAGGCCGTCCAGGCTGAGGGGCTCGATGCGCAGCTCGTCCTCTAAGGGAAAGACCCCCTCTGAGTCGAAGCACTCGGGCACGGTGGAGAGAGCGCTGCTGATGTCTTTGGACAGGCTGGGGTTGGAGTCATCTGAGAGGGAGCAGATGACAGTGGGTGAGTGTTTCTTCTCGCTGAGACCTGATAAATGTTTCTTTTTAAAGAAATCTGACACTTCCGGGTAAAAACTTCGGAGCCCCAGGCTGCTCGCCGGGTGGCTTTTTTTTTTCTGTTTGTGCAAAGGCACAAACACACACAGTACTCATCAAAAGATTTCCTGAGAGGGGGGAAGCCTAGGCTCAAATAATTCCTTCATATCTTTCGTCATTACTGCACAATCAAAGGCAGCTCCGCTGTCAGCAGACCCCAGAGTTAAACACAGATACTCAGAGGCCACATTAGCTGGCTTTCTTCCCCAATAAATCACTGATATATAAAAGCAAATCGGCAAAGCCTCTTGGAAGCCTTCCCTGATTAACACCAGCTCCCCACTCTAGCAGTCCAAATCTTTGTGAGGGACCAACACCAGATGAAATGGGATTTACCCGTGAGTATGATGTTGGGCAGCCCTCCGCTGCAGTTGGAGTACAACATGTTGGACCTCATGTGCACCGGATCCTGCAGGCTGCCATGGCTGCCACCCAGCCCCGAGAGGGCAGCCTGGGAGTAGTAGAGCGATGAGGGGGAGGAGGAGGAGGAGGGGTCGAAGCAGGAGCCCCCCGCTGTGGTGTTCATCGCATTTTCCAACAGAGCAAACTGGTCCAACTGGGTGACAGATGGAAATGGGAGGGGAAGTGGAAGACAGGAAAGGGAGAGGATGAGTGATCAGGAGGCGAATTCCGCATGGCTGTTGACGGTCTGCGCGCGTCTACCTGGTACGGGAGCGTTTTGCTCTGGAGGCTGGAGAACTGCTGCTCCATGAAAGGGTCGCTGAAGATTGTCGCCATGTTGTTTTGCTGTCCAGGAAAAGACTTGTCATTTGATTTTCCAATCCATCGTCTTCTGAAGACGAGCTCAGAAGCGTCCGACACTCACCTGGCTGCTGTTGAAGTCCAACGAGATGTTCTGGAGGGGCGAGACCGGCTGCTGCTGCTGCGGCGGGCACTGTCGGCTCTGGTCCACTGCATGCTGGGATTGCTGGTAGAGGGGATAGGGTGGGGGCGGTTCTCTTGGCATGTTGCTGGTGTCCAAAGCGACTCCCTACACAGAATAAAGGAAAAAGAGGAGTTGCAAAAGAGCAGTTGTACTATTTTCACTACTTTGCTCAATCATGCTAACATGCTAACTAGCATATTTTCATGCTAACAGACCACACAAAGCCCGATGCCTTTGGCAGCGGTCCCCTGAGGGTGTACCTGTGTGATGGGGGACAGTGAGGGGGACATAGTGGGAGAGAGCTGCTTGGTCAGGCCCCTGCGCTGCTCGCTGCCAGGAGACAGGGTGAGAGGGCTGATGGGAGCGGGCCGTCGCCGCGGGGAGCTGTTGGACAGGCGAAGGGAGGAGTTGATGGAAGGATTGCTGAGTGAGGACTGTAGCTGGCAGTTGTTGAGGGACGCCTGGATGGACGGGTTGCTCAGAGAGGAGGACAGACCTGCCGGGACAGCGAAGAACAGATGTAAAGAGAACAGAGAACGAATCAAATGTGCCTGAAACCGACTGAAACTGAGGAACGTGTGCAAGTTCGGATGTAGCGAGCACTCGGTTTTCCAGTGTGCGCTCCAGTTCGGGCCCAGAACACTGGACCTTTTTGTTCGACTGAGATGGGAGGATGGGGGACAGGAACAGAGAAGAAAAGAGCCAATTGTTAGGAGCCAAAAACAGGGTCAAGGTTCCTGTGTCCCTTTGATGCCTGGCCAAGCTGAACTGCATCTGACATGAGAGCACAAGCGACCACACACTCCCCCAGAGCCGACAGCGACCCGGGAGCTGATGGGGAGGCCCGGGAGCCTTTCTGAGCAAATAGAACCTGCGCTTCCTCCTCCCAACACTCGTCTGGAGTTGCACACTTCCGTCTTCTGCTCTTCCCACGTCTGTAGGCCGGAGCTTCGCCTCCGCCGTCGCGCAGCGTTGAGGTTCTGCCGCTGCTGTGATTCAACCAGACGTCTTCCGAGGAGAAGTGAAATCTCGGGTAAACCACACCGTTGCCTGGAGATCGGTATTACGCAGCGCGGACGCTTTAGCCTCGCTCCAGCGAGGACACAAGTGACGCAACACTCATCTCAAAGAGCCCAGACGCGTCTCTTTAGGTCGGTAAAGTGTGTAAAGTTACTGTATAACAGCGGTCCCCAAACCCTGGGCAGCGGACCGCAAGAATAGAATAAGTAAGAAAGAATAAATATCTTCAATTACTTCTTTTTCTTCATTATCTGAAACTGAACAATGTTTTATTTTGAAAAATTAGCAGATTCTCTTCCTGACTGTGGCTTTCAGGGTTTTTTTTGTTTTTTTTTTTACTATATTTAGAAAATAACACAGTTTTCATGACGGTCATGTCAGAAACATTTGTTATATTTATCCTCCACATCTTAACAGCCGGTCCCTGTCTGACATCAAACCGATCCGCGGCCAACAGAGGTCGAGGACGGCAGCTGTATGAGACACAAGCACGGATCTGAAACGCACGCAAAGCCGTACCCTGGCCACCTTGAGAGCTGCCGATGCCCAGGTGCATCATGGCGGCCGGCAGGTTTCCCGTGCTGCTGCCGCCGCTCAGGTTGGGATACACGCCGTTGTCCTCCGGGTCCAGCGGCGTGGAGAGCGGTGAGGGGAAATGCAGGTTGCTGAGGTCGGGTAGGGAGCCGCCTGTGTTCAGCAAGCCCTGGTAGTGGCACAGACCCGGGTTCTGCTCTGGAGACGGGAAGATGCTGCAGCAGAGAGAGAGAGAGAGAGAGAGGGGGAAGCGTTTTCAGGAAGCACACCATCCACGGCTGAAGCCCGGGTCAGGCCATGCGCATGTGTCACACACCCACCGACTCCACCCTCTGGGCTTCTACAGCTTCCCTCTGAGTCTCCTGGCGCGTTTGAAAGCTCATCTGCATTCGTGCTCATATGCTGCGTGCGTAACAACTGTGACTCACCGTTCCACCCACATCAACACAAACGACACGATGAAGAAATGCTTCATCCCAACCAAAGCCTCCCCCACCCCCACCCCACGACGCCTCTCAGCCAGCCTGGACGTTTAAAAGAGTTGAAAAGCCACTCCTGATGGTCCAGGTGAGAGCAGACGCTGGAGTCTCAGAGGGGAACAGCCTTGAAACCTCTGAGTGTGTCGCCCAGACTTCAATGACCTTGATAACATGAAGACTTTGGGCCAAACCTGGAATTCTGGTTGCAGCCCGTTAGGTCTGATCTGTTCTGATCCATAAGTTGGAAGTGTTTTACACTCATACGTCGTGATTCCGCAAGAACAAAAAGAAATTCACGGTCTGGATTTTCAGACTGACGTGAACAAACCCAAATACTCAACATGTTCATTACTGGGAAAAACTGGTTCCTTTTTCAGTTCCTGTTTTATAGAGACGATCAGCTGCTGAGTCTCAGACGTTTATCGCAGTCAAAATCAAAGAAAGATATTTGGAAATAACCCTTTAAAATCTGAAAAAACAGCGTAACATCCCTGAGGTAAATTCACTTCAAGTGGCCCGTTGGGCCACAAGTAGCGTGACCTATAAATCAAGTGTAACAGCCTGCAAATGGAATTCACTGCAAGCAAAAATAAGCACGTGCGTTGCTGCTAAAGCGGGACAGGATGGAGGTGGTTGGAGCTGGGAGGACAATGGTCTCAGTCAACCTGCTTTGACACAATGGCTGAGGAATGTGAGAGTTAAAAACTCCACTCCTCCTAGTCACAACGCGTCTGACGCGTCAAGAGGAACAGGGGCATCCTGTCTGACGAGCTGGAAGTGCCAGGGACTTCACTCCTAGGACTCCAGCAGCCCCAGCCCGCCTCCACCATCACAACACCAGCGAGGAGCAGAACGCAGGGAACCGAGAGGGAAACGCGCTCGGCCGCCTTCAACTGGCTCCTGACTTACTTGATTCCAGGCACTTCACATGATTTCGGCCTTGATGCCAGAGACTGAACCTGAAACAGAGACACAGAAAGCAGTGAGGACGGAAAAAGAGAAACCCGTTATCAGATCGGGCCCTGTGGGAAACCTCGGACCCAACACAAAGACCAGCACGTGGAGCTTTGTTGACTTGAACATGTTGACGAGTGTGTTTGATGATTGGGCTCCACACCATCTCAAAAGCCCTGGAAGCTGAGCAGCAGAGGCTGCTGCTAAACGAGCTGATGAGGTGACGATGAAGCTTCTACTAGACCTGCTCCGCAAGAGGTCCCATCATGGTTTTCAGAGGATGGAGATCTGCACAACAAACAGGCAGGACAGACGAGGTCTAACGGACATGGAAGCCCTCACCTTTTTGGCCTCCCACAGCTGTTTGGGAAGAGGTTTGCTGACACCAATGAGGCTCTCCTCGTTGACCAGGGAGGGGAAACTGAAGACTGGTGGCACAAAGACGCACGTTTGTCAACCATCTTCCACTCCGCAGGTTAGACTCACCGTGACCAGTCAAACTCACCGTTCCCAGAGCTGTCCACCTCCGCCTCGTTCAGACTCACTGCCATCCGAGAAAGACGGGATCGGAGACGGAGAGAGGGAAGATGGATAGAGATTTACAATCGCAGAGAAGCACCGTTAAACGTCTCACATGTGAGGCACAGTCAGCAGTCCCAGTGAGGAGGACACGGCCTTTGGGACGCGTCCCGCAGTGACTGCCTCGGTTCAGAAATGTTGGACATCTGGCATCATTTATGAGACTAATGAGGAAGATGATGGGTGGACGTGTGATAAGGAAAGCCAGCTTTTCTCCGCTGGAGAGCTCGTACCGGCTCCAACCCCTCGAGTTTCTCTTCTTTGAGTTTTTCTCCGTTTAACAACAGATGAGTTACTCTTTATTTCATCACCCTCGGTAAAAAACACTGGGCCGTTGCTCCTCCTTTCATGCTCTCCGTCTCTCCGGGGCTCACTCATTTCTGCTCTGCAGCTTTGGAGCAGATGGGACAATGAGGTGATACAACACTTTCTGGCACGCTTACGTTCCCCCATTCAGAGGTGTCTAATCGCCAAAGCTGGCGGAGGAGCAACGGGGACGGAAATGGGGCAACTGGGATGGAAAATGGCTGGCTTGCATCCCGGCCTGGATGGTAGTACATATGGGTGCTGGAAAAAAATGGCGTATTCCAAGAGGCGAAGCAACCATCAGGCTTGTTTGGGCTGCAGTCGTAACAGAAAAGAGATTAAGAAAAACCCTGAACTCATCGCGACCTTGGCACCGTGACTCATCGCCATAATTCATAGTTAGGTGCTTCTTTAATCAGTCGCTGCTCAACAAAACAGCTGAAATGTTCTGTGGTATGAATGAGGCCCATGGAAGAAAGCAACAAAGGAATCGGTGAAGAGGCCGCACAGCTTATTCTCTAGTCAGCCTCAGCTTCTCCGGGGCAAAGTTCAGCCTGCAGCAAAGCAGGAAAGACTTCACACACACCAAGAATTCAACATATAAGCTCATTTTCCATCTCTCTTCCTGCCACATCAAAGTTTAAGACCAACAAATCTGTTGTGACACATTTCCAGCTGAGTTCCAGGTGAGACATTTAAATCCCAGCCAGTACCGTATTTTCTAGACTACAAGTGCACTGTTTTTTTCATAGTTTGGCCAGGTGCTCCAAAGCGACTTATACTCCAAAAAATACGGTAATCTATGCATTTGCACAAGGTTGTGTTTGTCTGTGAAAGTCCAACTTGGGCAGGATCTGAAGTAATATCCTGTTTAAACTTGTTGGCTAAACACAGTAGGTAGTAATGCTCTGCAGGAGCACTTCCCTCATCCACCACGCTCTTCATCAGTGCTGAGATCAGACAAACACTGTAAACACTGCCAAAAACACAGCACAAAGCCGCCAGCAAAAGCAGCTGATAGGCCGCGTATGTGCAGCAACAGAAGTAAGAGTGATAAATTTGTCTGCGGACCAAAGCGATCAGCCGGCGCGAAGCGTAAACAGCGGCGGGGGCCCGACGGCGAGCCCGGCTGAGCCCACAGACAGGAACGAGAGCGCGCTGCTGGGTGGACTGTGTTCTCTGTTAATCAATGACCAGACGACCAGGACTACAAACACCATAAAGTAAGCTACACCATGGATCTGGTCCGCCAACAGGCAGCATACTGTGATTGAGGGGGGGGGTCTGGTTCAGTTAGCTCATATAGCTGGATGTCTGCGTATACTGAAGAGGCTGAGTTTACATTCACGTCTGTCCACACTGGGAGAATATCTGCAGTGAGTTTAGACAGTAGGCCACTAACATGGAGGTGGGATTAAGGGCACCTGACACTTTTGTCATCTTATGTCTGTGTTTGACTCTTACCATTACGCTGGGGGGGTCCACGACCCATCTGCTGGTTCATGCCGAAAGGGTTCTGAGGGTTCGGGTTCATGGCGCTCGTGTGAAGAGCCGAGTCGGAATTAGTTCTGCGCGGGAGTGAGAAGAAGGGACAAAAGATGCAAAGTGTTAGGACAGCACCCTGGACAGAGGCAGAGGATCTGGCAGGGATTTCTTCCTGTTCCACCTACACATTAATGTGACCCCCTGACCTGAAAACGCCGGGCTGAACCGCGGCGTCGCTTAGGATCAGGTTCACACTCGCAATTTACTGCACGATTCAGAACAGCTCAGCAAGACGGACTGATTGAACAGATGATTAAAAACATAGTGTGTGTAGTTAAGGCATTATGAGTCACAAGGTCAGGTCATTTTATCACTGTACTGGACACACGTTGCTTTTTTTATTAAGGCCAGGATGTTCACTCAAATTCTCTGCACACCAATTTTACACCATGAAGACGTTTCTGAAGCAGCGCAGGAAGAACACAGAATCTAATCTGGCTTTGAAGCTCAGAACAAGCGGGGTGAACTCTTGGAGGGGCTGAACTAAGCGAGAACCTATTAGAGAGCTACCAGAGATCAGCAACAGTAAAAAAAAAAAAAACATCCAACTTGCAATTACTGATCCATTTTCTTGGTCTGACATGTAAAAGCTTTGGTGTTAACGCAGAGTCTTGAGGGCAGACGAGCTGTGAGTTGTAAAGCTGGGTTAGTAGAAGAAAACAACTGAACAATGATTCATTCGAAATTGGAAAGACGAGTGGAAAAAAATGAATTAAATCACCAACACACAACCGTGCTTTAACGGAGCCTCTGCGGTCCTTTATTTCAGTGCCTCGAAAGGAAGAAAGGGGGATTATTGCATGTTTCAAATCAGGCAAAGGTTTAGAAAGGATGGAAAAGAGGATGAGAGATTGCAAAAAGACAAAGAAGAGAATTGTCTGCCTCTGTGTGCATGAGGGATAAAGCGGTGAAGACAAGCTGAAGGGAGACACAGAGACAGAGACGGGAGTCAAGGGTCACCTGTTGAGCTGCGATATTAATCTAAACCCAGGGCGTTTTTCCTCAGTCCATGGCTGCTGCTCCCTTCAAAGAGACAGAGGAAAAGAACGGCAGACATGTTTACTGGGTGAAAGCAGAGATCCCAGGCTGCTGCCTAACAGGCCACCAAGAAGATAGAAACCCCAAAGAACTGTCCGGAAGTGGCACAATGCTGCTTTTGTTGGACGCAAAAAGAATAAATTAGTCATGAAGACAGGCGCCCTAATGAGCCTGCAGCAGATCTGATCTTCATTTCTGAAGGGTGATGGCTTCTCTACACGCAAAACGCTTAATCCAACAACGTGAAGAGCTGCCGCTCCCACCAGACGGTGGGCAGAGGCTGGTTCAGGAAAACACGACCAAAAATGGCTCTCCGCACCAGCAGCGAGCGGTCTGGACCGATCCTGGACCATTGGCCATGGTTAATTACGGATTAAGGCTAATTAAAGGATTCCAACACGGTCTCTGGTGAGCAACAACGAGAGCACCTAGACCACCAAGACAGGGAAAAATAAATCCCTGGAGAATCATCACACCACAGCTCCCACGTGTGCTTTCCAGCCTGGATGGAGCTCCATCTGCGATTTCCTCCCAGGAGAGGCTGGTGGAGGAACAGCAGGCCAAAGACGGGGGACTGGAAGAGGAAGAGGGCATGGGAGTGGACCGAGGCTCTGACCCCAGAACAGATGGCCTCTGAAGACACATCCAGAGCTGCACTCACGTCTGTTGGACAGCTCCAGGAAGCAGTCCCTGAGGACGAGTCCCCTTCCCAGACAGCAGTAAACAGACCACTGACGTGTCCAGATTCAGATGTGAATGAGCTGCAGCCCTCATCAGATCCAGGGAGGAGATCGAATCTGCTGCTCACGCAGCGCTTAAAGGCTGTGTGAGCAGCTCTGCTCCCTTTCTTTTCTCCTGGCCCGCACAAACCCTCAGAGCTGGCCCGCTGCCCTCAAGTTCTGAAATCCATTCTGGGAAGCGTCGCGTGACTGCTCCTAACCCAAACACGTGAATGCTCGACGCGGCTTTTTTGGAGCGAGCGCTTCTTCCGCTGGTAGCGGAACTCGCGCGGCCCCACGGCACACGTGGACGGGGTCAAACACCCCCCCTCGTCCCACCCAATCGCCAGCGAACAGGGTCCTGGCCTCTGAGGAGACAAGCCCGCGCTTTTGTTCCATCACCCGCGGTCGCAACAGAGTTTTATTTTAAAGGATTTCCCAGCAGGTCACTGGAACGCAGCGTGGCCGGGCTCCGGTCCAGACTCATGTTTGGGTTCGATTAAACAAAACTCTGAGGCAAAGGCGAGTTGGCCTCATGTATCTGGGGCCCACACACTCGTGTGAATTTCTAATCCTGACATATTTCCCTGCCGATATTCAGACACTTTTACTTTCCACGTTGTAGATTTGGGCTAAAATAAAAAGCTGAGTAAAGAGTCTGAAGACTGACGTCAATGCAGGGGAACCTTTTTGCTCATGACACACGTCCGGTAACATCCAGGAGGTGTTTCTCTGGACGGCCGTGCAGCCCGTGACGATTATCTGCGTGTCGTCAGCAGGGCGTGGGCAGGACTGTTCACCCGTGTGATGACATGTGTGGCTGGACACGCAGACGGGCGTATTTCTGAAGACGCTGAGAGCCAGCGGAGCCACAGACCCGGTGAGAAAGAGCGAGTGGGGAGGAGCTGGGTTTTATCGCAGGGCCATAATCCTCTCCTGTAAACACAGAGGAAGCGTCCAGAGCGGAGAGAAAAGCAGGAGCAAAAGAGGATGTTGCAGCTCAGCACCGCGACCACAACTGCTGCTGGCTCAGACTTTGAAAGCAAAACGCCTGAAAGAGGAGACGACGCTGCCAGAGGGGAGCGCTCCGGGGGCCACAGCTCGGCACCCGTCTGCTCTGGCTCACCAGCGAACGCGACTGTGCTGCGGCTCCATTCAATAAAAGAAAAAAAAGAAGCCATACTGACAGGGAACAATTCAATTAGCCAGGTGAAAGCAGGAGAGGAGACCAAATAAAACAGCAGCATGTGCCAGAGATGCGTTACTCACCTTCGCCAGTTGTTGTCAAGCGGGGGGGACAGGTAGACGCCTCCATACGGAGAGCTGTCGATGTGCTCTGGGGTTAAAGAAAGCACTGACGGGGACAGAAAGGTGATGCGCCACTGACGCAGAAACCAGCTTTTAAATGGTGGCCACGGCTGTGACGGCACTGAGGTCATGTGACCAGGTTTGATTTAGAAAAAGGAGACATGTTGGCTCCCAGGCCAAAGGTCACACCTCCGCTTCGGGCTTTCACGTGCAGCTAAAGTCATTTGCAATGAGCCTGGCTGGATCAGCTCCTCTCTGCCGGGGAGAATCTGCAGACCCAGAACAGGTGAGGCTCCGCCCCCTCCCACAGCGCCAGCGAGACGGTGACGCGAGGCGCGTGGAGACGGGCGGCTCTGCCTCTCTGAACACGTAATGGAGAATGTCAGACTGACGGGATCTGCTTCTGCTGAGTCTGGAGTTCCTGGCTTTGGACGGCGTTTCAGAGCTTCACACTGCCAACTTCTCTGAGAGGGATGACCGAAACGCTGCCTGATTAACTACCGTGCACACTCCCTTTTGGAACCGTCTCGGCAAAGAACAAAGCTGTTAAAATAACCACAAAGCGAAGAAGCAAAAAGGAAAATCTAGCTGTTCTTGCAGACCCAACGGAGGGAAGGAACAATCCTGCCAGACTGGTTGTTTTACTGTAAAGTATGTGGAAAATAAACAGCAGGGACAGTAAATGACAATCAGGCTGCTTCGGTCTTAACGAGACCGTAGTCTGGGTGAGAAGGCTTTACGAGGTTTCTGTATCGATAACGTTGATCCAGTGTTGGCCATGGATGTGTGTTTGGGCATCATCCGTGGTGAGAGGGATCGCTGTCTTTGCTGCTGCGCACCTTCGTGGCGGCCCTGGCTGGCTGGCTCCCAGACAAACCGGGTTTATTCGCCCTCGCAGCATCTGCAGCGATCACACGGTTCAACCGGAGCTGCTTCAGAGGAGAGTTCTGGAGCCAAGCCCAGAAACACACTTCCTGCTGCAGCTATCAGTCACAGGACAGAATTAAGATAACGGCGAGCTCTCAGCCGCATTTAGCCAACGTGCAGCACGCTTCAAAGACGGCTGGACAGCCTTGCTTTCCTCCGGCTCTATCAGGCTGCTCTACCTTCACCGTCTTGACTTTCTGCTGCACGTCAGCGTGTTCGTGTCAAACACCGTTGTGAATATGCTGAGCTCATTCCGTTTACATTAAAAACGTTCCCTCACCAAACTGTCTGAACGGTCTTTGAACCAAACGCCTTCAAAGACGCTTGGAGGCGCGTGGCCAGACCGAGGAGCTGGAGGGAGGGATGGAGCTCTGCAGCAGCAGCAGCAGCAGCACGTGCTGGTTTCCTGTTGAGCTCAACGCCCACGGGGAAATCCCAACAGAGAAGACGACCAAAGCGTGCTCAGCCATCGCGGCGCAGCGCCGCAGGCAGGTAGCGCACAAACACCCCACAGTCTGCCTTCAGCGGGAGCTGAAACTAAACTAATCTGCTCCCACACTTCAGTGCACACAAGCAGAATGTGCAACCGCGACGGCCCCCCTGACATTCACGACCCTCAGGTCCGAGTCCAACGCGCCGTCCCTGCGTCACACTTGGTGTTACCGTGACTGAGACTGGTCCTCTGGCCAGAAAACAGCTGCCAACGGCGGCGGAGGGTCGTGGACGCTACAGACCTCAGCGAACACACAAGGAGGAGACGGTGATCGAGCGTGGAGGCCTCCTACTGTGACCGCGTCAGCTCTGGAAGGATATCTGTCGTCCGTGCTTGTCTATGGGGCGGCGGTGAGGAGAGTTGATGCGGTTGCGCTCCCTGTGGACCCTCTCGACCAGGCCGTGGTGGCGGGTCCCTCTGACCGAGTCCAGCCCCGACGGAAAGCCACCCTGAGACAGAAACAGAGGACATTCAAGGTCATCCTCAGCAGCAGACAGGGACGCAGCGGGAGAGGAAACACACGCTCTTCACTTCACTTCTGACGGCCTCCGAGGTTAAAGCTCAAACAGGAAGTCTTAACCAAACGCTTTACAGCCAGAAGAAAACGGTGACTGGGCCCAGTAAAGGAGCCTTTCTGCCACCACGTGGGGTTCCATTTCTGGAGCACTCGCAGATTTGCTGCTGCACGTCAAAGGGCCATTATTTCCAGCAACAAGGACACTTTCAGCGGGAAACCCAGCAACAGCCGACACAGCGCCCAGCCCTGCTCTGCCCTGACAGGCAGCGAAACCACGAGCCAGGCTTCACCTCACTTTACCTTTACAGACACTAATGCAGCATTTCAAATCTAATCCAAATCCATGAAGAAGGACTGATCAGTGTGGAGAGGTAGAGAGGAGCCTGACTGAGAGCTGAGGCTCCAGGACCGGAGCATAAAAAGGCCCATTTAAGTCACGAACACGCCGGTAATTTACTGCTCTTCTGTCTTCTGCTGCCTAACATGGAAGCATATTCTCAATCAATCACACTCCTGCACTGTGAAGGGAACCATTTTCAAAAAAACTTTCCAGGTTTGGAAGTAAAAGTAGCAAAGTGGCAGAGTGACAGCACAAAAACCGTTCTAACCCTCACCGGAGAGGAAAAAAAGGTGCAAATAAGCATCTTTTTTCTACTGGAACAAAGCATCCACATTGGAGGTCTGAGACCGCCATGACGTCCCACCTGAAACTCGGCGCTGGCTTTGCCAATCTGGTTGACGTTGGGCAGAGAGCCTCCGTAGTACGACGCCCGAGACTGAGACAGGCGGAGCTGCTGGATCTTCTGGAACTGCACCTGCCAGTGAAACACACACCAGCGTGTCAGGGGTTAAGATGCACCACTGATACACACAGATCTAATCAGAACACACACACACACACACACACACACACACACACACACACACACACACACACACACACACACACACACACACACACACACACACACACACACAGTGTGTGTGTGTGTGTGTGTGTGTGTGTGTGTGTGTGTGTGTGTGTGTGTGTGTGTGTGTGTGTGTGTGTGTGTGTGATGTGTGGCGTGTCCACCTGGCCCAGCCACACACTGACTGACTGACCGGCCTGTTTCACACACAGGTCACCTGCAGTTCAAGCGTTCCCTCAGAGCCCCCCCCCCAGCGCCTGGAGACGAACTGACCCGGCTTCATTCCCGACCACGTCTGACCCGTTTAAGCTGCACCACATTTCCGGAGGTTGGATTTGTTTTTTTTTCTCGTGCACCTCACAGAATAACTCAAGTCTGGTTCCAAACGCGGCATCAACACGCGCCACCGTCACGCTAACACAGCAGACACAGCTTTGGTGGGTGTGGGGCTGCAGCATGCGTGCAACAAACATGCAAACACGCAGCCACACCCATTTACGTCAATACCAGACAGATGTTAACCGACAGGTGGTGCCATTATCTGACGTATAAATGACACTAATCTTTTAGCATAAACCCAGTTTGTGACTTAATGATTACAGCGAGAAAGATTTGGGACTACGGGAGCTTCAAAAGGAACCTTTTCCATTAATAATCTCCGTCGTAAAGTGATAAACTTTCTGGAATATTCGCATAAAGCAGAAAATGGTCCAAATGTGGCAATAAATTCAACCACAAAGCGATAAAAACGATGGTGGACGACGAGTCAAGAGTGAATAAAGTAGCTGATTAAAGAGGGCGTGGCTTACTGATCTAAAAATAAAGCAACTACCTGCAGGACGCCCGGGTACTGGAGGGTGACCAGCACCAACTGGTGTTTGAATTACACACACTCGAAGCTCCAGTCAGCGCTGACTGATCAAACTAACAGGTAATAACCTGGATCCAAAATTAAGCCATCAGATCAAATGACGGCAATGTGCTCAGTCAGTCCCCAGTGCAAAAATCAAAAATCAAAACAGATGAAATAACTGTGTGAGAGCAGCAGATGCATTTGAGAAGCTGCAGACAGAAGTGACTTCTCCAAAAAAGAAAAAAAGCTCAGATTTGTTGCCCAAACCACAGTGATTCTGCAACTCCATCAAATAACAACCTCTGCATCTCAGGGGGGAAGAAACAAACCCAAATGACAGAAGACCTGCAAAATGACCACTGATCTGCCATTAATTCTGCACTTTCTCCTCCTGTGTTCATTTGACTTCTCTCTGCTCCCGCTGAATATCCTGTGACGGCGGATTTGTGCTCACAACCACGTTTAGCTGCAGTTTGATTTAACCTTTAATTGGTTATTCGCTCAAAGTCATTTTGTTTCCTTTCAAATCCAGATTTAAATTTGCTTAATTTGTGGCTTCAAACCTCCACGGAGCAGGGTGGGAACGTTGCATCCAGGGGGCTTTTCAGACACAATTCTAGCGGGCTGTCGAGGTCTCTGGCTTCGGCTCATCCGACTCTTCAAACCTCGGTTGTTTTTCCAACCAAATCCGCCAAATTACATTAAAAACGTTCATCAAAAAGAGAGACACCGAACTGGAGCGTGTTTACCCTTGAAACGTTGAGGTCCGTCATCAGCTGCTCGAAGGCCCGGGTCTCCTCTGCCTGCTTCTGGTTGTGCAGGGCGATCTTCTCGCTGAACTTCCTGGGGTTGGAGCCACCTGTGCCCGGGGAGCCGGACATCGTGCGGGCCGCAGTTTTTAAAACTTCAGCTACTTCGAAGAAAGTAGAGGACCGTGCTCGGCGTTTATTTTTTAACGTGCTGCAGTGAGCCCATCAGTGATTTAAACACACAGTCCATATTACGCTGTTATTTCTAGCTGCACGATCGGACCCGTGAAGTCCTTTAGCGGAGCTAACAAGCTAAGCTACCGATAAATCTGCCCTTAACAAAAGTTGTCTTTTTTAAAGACAGAGAGCAGAACTGTTTGCTTCGTGCAAACCACGCGTATTTACACGTTAAAAGTAACAACTTGAGAGAGAATGGTGCTTGAAACTCTGAGCTCACAGCTAAAACAGAACTTTTATGGAACCACTTGTTTGAATATGTTAGCCGTCATTGCTAACATAACACTGGAGGCGAACAGCTGCAGCTAGCGGAGTTAGCTAAGCTGCTGTCAAATGCCACTGCAACGATTCTGGCAAAAACGCACCGTCGAACTATCGTCACTCGTCCTTGGTCGACACAAAAACGCACAATTTCGAAGCAAAAAAAAAAAAAAGTTGTTAGCCTCGCTGGCTATATCTCGCCTCGAACGCTAGCAAAGCTTTGGGCAAAGGTTTCCTCGGTAAATAGCATTTCAACAAGTGTCCGCTCAAATCCCAGTTGCTATTATTCGCAAATTGAAGCCACTAAAACACCAAAACGCAAACAAACTCGACCGTGGTAGCCGAGAGTGATAATCCACAATTTAAACTGATATCGCGGCGCTCCTTAATCGAGTGTTGTGTTAATCCACAGATAGCAGAGATATATATCTTAAAAAAAAAAAAAAAAAAAAAAACTCCAACCCGACAAGAAGATAAACAAACGGCACCGCTCCGCATTTATCCACTGTAAAAACCAAGGTTTTTCGGAGACATTCGGACCAATGTCGAGGGTTTGTTGTTGAGTTTTCTGTACTTGTGCCCGAAGCTCAGATCCTCAAACTGAAACAGAGAGAAAAACAGCGGCTCGTTAAAAGGGCGACGCCGGCGATGGCCGCGAGGTGGCGACAAAGCCGCCTTTGCGGCTTCGCTGCCTGATCGATACTAATCTGCTCGGATCAATATTCATTTATTGAATTCTGCTCGGGCGCGACAGATCATCCAGATTTCACTCCATCCTTGCATCGAATGCTTCAGCGAGGAGATAAGACTCGAGTCATAACCACTTAAATACAAGAAAAAAGAATGGACATCTAAGGTTTATTTCTGATGCATTCAGTATAAATATATTATTTCCAGGGCTACAATGAAAATATACACTTAATTCCTAATTTTAATTCCCTTTGGATTAAAAGGCCTTATGTAAATGAAAGCCTCCACCAGTAAGAAAGCATAATATACATCAAACAGCCCTTTAAGAAAAGTTAATTCTGATTAATTATTGCGAAATAATTGTAAACAATTCTGAAATAAACTTTGCTCCAAAGTACCTGAGTGAATGTAGTCGTTGCCTTTGCAGAGCTTTATTCTAAAACAGGTCAAATGCATTGAATGAACTAAAGAAAATGTACATTTCAAATAGCCTTTAGATTTTCAGAAGGCTTGAACTCGATCCGTTGTGACCTGCAGGTGGTCTGACACCAACACTGCTCGGTAGAGTTGCTCCAGGTCAAACAAGTACTCAATAATGCCAAATGACAATATAAAATTAAAAAAAGAAGAACGTGTTAAGTTATTTTCAGCAATGAATTTGGTAAATATTATTCCTGCTCCATCTTACAAGAAACTCAAACGTAGTAAAACGACAGTGAACTGGATTTTCTGTTTGGCCTGAGGATTTATGTAAACACACCTGCACACACAGGGCTGCCGTCAAGGACAGCTCAGGCACATCTGGACTGGATATCTCGTTATTCCAAAATATTCAAGGCTGATTAATCAGTACAGGAATTGCTTTAATGGAAATTTGTCTAGGTATTAGCATAAATGTGTGTGAGGGCTGAGATGAACTTTCTTCATGTCAATGCATAAAACCCGGCAGATTTCACGGATTCAAAGAGAATCTCAGCTCTGATGCGTCTCAGGAAGCCAGAGGAAAAACAATAACACTATAATGTCCCAGTGGCACTTTGTGTTGGCAGAAATGTTCTCAGTCAGCTGAGCCAGAAAACTCCAAGCTAAGAAGGACACAAAACATAATCTCTTTCGATAAAACAATATTTTTATAATTACTCGTAGCCCATGCACAAGATATTCAGAATATTTTAAGCAAAACATACAAATCTTAAACCTTTAGCTGCAGTAACTTGACAAAAGTAACTTGACAAAAGGCTCCAGCAAGTTTCTCAACCGCTGGAGTTGCACAACGGAGTGTTTCATTATGAATAAAACACATACGGCGGTCCACGTAACAACGATGCACGTACATTTGCATAGACACAGAGTGAGAAGTGCAGTAGGGGAGTGTCAGAGAGCCTGATCTGCAACCTGCAGCAGCTCTGTGGTTTGAGTCTGTAACCCTTTAATCCTTTTCTTTTTTTTTCTACTTTTCATAAAACTTCTTGTTGAGCAGGAAAATGAGCAGGTTGACGTTGATGGTGGCCCGATCAAAGATTTTCATCACGGCCACGCCTTCATACTGCAGCTGCAGGAGATCCTGAAAGAGAGAGAGAGAGAGAGAGAGAGAGAACACGGGACAGCGAGTCAGAAAACAGGGCCCACGTTTGGATTTACTCCACTGGAACCCGCGAGGATCAGCTCAGAGGATACGGGGAAGCTGCTCAATTAAGATTTCTCTGAAGAGCATTCATCAAACAGAGGGCTACCTGGTATTCTATCTGTAACGTCTCCAGGTGCACGCCCATGAACTTGGCCTTAACGTCAAAAACCCCAACAGCCTCTGATGGGGAAATCTCGAAAATTACATTCTTAAACCTGCAGAGAGAAGAGGAAGACGAGGTTAGGAAAGCCGCCGTGGTTTCAACTGCAAACAGTTCCGTAAAGGTGAGTTCAGGCTCAGAGCGGCAGCGGAACCGACTGGTTGGGCTGAAGGTCCTCGATGGCGATCAGCACGCCTTTCTCATGGAGCCGAGAGGCCGTGTACTTCTGAGAAACCTGCTTGCTCTTCTTCGCTTTGTTGTCACCTGGTTTCTTTGATAACCTGAGGAGAAACATTTGCAGATAGACACCTTGGATTATCTGGAATAAAGCCTGAAGCAGAACTGTTTTTTTTTTTTTTTTAAGAGACACTTTTGGGAGCAGCTAAATCAGGTCAAGCCCAAGCCGGACTAACCCAGGCGGGCCAGAGGCGTCACTTACTTTCCTTTGCTGGCCAGGTTGTCCATGCACGCCCTGATATACTGATTGTAAGAGTCAATCTGGACGTTGAAGAACTTCCTCTTGGTGTTGAGGGCGGTGTTGGTCTGCTGGAGCCTCACCAGCTCAGCTTTCCGACGCTGACGGTATCGCCTCTGATTCCTGATGTCCTGTAAGACACGTGACCCTTCAGTGACCCGGAGGAGAGCCGCGCTTTCAGGGCGGAGGTGGCGCCTCCGGCTGCGGTCTCTACCTTGGAGATGTCGTTGATGAGGTCCTGGTAGCGGTTCTGCGGGTCAACCTTGCCCAGCTCGGCCAGCCTCTGCAGGTTGCTCTTGATCTTGTCCTTCTTGCCCTGAAGCGTCAGGCTGTCGTCCACCACCGGTTTGACCTGCTTCATCTTCTCGGGAGTCTTGGCGTCCCGGATGGCCCTCCTCTGCATGGCCCGCTGGTACTCTGCTTCCTGTCACCCAGGAAATCAGATGGTAACTAGATTTTGTAAAACGCAGCTAGCTGATCAGATTAGGAGTTTTAATCGCTTGTGAGCTTGAAGGATGCAAACATGCAGCTGGTTGGTGTCTCCTGCTCCTCCTGCTCCAGCTACTGTTTCTATGCCTCCATGATGAGCCTCACCTCCTTGGGAGTAAACTGCTGTGTGGAATTACCTGTTCCGGGGTGGCTGTCGAGTCCAGGATCTCTGTGAGAGTCTCTCCAGGCTGGAATCTGATCACGTCCACGATCAGCCTCTTGGTGCTGAAAAGAGGTTCGATAACTGTGAGAAACCCTCTGAGAAAAGATCGCGTTCTGCCAAATTCGGCGGAACTCACTTCAGCAGCAGAGTCCTGGCGTCCATCTCTACGTTGGCCTCGCCAGGAACATCAAATTTGTTGGTGAGCGTGAGGGAAACTTCGGTCTTGCCCATCAGCTCTTTGTTGGGGTCGTCGGGGGGCAGAGGGTTCTCCCCTGAATGAGGCCAGCAGAAAAACACAGCAGCCTGTTATCGTCTGCCACATCTCATCTCATCTGCAGCCTGTCTGAGGCCACGGGCTCCGGGAGGGAGGCCTGAGCGCACCGCTGCGACCTCCCCGCACGAAACGCGGAGCTTGAAGCAACAGCGCCACCCAGAGGTAGACTCCTACTGCAAATTCTTGACTGCGACCTGGGATGAACTTGGGTTTAAAAGCCTCTGTCACAGTTGAAGACCAGTAGTTTGATCCCGAGTTCAACCCCAAGATGCTGCTGCACGGCATAAAGAACAATACGAGCGATCCACTCACCAATTAGAGACTCCACAGTCGGAACCTCCCCCAGGTCCTCCAGCAGCTCATGGATGGGATCGTTGTGCTCTGGAGCAATGGCATCCTGATGGTCCAGCAACAGCTACAAGCACACACCATAAGAGATCTCACCACGGCCGAAAGCCTCGACAACAGTGAGGAGCTGCCGCGGAACCAGGTTCCACAGCGGCAGTGAGGGAGGTGTGGTCCAGACTCACCGTGTGAGTGTTGATCATCTCTCCGATGGAGATGTAAATGACGGGTTTGCTGACGGTGACCAGGTCCGAATACTGATCCACGTTGAACTTGTCTTCCAGCGAAGGCACGTCGCACGCCGCCAGAAAGAATCTCCTGCAGAGGAGGAGTTGAGCCAACTTTGAGCAACAAAGAGCAGCATTCTGCAGCTTCCAGCTGCCCCCGTTAAAGCCCACTGCTCCACCTCTGCCCCACCTGAACTTCTGATGGGAGGCGCTCAGGTACTCGTTGATGGGATTCAGGTGGGCGTTGTCTCCCAAAAACATCTTGTTGGAGGCAGCGTGCTGCAGCATCTTGGCCACCGATCCCAGGTTTCTGCGCTGCTCAGTGGTCAGCTGACCCCCCGCCGACACCTCGATGATGTCGAAGGCATCCGGCGCCACGATGGCGGGGTTCATGTAGCGGTAATACAGCAGGTTCCCCACGATCTGCAAAGAAAGACAGCGTCTCTGCGATCTCCAAATCTGCCATGGGTCACAGGGGCTAAGCCTCCCCTCACTGCAAACACGGGAATGAAGGCGTGGCGCCTGCTTTACCTTGCCGCCGACGCCTGAAACAACGGTCGGAATTTCAGGAAGAGAAAGAGAGTCAGAAGCTCACTTTGAGAGCGGAAGAGGAAACCCTGATCCTGACAGATGCTGCAGCTGCCAGGTCAGAAAGGACAGCAGGAGACAGGAAAAAGCAAGGACATGGAAGCCAGATCAGGCAGAGGATCAGAAAGCAGGAGCGGCTCCAAGAGGAGAACGTGAAGGTGAAGTCTGTTATCAATTCAACAGGATTCCTTTGAAATTTCATCCGTCTGGATGCAAACCTTGAGCAATTCATCCTCTGTTGCGTCTGGAAACTTCTCGTGGAGACTGTCCTTCAGCACCTTAGAGATGAAACGCATCCCGTATCTGACAGAGAGACGGGAGGGTCAAAAAAACCCAGATTCACCACGCTGAAAGCTAAAAATGCGGCCGTGTCAGCAAAGAACATACGGAATCTTGTCCACCGAGACGATGATGGCAGACAGGAATTTGTCGGTGATGGTCTTCATGGTCTTAATGGAGGCCTCCAGCCTGGTCCTCACCTCCTCGTGGCTCATGGCCTGCTCTGGGGTCACGTCATAAGGCAGCTTACTGGAGAGAGGTGGGGTGGAGGGGGGCGTTGTGATTTACGTCTGTCAGGTGGAGCCAACTGCACCAGCATCGCGACGACAACCTCCTTCCCAGCTCACCTGGCCTCCCCAGTCTGGCTCTCCATCTGGTTGACCCAGCTCTTGTAGATGTCCACCGGATCGGTCTTGATGTTTAGTGTCTTGTCATCCATAATCTCCTTGACGACCGGTGCCAGGATCTGCCGCAGCGCGTTCTGTCCCCGCGCGCCTCGGTGGAAGCTCACCACCATCTTGATGACTGTGGGGTTTCCTGTAACGATCTCCTTCATCTGGTCCACCTTGGACCTGCGGGTGAAGCCCAACGTTTACTCGGCGGCGGTCAGACAGTCAGACAGGATGACAGACTGGCTGCTCCTCACTTGATCTCCTCCTGCAGGGCCGTCTTGAAGAGCTTGAGCAGCAGGTACTCCTCTCGTTGGTTGGAGGCGTAGTTATACAAGGTGAAGATCACCGAGTCCATGAACTTTGTGGATTTATTCTGCGGCATCTGGAAGATCAGCTTGGCCAGATATGTGGGGTTGGTCTACAGGGGGGAAAATGGATCATAGTGTTACGCAGGATAAAAGAAGTTTCTGGGTTTTTTTACATGAATTAGGGCAAAACTGTCATTCTGTTTCATTCTTTGAAACCTTTTTCTTACAGTAGAATTATTTTTTTTAATTTTCAAGGAAAAGTGGAGCCACAAACACCTGCAACAGATAGAAGAGGTACTGGTAGGCCTCCAGCTTGAGCCTCTTCTCCTTGCTCAGCGCCTTCAGGCCCCCCCTCTGCTTGTTCATCATCATCATGTTGGAGAGCTGGCCCTTGTTCTTCTTGGTCAGCTTCTTGCTGTGGGACACCACCTCCTGCAGGGTGATCTTGTTCTTCACCAGCAGGCCGATCTTGATGTCCATCAGGTTCAGGTCGTTCTCCAGCTGCTGATTGGAGCGGATGTTTGTGATCACCTCCTCGCGGAGCTGCATCAGCTCCAGCTCCTCCTGGAAGTCCTGGTCGCTGTGGTCCAGCAGGTGCACAAACTTCCGGACCACCGCCATCGGAGGATCTTCGGCGCTGGCTGAGTGAGGGGGGACATTTTGTGAGTCGCGTGACGATTGAGCGGTGACCGAGGGCCCATCTGAGGTGCGACTGCTCAAACAGCAAGTACTTACTCAGTGTCTTGTAATCATCTCTGGCCTTGTTGGCTCTAATAAAAGCCTGGATCTTTATCACATCATTGATCTGCAACATAAATGAAATCATCCTGCTGATCAATCCTCCTGATGGTAAGCTGAAGCACAGAAAGGTTCTCTGTGGGTTTGAGTGGAAATGACTTCATGCGCGTCAGTGCTGAATGAGCCATCCGCCTCCATCAAACCCCGCAGGACTCGGAATAAATGTCAGCAGGCGCGTTGGGGGAGACTTGCACGCTGTAATTTAAAGCTTTCATTCGGTTTTAGTGCAGTTGTTCCACTCTGAGCATTTATTACTGCGACGCATAATTGTTAAGCTTTCAATTTAAATCCTGCAGTTTTTACCTTTCTCGTTCTGTGGAAAAACAACCCAGCTGGTTTTCTTGATTTGCTACAGTACACACACATTTCCTACCCAGCTGTTATCCTGCTGGTTCCAACTGTGGTTTTAAAACATTTACGTTTGGTGATCTGATGATTAGTTTGTGGCTGGTTCCACGACTCACATGATCTTTGAAATACTTGAGGCGATCCCTGTATTTCTTCCGGGCCTGGTGCATTCGAACCATGGACTGGATCTGAAAACACAAACGCACCGTGAACTCAGTCAGTGTTGCTGATAACATGGTGAAAGGCGGTGTCAACGCTTTCATTTCACCTTGACGGCTTCATCGCTGTGGTCCTTCAGATACTGTTTACGATCTTTGAACTTCTTCTTTTGTTTGTAGCCTTTCCAATGAGCCTGGAAAAAAAGCAGATATTAAAAAAAGATGGCATGTTTTTATTTACCTAAAATTTTCCATTAAATGGACATTAACACGCGCCTTAACCATAAAGTTCTAATGACCTGTATGTTGGTGACAGCTGCCTCATTGGATTTCAGGTATTCCATTCTCTCCTTGAGGCCTTTCCTCACCAGGTAGCCACGACAACGGGCTTGCAACTTGGTGATGAGAGTCTCGTTGGCGAGCCACAGCTGCTCTCGATTGTAAGCTGTGGTCACTCCAGAAACCACCGCCTGAGAGATGGGAGGAAACAAGCTTTAACGTGATGTCCAAAACGGCGTTTGTACGCATTTCCATCACCCCCCCCCCGAACTCATCAGCGTCCCTGCCGGTGAGGACAAGCTCCATCTTGGGGAACCCACCTGGATGTCGTCCTTGTTGAGGTGCGCGCTGTTCTGCAGGAAGCCCTCCGGTTCCACCCATGTGCCCTCCTTTGTGTCCAGGTTATAATAGTAGTCGTATCCTCCTTTCACCCAGTGTTTCACCCATTCGCTGCCATTATCACCTGGGAGGGAGGACCAGCCAGTAAAACAAAGGAATATCCATCCTTTTTAATCCTGGCTGCAACTACAACCGTCACAGCGCCGTTAATAGGACTGAAGAAGTCATTTAGTTCAAGGAACTGACACAAGCGGCTAAAAGGAGGTGCGTCTTCCATGTTTTGTCCTCACCTTCTGCGACCTTCTGGTTTTTAACATTGGCCAGGTCGTCCTGGTAGGTCTGGGCACATTCAGAGGTGACCCCATACAGTCCTGCACCGGGATTACGCAGAGCCGCCAAAGTTTGAGCCGGATCGCCAGCATCCACCGCCTCATTGATCGCCTGGATGGAGCGAGAGACTGCAATGACAAAGCTTTATATATAACAGCAGAAGACAGCTCAACTCTGTTTGTCCTGCTGGGAAAAAATCATCAACGTAGTCCTGCTTTTAATTTCTCTCATTTTCAGCGCTCATCAGTTCTAACGTACTCTTTAAAAATATTCAAAAGTTCTCACATTCAGTCACAAACATGGTGAGAGGACACAGAGACAGAGACAGACGGGCAACAGCTTGACATTATTGAGCGAAATGAAATAACGTGCGATTTGTGTTTGCGCTCACATTGCAAGGCCTCCTGTGTGTCTTGGTTAGCCTTCAGAATGGTGTCCTGGATCTCATCCAACCACAGAGCAGCAGATGGGTCCTGGGTCTCCTGCAGGAACATGGGGGAAAAAAGTTATATTCAGGAACAATCAAGCACCAAATCAAGTAAACAACCAGATTATGGCAAGATGGTCCCAGCATTCTGCACATTCAAGACTACAACTAAAAACCAACAGATACTGACAGCAAAGAACACTTTGTCCTATTGTTTAGTTATCCAAACTGTTTAAATCAGCATATATTTCAGACATCTCCTCATTACTGGGGAATGTGATGTTCAGTTTTACAATAAACGTCCGCACACACCAGACCTTGACATGACCTGTAGTTACTACTATCTACGTCCAGATGGCGCTGTCGCCCTGCAAAACCACTGCAGCCGCTTCCTGCTCCGCTCAAAAAAGGTGGGTAGACCAGGCTAATTTTACCAGAGGCTCCCTCCTCCATCTCTCCACCCCTTCACACGTTGTGCCTTCGGGTGAGAGAGGAGGGTGTGTCCCACTGATACCTGATCTGGAGGATTCCGTTGGCGGGGAGGCACGCAGCAGCAGCAGCAGTAGCAGGACCAGCTCGAGGTGTTTGCACCTAAACAACAATAAACTGATATTTTTGCACATGGGAAGTCCCCGAGACATCAGCCTGGGCACCAGGCGGTGGAGCAAAGCTCAAACCGTGCAGACCTTTCAGTCTGACTTTTCAATTCTAATTTCATACTCAAAAAAAAGGGGGATTTTTTTGTTTTTGTTTTTTTTTTTTTGCAGCTATTTATCACCAGCAGCCCCGAGTCTCTTCAGGGAAGGTAGAAAGGAGGAGGACAATCTTGTTATTACAGCGGGGCTTTGTTGGGACTTCCTGCTGTTGATCGAGAGGGTAAAATGAAGCCTTCTGGGTAACGGCGCCGCAACACTAAGAGCCGTGAAAACAAGCAAACAAAAAAACTTCCCCCAAACAACCAAAGCCTCAGATGGACCACAAGCCCCCACTTTCACACCTCACATGCATGACATCAGCGTCAGCCTGGGGTCCTGAACGCCTCCCCCTCAGTCACAGCCCACTGCTGTCAGGGGCCTGGCACCTTTCACACAGCGGTCGGCTCTCTGCCCTTTTATGGAAGTCAGTGAATTTAGCCGGGCCTGTCATTTCCTACGCAAACGAACACATCAAATAGTTTGGCGTCTGCATGTTTTTGCTGTGAAAAATTCCCACAAGATGTATTTAAGGGCGATGACCTAACTGATGCCATTTAAAAGAGCGGGGGCGGGGGCCAACTATTGTCGAGCCTGGACGGATCATTTCCATGATCAGATTAGAAACAGGCGCGACTAAAAGTGAAACTTTATTCACCGACTGACTTACTGAACCTCATCTTTGGCCTCCTGCGCTGAAGGAAAACCAAATTCACTTCCTGCGACACGCAAAGGTGAGGTGAGGCGAGGGCCACCGTCGCACAAAGTGGCCTCACGCTCGCGACCGTGACGCCGAGCGCGAGCTCTGAAGAGCACGGCTCTCTGGCTGGAGGCGTCTGCTCCAGCTAGCAAAACCGTCACCTCGCAGAAGCCAGAAAAGGATGTGCAGGCATGCACGACAGGAAGCGAGTGGGGGTAATCGCAGAGATGCGTGTCAGCAGACCGGTGCGGTCATGTGATTCCTGGAAGCCTGCGTCACACGGAGGTGTCTGCAGCAGCGGCGGCTGAGGCATTTTACACAGTCAGACGCTGCCAACCTGAGTGGGAACATTAATGATCCCAGCGAAATAACCTCTGACCGTCTTTCAGCTTCAACTGTAACGTTCAGCTCTTTGCATGGCGCTTTTGCATAACGAGCGGATAAACAAAGCGAAGACAAGGAAGTCAGCGCGGGCGTCTTACATGAGCCTTCTCCCTGCGAGCCTCCAGCAGTTTGTCGTGGTAGTGCTGAGCCACCGACGGGTCCACGCCGGCCAGCTTGGCCGACGGGTTTTGTAGCATCGCCAAGGTTTTGGCGGGATCGCCCTCATGCAGAGCCTCGTTGATCTGTCCGATGGCAGCGATGCCTGAGAAAGCAAAGGCCCGCTTTAGAAAAGCGCCGTTCAAATCCGCCAGTCTGAGCTGGATGCAAGAAGGAAAGTTGGGCTCAAACACCAACAGTCTTACGTTCGTGCTCCTCCTGCACGGTGAAGTTGACCTGGTCGACGCAGGCTTGGATGTCGTTCCAGGTCAGGTAGTCGCAGCCCTCGTCTCTGGCTGCAGCCTTAAGACGCAGCAGTTCATCCATGTACCTGCGATGGGCAGAACCGCATGAACCAGCCGCTGCCAAGACGAGCCCGGCTGAGGCGGCCGCGCGCTAACCTCTGAGCGTAGCTCTCCTCCACGTTGCTGAGTCCAGTGACGGCGCTGGACAACTGCCTCCAGAGGGCAGCTCGGTCTCCTGCGTCCATCGCCTGGTTCATCAGCACCACGGATGACAGCATCTCCACGGCGACCAGCAGCTCGGGGTGGGAGAGCGTTAGCTGCACGACAGGACAGTTCATGTGTAAAGCAGGCAGCCGCAGAGGGCAGACAAAGCATCGCTCCGGTGAATCAACCAGGCGGAGACGTTTAGAGCCAGAAAACATCCTTAACGCTAGAGAAGCAAATAATGCATTAGTGCATGTAGTGAGCCATGTGTGAAGTGTGTCAGAGGTCTGCGGGTACCTCTGGGCTCTGCTGCTGCAGGCTGGCCAGCTCCCTCTGGTACAGGTCTGCAGCGCTGGGGTAGACCTCAGGCAGCTGAGCTTCTGGGTTCAACAGCTGCTCCACCGTTTGCTCTGGAACGCCTGCCCTGATGGCCGCGTTGATGCGCTCCACTGCTTTCAACACTGCACACGCGTGACCAGAGCAGAGACAACAACGCCGGCGTCTTCAGATGCTGCCTCAAACCTTCAGTAACTATTTTATCGCTATTGTTTTTAATTTATTTCCAAACGGGTGAAAAACTTATTATTGAAAAGAAAATTCAAATGCTAAAAGAGAGAACACTGACTAGCAGATGTAGCTAACATTAAAATCAGTAACCAAAGAGAAAAACAGCTCCACTGGAGCAACCAGAGACTTTGTGGACGGGCAGATTAGTAATCAATATGAGTAACATGAATAAGCACGTTATTTATGCACATACATTTTTGGTAGCTTTCTGCCACCTCATTGGCCACGTCCACACCGCTCTGCAACTCCTCCTTAGTCAGCGCTTCTCCTGGAGACACCTAATGACAGACAACCGTCAGCAAGCCGGGGTATGAGGCTGAGACAGGGACGCAGACCTTTCCAGGTCCTCTCCTCCAACCTGCTCTTTGCTCTCCCGGTCCGCCTGCAGCTGTTTGAGGTACCAGCCTTTGTTCTGGGGCTGCAGGTTGTGAACACCCATGGCCTTCAGGGCCTCGTACAGCCTCTCCTCGTCACCGCTCAGTATCGCCTGCTCGGCTGCTTTCATTGCATTTGCCACTGCGGAGGAGGCGGTTAAAGGTCACGGCTGACCTGCGCACACGACGCGGTGAATCTGAGGCGGGTCTCTCACCGTTGACCTTGTTGACGTTGCCCTGGATCTCAGCCTGGGTGAGAAGCTCATCATAGACGTCCCGCTCCGCGTCCATGTTCTCCATTTGCTGTTGGGGCAGTCAGATCCAGGCGCACGTGCCAGTCAGCAAGAGGAAAAAGCATCATGATCAGACTACAAGAGCCCAAACTAAGACGCTTCCTTTAAGAACCTGCTTCTGTTCAGATATCAAGGATGCTTTTTTAAACACACTTCTTTCCACATCCTCACACGTGTTAGTTTCTCCAAACTGCAGTTTCTCCTGCTGCCTCTGAGAGGCAGCAGGAGAAACTTCCCAACTCTTCACTCTTTTCCTTTCTGCTTTGTGCAGCTTCAGCATTTTTCTCTGTCAGGGGCCAAAATGTTCTGCTTCTGCCCGACCTGCTTCAGGCTGCAACTCCAATTACTTTCCAATCAAGGGGGGGGAGCAATTTGGGCCCTTTTACGGCCTCTGGAATGATGCGCCGCGGGCCATCGTTCCTCCACCGCCTCCGCCTGTGATGGAGCGCTCACCCGTTTCCGTGAGCTGGCCACCTTCTCTCCTTTCGCCTGGTACAGCGTGTCGTGATACTGAGGCGCGCTGCTGGGATCCAGGTTGACCAGCATGGCGTTGGGGTTCTGCATGGCGGCGAGCGTGCCCTCGGGGACGCCCTGGTCGACGGCCTCGTTGATGGCGATCACGGCAGCGTGCACTGAGGACAGGAGAAGAGCCGGCGTGAGTTTCGTACGACACGGGCTTCTCACCCATATTAACCATTCATAGATGAAACAATCCAAGAATACGGATTTTAACAAGACTAAATAAAATATATCTAATCCCGTTTAATCCAGGAAGTGGCTCATTCATTAGCTCTGAGGGCATTTTTATATTTGAAATGATAAAGGCATGAGTGAATGAAAGTGTAATAATCTGCAGCTTTGGGACGCTGCCGCCGTCCTTCAGGACATCTGGGCTCCTCTCACATGCTGCTTCATCCACAGAAAGCTCATTCGCCAGGATCCCGCCAATCTTGCTGAAGGCGGGCATCTGGATGCCATACTTCTCCAGCTCGCTCTTCATGTTGTTGATCTCCTCCTCTGCAGGCGGAGACAGAGCAGAAGGAACAGATGAGTGGAGGAGAACAGAGGAGTGGGCTGGCTTCCAGGCAGCCAGGGACGTGGAGGCTTCCCGGCTGGGCTTTGATAATCAGATTACTGTCTGCCTCCGGGCCAGGGAGCCAAGCTGAACTCAACTGTCACAGGAAGAACTGCTAATAACGTTCACGTTCACAAAAGCTGCTGGCAAAAAAAAAAAAAACTTCTGTGCTCCTTTTTAAGCATTTAAACAAACCCCAACAGTTTATACTTTCCGCTACCTCTTGCAAAATGGAAACATCTGGATTTAAACTGAAGTGAAAAGTGAGGAAAACAGACGCAGGCTTGTGTTTGGCCTCACCGGTGAAATCCACTTTTCCATACAGATCCTGGATCTGCGGTGCCAGGCCGAGCTTGAAGAGGTACAGGCTGCGCATGACGCCATCCGCCCAGCAGGGAAAACGACACGTGAGAATGTTTTCACAAGAATAGAACAAACCACAAAGCAAATGCAGCCTTTTTCTCAGAGACATAGTGAATATCAGACTAAAGAGGGCTGGAGGACAAAGCTGTTCAAACGCTGATGGGCTGGACAAAGCAAATATCAGCCGTTAAAGAGATGATTCAGCACTGAAACAGGCAGAAACTGTTCTGTTCTCTTCACTTCTGAACACCTCTAAATGATATGCGGCCTTATGATCAACTTAGATTCATTCAACAGATTCATTTATTTAAATTTCGTCCATTTTGGTCCAGATTAAATATTCGTCCTTTAACATGTGAGCTGAAATTTGAAAGATAAGACTCAAATCCCACACACAGATACTCCCGTGGTGGTGGTGGTGGGGGGGGGGGGGGTTATTCCAGTTTGGGGCAGAACAAGCACTGAGACCAGCTCCCGTCCATCTTACCCCAGGTGAAGTCTTTATTGAAACCTGCTCTATCGTCTGTAACGCTGGATGCCTTTCTGCTGGGAAAACTGCCCTGATGGCCTCATAAAAATGCCTCACACTTGAAATATGCTCACGCTCCGCTGAGCGAGGAACCCTTTAACAGTTTGCAAAACTCTTCAGCGGAGTCGTGCAGTGGCCGTGCAGCGCAGAGGCCTGCAGCCTGCACGGCCACGGCAGGTACCTGAGCGCGTGGATGCAGTAGATGCAGCGCGGCATGTTCTTTCTGTCATAGATGTCCGTGGTTTCTGGGTAAAAGATCTGAAACAGAGACGGGAACGATGAGTCAGAGCAGCACCTTGAACTGACTCTGCGTGCTGCAGCATGTCTGCAAGAGTGACACAATGTTCAGTACAGACTGGGGGGTTACACGGTGCAAATGTGCGCTCGCAAGCCCTGACACTGCGACAAGCCGCTTCTGTTTCCTGATGCTGCTGCCCACTGGCCGTGTTTGAGGGTCGGTTCACTCCAGGAGACACAGAGTGACAAATCCCTCAAGTTTCCTCTGACGCCGTGGAAAGTCTGAAGCTGCAGACCAGAGGCGGGAAAACTGAGGCCCGGGGGCCACATGTGGCCCGATGAACTATTTAATCCGGCCCGCAGAGCCCTTGCAGAAATTTCTCCAAAAGCCAAATGAAGAAGGTTGTCATTTTGATTGGTTAGAAAAAGGTTCAGACCCTCCCTTCACCTATCATGCTAACATGTCCTCTCAAGAAGGTGGGGCCAAACATTATTAGTAGCTTCACCGTCATCTCTAGTTGGACCAATTTACAGCCTCTTCAACATATTTTCTCTGTCAATAGTCCATCAAGCAGGATTTTTAGTCAACCTCCGGCCCCTTCATCAAGATCTGGAACCCAGTGTGGCCCTTCAGGCAGAATAATTGCCCAGCCCTGGTTTAGACCATCGTCCGCACCCTCTTTTAGGGACACTCAGAGGAGCTTTCGATACCGTGAACACCGACTGCAGCGCTTCTCACGGCACTATGGAAATCAGCTTGCAAAAGCAGGTAAAGGTGGAGCCAGAGGTGGAGGACTATTCAAACCAGGACAGACTGTTTCACAGATGACTGTTTGCCTGCCGACGTGAACATCGGGCCGGTTCTGGTCCTCCTCCGCTCGGAGCAGCTGTTGTCCGGCAGGGCTGATGGTTCCTTCTCCCTCCCCAGGTAGGAGGAGGAGAGCTGCACAGCTCAACAGCTCAACAACGCATCATTTAAAGCAACAGGTAAACACACGCTGCAAGGCAGCTGTCGGGTTTATTTAGCATCCAACGTTCTCACGATGGCAGAGAAATGTAGTCGTTTCGTGCTCATCCAGATAAAAGTTGTCTTGATTACCAAGCTCTCGAGCTGTGGAAGCTTTTTAAGTTTTGGCTAATGGCCCGCCGGTGGATGTGGGGCGCTGCTCACCTTGGGCAGGCCCTTGTCCGCCATGGCGTTGAGCCACTGGATCACATTGTCTGTGTGTCTGAAATGGAGACCAGTCGCCTGCAAGAGAAGAGCTGATGGTCAGACCTGGACGACCAGATATTAAAACACAGATGGACGCAGAAGAAGAGCAGGCAGGAGGCCGGATAAGACGCTTTTGGTCATGTGAATTTCATCTGAAAGAACTGAGAATTATAGACGTGATGACTCATTGGGAACAAGCACGGTCTTCACCTTGTAGCGAGTCTGCTCGCGGTCGTAGATCTTCTTGAGGGAGACCGTGCGCGGGGCAAAGAAGTTGCCCAGTTTGGCCAGATAGACCCCATTCCTGAGGCCTTCCTCCAGCTCTGTGGTGGGAGGCAACTCCTCGTCCAGACAGGCCTCCATCCACCTGGAAACAGAAGACACCCCCACCGGTTCAAACGCCGCCCCGCCACTGCGACAGCACGGCTGAGAACGCACGCCGACGAAGCGCCGGGATCCGTCCCGCTTCGGTTAACATTCTGATATTCGATTTCACTGCTCAGCGTCCTCATTGTTATCCTGAAGCAGCGAGGTCGCTGCTCGGGTTCTGAAACTTCTACTCCACCCCGGTCGCATGAGGGACTTTTCAGTCCTGCTCGCCGGTTGCACCATTTTTGGTTTTTCACAGCAGAAATCAGAAGCAACTGCAGTTGCAGAAAGGCGAGAATGAGCGACGGCGTTCAGACGGTGGAGGTTTTTCAGGTTCCACACCGTTGAGTCAATACTGTTTGTGCAAACACTCATAACCAGAAGAGGAAGATGAAACTTCCACAGGTACCCGGCGCCCAGCTCAGGCCTCCGCCTGTAACAAGAAAGACTAATGCAACTAAAATCAGACTTCAATCTCTAAACGTAAATGAAAGGATGGAATGTGAAAAGCAGGCAGATTCCAGAACAGTTCAGCAATATCACCAAATAATGAGTATCAGAAGGTATTAACATCAAGTTTAGCATCTTACATTTCAAGACAGACTGCATTCTGCCGGCGTCCCCTGAAGGAATTATTCTGCTCCAGAACACTTGTCTGTCTGAATCTAAGCGGCTCCGCAGCTGCAAGACAACAAACAGCTAACGTGGCCTCTGGTAACCTGGCTGCCACAATAAGAAGCGTTCCTCATGTGTGACATTTCATTTCTTTGAGGTCATACTGTGGAGTCACATTCCTGCTGTGTGCCTGTGTCAGCTCCGGGCCCCCGCCGAGAAATACTGAGCATTCGCACCAAAACAGCCCCGGTGGGCTGGATTCAGGCCCCGGTGGGCTGGATTCAGGCCCCGGTGGGCTGGATTCAGGCTGCAATGGACTGGATTCAGGCCTCGGTGGGCTAGATTTAGGCCCCGGTGGACTGGATTCAGGCCCCGGTGGACTGGATTCAGGCCTCGGTGGACTGGATTCAGGCCCCGGTGGGCTTGATTCAGGCCCCGGTGGACTAGATTCAGGCCCCGGTGGGCTGGAGTCCTTTTCCCCCGGTGCACCAATCTTTGGTTTTCATCTAAGGGGGATTTCTGCAACTGTCAACCTTAGTTAAGATTTAATCTGCTTCACTTATTTCCTCTTTGCTTTGTCAGATCTCATTTATTTCTTCTCGTCCTGGTCCCTCGACTTAGTTGGATTTGGTTGGATTGGGAGAAATGAGCCTCCTAAATTAAAGCCCTGGCTCATTTTCTGTGGCAGACGTGTTGACGGATCAGACATCACACCGGGATCAGTTCTCCCTGCTGTGACCTTTTATGAAATGATTGGATTGGATTCAGATTATTTCATGGGGCCGAGGCCGAGGCAGCTCTGCTGTGATTTCAGATGTGCAGGAATCCTACGTAGGTTTTTTTTACTGGATTATTCTGGCTTTATGTCAAGTTTCATGCAGCGCTGCTGTTATCACTGGAAATGAACTCACGGCTGTCTGAGCTCACGGTGCCTCTCTCACCTTGAAGCGACAGATCTTTTGTTCCAGACAAAGAAACGCTTTCATACATCTCTTTCTAGCCGAGTCTAATGAAGGTCTCCGAGCGTCAGACACGATAATGAAAACCTCGGATTTATCGCCGGCTGAGAGGAGTTCGGCAGAGCGAGGGCAGACGGACGGAGGTCACAAGGCAGACCTTGGAAAAACAGCCGTCATTCCTCTGTGAAGAAAACCCTCCCACTGCTCTGTAACTAAAGGTTTATGTCCTGAATAGGATGAAAAGATCCCCGACAGACGGAGAGAGAGAGAGAGAGAGCACTGGTGCAGACTTTATAATAAGCATCCTCTGTCACTGCAGTAAAGCAGGAGTTTCCCTCTAAACTATCATTTTTGTGCCGACTGCAATCCGATTAGAGCCCGCATCCTAAAACAAGGACCTTTTATAGACAAATTCTGGATTGTCACTTCTTCTAAAGACGTTTGTTCCTCCTAAAAATACACGAAAACGGTGTTTCCAGAGCAGAGCGCAGGCCGGCGCCGCGCCAGCTGAAACAACTTCCTCGCAGGAAGCTGTGACGTGCAGCGTGAGACAGGCCCGCCATTGAGGGCGCGCTGACCGGTCCGCAGGGTCAGGCCCGGGCGTGCCAGGCACAAACAAGCCCCCCCTTTGACCGAGCAGTGAAAGGCTCCATAAAGAGGGCGAGCTAATGCACACACACACACACACACACACACACCCTTTCCAGACGAGGACAAACAGAGACACACCCTCCAGCCATGAAGGGGATTTAATAATGTCAACATGCAGATTGGAGGTGCAGGTTCTGACGCTGCTGGAAAGACAGCGCTCACCACTGTGGGACTACTTTTTACCCCAGCTCAGATGAGACAGGACGGCGGAGGAGCGTCCCGGAAACACCCAAGGAACTGAAATACTGTGGCGCAGTAGGCTACCTCAGAAGACAAACACACCGGCGATAGCATCAGATTTCCTCAGCTGATCACAATAATAGGAGTAAAATTACATTTCTACTCATTTTACAGGACTTCAGATGAGTTTGTGTTACCTTAATCCTCTGGATTAACTAAATTACTGCATTTTAAGTCAATTTAACGGCCGCAGACGACAGGAAATCAGAGAAGAAGAGCCAAGCGTTATCTCTGGCCCTCCTGTGATCTCGTCAGCCGCCAGGAAGCTGAAGTTCAGAGGTCCAACTCATAGGAAGGAGTCCC
>BJFM01000395.1:103763-116157 GCA_016586285.1 Arothron firmamentum
CCCCCCCCCCCCTTCTTTATGTCTGTGTGAATTAGCGAAACATCAAATCGGAGGTCGGGGGCGAGATCCTAATCTGGGTCAGCGGCAAAAATGAAAGTCTGTCAGCCGAGAATAAATACAGCAAATGAACGAGGGAGCGGATTATAAGCAGCAGAAGCCTGGCACAGCAGGAACAAAGGCCCAGTGATCAAATGAGAGGGGCCGGAGCGTGCACGCAGGCACGCAGGCCCGACAACACGCTGAAAATATGATCCCCGTGGAAACACACACACACACACACACACACACGCTGGTTTCTCCTCCATTAAATTTAAACCAATTTCACTAAACCAACCACCATTAGCATCCTGCTCCTGCCCACTTTGCTGCAGCAGCATCGTTTGGTTGTGCACGTGTCACAGGGCGCCACCGCTGCAGGTTCACCAGGCCTGGTCACCGTCTGAGCAGGCAGCAGCCAGCAGGTCTGTCTCCGCACCTGCTGCCACACTGAGTTTTGTCTGCCTGGACGTGAACCGTCACGTCAACAGCAACGTACACAAAACATGTCCGACTGCATTCCCAGAGGCCCTGAGGTGCCGAGCGAGGCCACGGGGCCCGGAGCCAGAGCTTCAGCGGATCATCAGCACCAACAGCAGCAGCTCGGCGGCGTCCTGCTGCTCCGTCCAGAATCTGGAGCGCGAAACCAGATGAGAAGGACTCCAGGCATTTAAATATGATGAGACAACGTGCACTGCAGGCCGCTGCCAAAGGCACCATGGAAATAACGCTGATAAGGCAGTTTGCATGTCGGACACGGCCGCTCCTGTGACGCTTGTAAAGGCCGTTTGTGCCCACGTGCACGTCCCTCACCTGCAGCGGAGCCACAACGCATGCATGTGCCCGTGCATGTGCACAGAGGCTGAGCTTCACACCCTTCGCTGCGTCTGTCAGAGACATTCCCGTCATAGCCGTGCGCACGGTCACGCTGCTCCACACCTGGAGCTGCAGCAGCCAATCAGAGAGGCCGGAACGTGCACGTGCAAGCGATTTAAGGAAGTGAAAGTGGCAAACAAAGTAGGCCCCTTCAGGTTTGCAGATCCACGGTCACCATGGCAGCGCCTTTATTTACAAACTGCATCTGCACAGGCTGATTCTGGCGGACTGGTTTCCCTCTGAACACCTGACGACAAAGATGGGAGCTCATGAAAACCAGTCAGGCTGAAGAGTCCAGCCAAGTCAAACTCTGGGAAAGGCTGGCTTTCTGAGGTTGATAATCAACATGGACGCCTGCTGTGAACTACGACGGAGGCCACTCTGACATTTCCGGGAAACCACACAGAGTTACCACCAACCACTGATGTGGTTTGTTGAAAAGAAGGTCGGGAATGTAAAGAGCAGAGGCGGAAACGAGAGGAGCAATTAGGAACGCATTTATACAGGTGTGCACGTCCCTTCTTCTTTCAGCTTTAAATCCCAAAGACTAAATATAAAAAAACATCACCTGAAATCAACCAAATACAGGAAAAAACCAGGAACGATGATAAAAACACAGCTGCAGACGAAACGCCAGAGATACCAGCAGAGCAGGCGAAGGACAAGAACACACACACCACTCAAAGTTTGCCTTGTTGCTAACGCACAAGCTTTCCACACCGGAACCAGTCGCTATGACAACAGTGGGTTTCGATGGCTAGTGCGCAAGGTACCGAAGGACGAGTCACTTCCTGCCTCAGCCGCGCTCCTTCCTCTTTTGAATAATCACAATCACACACAGCTGTTAACAAGATCAGGAAACCGTGAGCACGAGTGTGTGTGTGTGTGTGTACACTCACATGTAAAAAAACACAGTAATTGTCACTAACTTTCCACAGACGGTTCAGCTGATGGGGCGGTGATAATGTGACACTTATTTTGCGCGCTGCAGCACTGGGGGGGGTCGGGGTCACCTTCAGCCAGGCTGCGGGGGGGCGGGGGTGGGGCAGGGGGGGCGGGGGGGCTGTCTTACCGCTTGGCTTCCTCCAGGTGACACAGGTACTCGTAGGCCATGTTCTGCTGCCGCCGCTCGTCCATCTCTTCGGCGGTGAGCCGCTCCACGCCATCCAGCACCGCTGCAGCCCAGAGAAGAAGTCATGAGTGAGGAGCAGAACCGGCAGCGCAGCCACCAGAAATGCTGGAATTCTGGATTCCGCTGCTTTACGAACGTTTCCACCTGGGCCGCTTTGCAACATCCCGAAATGACGGCCAAACCCTTAGAAGGTAACAGTCTCCTTTATTGGTCACGTGCACAGCCAGTGGACGGATGAGTGTGTGTCTGACCGGGGTCTGACACAGCATGCTCACACACTTTAAGAAAACAACATGGGGGAGTTCCAGGGAGCCTTTCCCAGGAGATTCCACAGAGCGGAGCCATGTTTCCGCCTGTTGGACAACTGTTGCCCAAGCAAAGTTTTTCTCCCAAATTATGGAGAGGGGGATGGGAAGAGTGGAAGGCGGGTAATACAAAGAGGCCCCTTCTCAGTCTCCTGTAATGTCAGAGGTGGAGGCCTGCCTGAGGAGCACAGGCAACATCAGCAGCAGGTAAACGCGGGACGTGACCCGCTGTGGCAGCAGGTTTGACCGCTGCCAACTGAAACTCTGCACTTCTTCTTCTTTTCACGGCTTTATGAAATAGCAGAGTTGAGCAATCAAAGGTAACACAGGGCCAATTGGCAGATGAGCAAATCACTACAGAAAATCCTTTTCAGACATTGTTTGAAAAGGAATCGTCTAGGACACTCAAAGTGTGCTTGAGTGGAAAGTCCGTGGGCCGCACCGGACCGCGGCTGTTCTATCCAGGGTGGAAAAAGTTCTGTGGACTCCAGGAGCAGGCCTCCCTCCTCCCTCTCTTCTGCCATATTATAAAACGCGGAAGTTAAATTAGACTGCAACCACGCTGACGGGGGGGAAAGAGTGCTAAGTGGCAGCCCTGGCACGCCAAACCAGCCTGTGGGTCGGCTGCGTGGGCAGAAGGTGCGGGGCCGCTTCCCCGCAGACGGAGAAGCGGCCCCGGCTCGCATCTCAAGGTGAGCGGGGAAAAGTGTGAACTTACAGCCATATCTCGGCCGGAGCCCGTCCGTTTCCTCTGAAGTTGACATCCTTCTCTCTTCAGAAACGCGACACGTCTGCGCTCCTCGCTTCGCTTCACGGACAAAAACTTTTTACGCGCAGCCCGGACGCCTGTGCCCCGGAACTCCTGCAAAGAAACCAGACTGAAAAACGCCAAAGAAATCCGGGAAGGACCTTTCGGCCCTCTTGTTCCTCCTCTGCACAGTTTGGGTTGAGAGTTTTTCTTGTTCAAACCTCACTGATGTCACTGGGTGTGTTCTTCCTAATCCTGAAGTATGCGTTTCAGGAAACCGAGCTCGGCCGCTCTCTGCGCAGCAGCGCCTCCTACTGCCCGAGGCGCGCAGTGCACGGCGTCAACCATAAAGTCCAAATGTGGTTATTTCTGTTTTAAGATGCTGATTCTAAGATTACCATTCATTTTCTTTCAAAAAATAACCTGTTGTGTCTTTATCTAATGTAGGTAAAAAATAAATAAATACTACTGCTAAACCTTCTAAATTAAATACGTTTCAAAAAACAGAGATGATTATAGGGGGGAAAGGGAGTCGCCCAGGTATAATATACAATTATTATATACAAGTGAAGTGACGTTTTAGTCTCATATCAAAACACTAAATTGGATTGATTTGGTGGAACTAGTTACAGGTTCTGGATTTACCTTTTTCCAACCAGTCAGAAGATCATCACCGTTTTCAGTCCATTAAATGAGATTTTTAAGATAAAGTTGATTTAAAATAGTTTGATCGAGCAGTAATTCCAAGGAGGAGAAAGGTTGTTCTGGTTCCCACGTTTACATGAGGATTAAGGCTTGACTCAGATAACATTACTCAAAATTAGCATAATAATGAAAGACCAGCACAGTCTGGACTGATAAAATACAAATTAAAACACATATAAAAGCTATTAATTACATAGAGAATAAGTATCAAATAGAGATATACTGACAGTATATTTATCAACATAGAAAGCCGGTTTGCGTCTCCGTCCGTCCGTCCGGACGTATTTCTGCCGTCCGGCGCCGGCAGCGTCCTCGCGGTGCGGCTCCCGACAGGACGCTGAAAATGAAATCACGTTCGACCGCGCGATATTTCCATTTTATAGTTACGTAGATGAAAAACACATTAAAACCTGTTTTAAATCCTGCATTCGAGTAATTTCAGTGAAGAACCATTCACTCCTCTTGCTTCTGAAATCGGTTTCCATGTCATGTCTTTTTAATTATCCTCAAAAGGATGTGACATAAATAATGGTGTGGCTTCGTACTTTGATGGCGAGTCTTTCTTCGCCCTTGTCTAAAATGATTGACCCTGACAACAAGACTTGGGGCCTGTTGAAAACGACCGCTCTAAATACGGGGCCTTTTATTTTGACAAATTCCCGGATGTTTTATTTTCTCTTCGCGCCAGACTTCCTGCATTGTGTGAGATTGTTGCGCCGTCTTCCGGCATCCGTCCGAAATAGATGCGTATTTTTTCGGAGGGCGTTCGGACTCCGCAGCCCTGTCGGAGCCGGAGCCGGTTGACGCATTGACTTGAATGAAATCCAATCAGTCCGGACGGACGGACGGACGGAGACGCACCGCACCCGGTAGTGACGTTTGAGGACTGCATAATGCAATGTCCGTGTGGGCCACTAGATGCCGCCAATTTATATATTTTATACGTTTATACATATTTAAAGGTTTGGGTGTTTTTTTAATCTATAGACGAAGAGAAACAAGCTTTAATAAACTATAATGAATCCACATGATGTGTTATGTTTTTTTTATAGGCCGTTTGTTGCGATTTATGGCCTGACACTTATCGGGTTAGCATCGCTTTCACCGACAATAATTACAGTAATAAATACAGTCCCCTTACGTTTGACCAGCTTTTGTTTTATTAACTAACTTTGGCTAACTCTGATTTATCAGTTAATTTACCCGAGAGCATCACGTTGGAAGCTCGTTTTTGTGTTTGATGCAGAAAAATAGAGGTTAAATGTAACAAGCATCCTCTGGAGAGTCGGTGTGTTAGCCTGTTTAGTTTCATCTTAAACATGGTGTAGGATTAGATAATGTTGCCATTTACTTTCTAATCTATATCTGTGACCTGCAGCCAAATGTCGGGCATGCAGGTCCAGCAGCGTCCCACCGGGCGGGGCTCTGGACGGGTATAAAGGGGGCAGGACTCTCCTGCGCACCCACTGCGACCTCTGCACCTCCATCCTCCCGCTGAGACCTCCGCCCACCCGTGACCACCACCACCATGGCTGCCCCCGCTGCGCTCCGGGGACTGCTGTTTGCCGGCCTGCTGACGGTCGTGTGTCGCGGCCAGGCGTCCCAGGAAGCCACCCTGGAGGACTTTGGAGGGGGAAAAGCAGAACCGTCCGCAGACAGAGACCTGGTCAGTACCCCCACACGCACACGCACACGCATGCTGGAGCGAGACAATCACTCATTTCACGAACAATTATATTTTTGAACAAATGATCTATAGATACTATTTTGGGGAAATCCTCATATCTCTATTTTCTTTTCTTTTCTTCTTGTTTAAGACATCATCTTCATTTAAAGCCATGATTCTAATCTTTAGATATTTTAAAAACTCGTTGTGGTAAATACATAAAAATAAACCAGAAGTTAATGCTTTAATATTTTACGCAAACAAGGAGAAACTTTTTTCTCTCTCCTGAGACCTGAGGTGTTAAATTTCTTCTTTTTGTAATTAAACTGAGCAGCTGGAAGCGCTGGAGGTTGTTCTGGGAAGGATCCACAGTCAGGTTTCCCCCCCAGAGAAAAGAGGAAACATCCCACTGGTAACTGCAACTCACTCACTCCGTTTTATATAATACTGTACACCAGAATTCTGTGTTGCTCCCTTTGACGCGTGGAAGCTCTTCAGGAATTAGACTTGCAATGTTTGAACTCGTTTCCATCAACATGAATTTGCAATCATGTCACAGAATCAGAATAGCTTATTTCTCCCTGTAAAATTGACACAAAATCCAGGTCTCTGATTAAAATAAGACAGAATTAATAAATCCTGCTCTCAAAATGAAAAAAAGCAGATTAGTTTATCACCTCTGCTCAGTGCACAACTGCCTTACTGTTTAATTAAAGCAACAAAGGTCTGCTAGTAATTAAAAGATTGTGAGGAAATGGCAGCAAGACTAATTAAGGCTCAACTCCAATTAGAATGAAAAAAAAAAGAGGTGGCGCTTCATCCTGAGGAGTCAGACCAGGATCCCAGTTACCCCAGCTAACTGGGATGCTGGGAACCTGTTCCCTGACTGGCTCCTCTGTCTCAGTGTGGCCTGGGCGACCGCTGTGCCATGAGGTTCGGGCCTCGCATCGGGAAGCTGTGCGACTGCGCCAGAGGATACAGCTGCAACTCCTACCTGCTCAAATGCATCTGAAGATGGAGGCGGCGCTTCCCCGCCCTGCCTCAAAGCCTTGGGCGGGACTGAGCATCCCGAGTCTCCATCGATTTCCCCACGCCGGTTACGGTGTCGGGAACGTTGACGCTACAGCAGCTAGCATGGTCTTCCTGGTCTGCATGTTACGGTCTGTTGGTTCAAAACACGTCTGCCTGTTTCTCTCTTCCTCAGCAGACTCGGGGATGGTAGAATATTTAGTTAAAATAAGAATTTGGAATGTTGCAGTTGTGTGTTCCCATGAATAAATTGTGTCTCTCAACCACGTTGGCTCCATTGTGTTGAACGTTTCAAACGCCGGTCAAGAAGCCCGGGCCCTTCAACCTTCGTTTGTGCTCTGAAAATATAGTTTATATTCCTAACAACAATATTTCATGATAGAAAATGATCAAACGACACCCGAAAGAGAAGCCAAGCTCTTCCTGGTCTTCGGGGCTTCAGCCTTCACCGTGTCAGCGAAGCAGGAAGTGGGATCTGCTGCCTGTCGGGTCATTTTTACTTTAAAAAAGCATCAGTCGGCTCTTACTCTGACCCCTGCTCTTTGTGATTTGACGGCCATTTCTGCCTCCTCGGGTGGCTGTTTTCCACTGGTGAACAAAGCCGATGACCTCCTGGCGGTTCGGCCTGCTGCTCTGCTAATGAGCTGCTTTATTCCCTCTGTCCTCGCTGGATCTCAGAAAACACAATGAAGCACAGAAACGAGCCGATTTTAACCTTCCCCGGAGTAAGTTGGAGTTGTTCTGGTTGAGGGATCTGACCTTTGGTGGCGTCCTAAGCTCCCCGCTGTTGCATTCACTCATCCACAGCTCCTAATAAAAGTACTTCATTCACTTTATTTCAGCACGCTCTGAGTCATCAAAGGAAAAACCATCCAACTGTGACAGAACGCAGAGCTTCAAAAATAATCATTCAAAGCAAAGCAAATTAAATCTCACCAGTGCAGCTTGCAGCCGGCGGACAGACCTGCGGCAGGAGGCGTGAAGGAGCCAAGAGCCCGTTTGAAGCTTCTCTTCAGCTTGTGGAAACAGATAAAGGAGAACAGAGGAGTGTAATGTCCCCTCGTTCAGCGCCCACAGCAGTTCCACCTGCAATAAAAACCAGTGGGCGGTGAATGAAGGATGCGGCGCTGCTGCCGCCTGCTCACAGCCAGCTTCCACACAGACCAGGGCGCCCGAGCACGGAGCCCCGGTCCGGCCCGGGGCGGGTCCCGCCGGGCAGAAGAGGCCTCCGAAGGGGAGCGGGACCCGGACACCGGCCATGGCAACCAAAATGTATCGGAAGCAACATCAACAACAGCGCTGCAGATTCTGGATGGATCGAACAGCTGATCCGCGGTGACGGAGGAAAGCCCCCATCCATCAGCAGCTGCTGCAACCCCGTCCTCCTGGCCACCCATCGATCATTAGAAACAGCTGTTGTTGTCGTGGCTGCAGACGGATGTTTGCGTCCCCGCCGCTCCGCCCCGACCTCTTCTCATCCCTTAAAGAGAGGCTGTTAGCCTCTGACCTTTAACCCTGTGACGGACTGCTGCTGGGGCCCAGAAGTGCAACACTTTAACTATTGATTTCACATTTAAATGCTCAAATGAGCTGCACACAGCACAGTCAAAGGCTGCCTGGAATAATTGATCTACAATAGAGGATCTGGAAGATTTAGGAGCCAATTTACTCCTGAGCCGCATGTTTGTGGTGACGCACACGCACACGCACACGGGAACGCCGCACTGATCTGAGGTTTCCAGGGAAAAACACAACTGACCCCCCCACCGTGAGGATAAATGATAGACAGAAGGGAAGGAGAGCCGTGTGCACGTCCCAGGTAGCCACACCTTCAACAGGAGAGGTGACAGAAGTGAAGCAGGTTTCATTATGTGGATCCAATAAAGCTGCAGGTTCCGTTAATCCAGGCCGGAGCTGCTGGGATTAAACCTGAAGTCACACTTTCATCTACCTGGAAGAACATCCAGCTTTGTTAAAGACTGTAAATGCATTTAAATGACTGTTATTCATCTGTTAAAGTCACTGATTCAATTTAAATCTGGTGGGGAAAAACGGATTAAACCCTCAAATGCATCAGACGCACTTCCATTAGTTCACAGACACTCTGAAGAAGTGACGGACATTCCTGTCCGAGTCTTCAAGCTATAAACCTTGTGAAAAGATCAGGATCTAGGACTGAGGGGAACCAGAGGCGGAGGAGGGATCCAAACACAACCCAGCTCAGTCTGCTTCCCTTCAGCTCTGAGAGAGAAAGCCATTGTTATTATTAATATTGCCAGTTCCAGCCCTGCTGAGACCGCAGATAATTTCATCAGGCTAAACTACAGGCGAGGAAAACAGTGTTTCTGCACAGATGGTGAGGAGATTCACTCCATTTGGCAGCAGACTCGTCAGCCTGGCTGCAGAACGACACCGAAGCGCAGACAAAGAGTCACTGGAGCTGAATTTACAGCCCAGCGGTGACTCCCGCTGCTGGAATTACATCACCCGAACAGCAAACTACAGCAATACCTCAATACCTGCACAGTTGCCCACCTCAGGTGTGTAAAGGAGCTCCTTACCTGCGCGGACGGGCTGATCCTGGCGCGTCCCTGCTGGGGTCTCCAGGAGGGGGCGCTGTTTCTTCACAAATGTCCGGCAGGTTGAAGCAGTCAGCCGCCACGGGGAGGCCTCAGTTGTGCCTCCAATTAATTCATCAGACTTTATTTCCAACACCTGTCACGCAAACCTGAGCGCGCCAGAAGGTCACCAGTGTGACCTTTTAGAAAAGCAGCACAGGTCATCACGTCCTGCGGCCTCCAGCTGCACGCCTGCGCCGCGCAGCGACATTTGTCGCTCAAAATTAGATTTTTGCAGCTTTGTTTTGCTTCGGTGACAAAGCCGTCCGTCTACCTGTGGCTGCGGTGTGATTTCTTGTCCCTCCGCTGGAAACATCTGACATCAGTAGCGTTTTGTCAACATGAAGGAGATTAATGTTGGTCACTATTGACCTTTAGGCCTGAAGTAATTTCCTAACTGAGACATTATTCTAGTTTGACTGTCACACAGGACGACAGTCGTTTGGTCTGAGAAAAGCTGAATGACTGATGTGAGTCATTACAACCACTCTAATAACAGCTGGGCTTCAGGGTGAATTATTTAGAAACTCTAATTAGTTTTAGTGTTGTTTTGTTATGTGTAGTTTTGCGTGCGTGTGTGTGTGTGTGTGTTTGTGTGAGTGAAATAAAGGAGATGAATGAATCTGAGCAGGAAAACACCACAAAAACAGTTTTCCCACCTTTCAAGTGTGTTAATAAAAATAAAATGTACCAGTTTTCACTAAACAGGTTATTATAAAACAAGAAAAGAAGACAAAGCTGAAAACACAGCAGCAGCAGGTGTGTGTGTGTGTGTGTGTGTGTGTGTGTGGTGTTCTGCATGATGTGGTTTGTATGTTTTCCACTAATACGTTGGAGTTGGTGGTGGAGCGCCGGCCTGGTGCCGGGCTCTGTCTCCGTTTAAGCTCCGTTAAGACCGTTGGGGCGCCTGGACGGCCGGTCTGCTGCTGCCTCCATCACAGCAGTAAACCGGACTGACCTCCAACACCAGGCTGACAAGCTCCGTCCCTGGTGGCTGAGAATGGGGAGACCTCCGTCACGCTTGTGCAAAAATCCACCTTCAAACGTGGACACAACTTTGGTGGGACTCACAGAACACCTCGGCGAAGGAGGCAGTGTAGCAGGAGGTGGTTTAGAAGGTGGTGTGATCTCACCTGAAGGTGTGAAACAGGGCTGCTTCTGTCTGCTTGACCTCCTGCTGGGACCTGGGAAGGAGATCCAGGACGGAGAGGAAGGTCTCCTTCTGAAACTGCTCGTGGGTGTGACAACCAAAGGAGACATGAGACTCCTTCTCTTCATTTCCACATCTGATCTTCCTCCTAATGTTCTCCAACCTCCAAACCTGAGCTCCAAATCTGTCCTTGCGACCTCCACCCTGCTCCCTCGCCTGTCCCGAGCCGCCCGCGGACAGCCAGACGGCCTCGTTCCCCACCCACGCACCCCTCCGCCTGTCGCCGCAGGCGTGATCGCTCCCCCCCAGGAGCACCAGGAGCAGAAGGGAGGAACAGCTTTGATGTAACACCTCTGAAGTGCGGAGACGTCACGGAGGCTAAAGCCAGGCTGACAGAAGAGGAGATGTTTTCCTGCACCTTCACCCCCACGACCGGCTCAGGAAAGGTGGTGTGACAGGTGGATGCGTTCCTGCAGCAGCCACCTCCTGAGTCCACACCTCTAATTGCCTTTTGGTCGTTAGACCTTCTCATGCGTATCTAAAACACCTCTGAGAGCTGAGAGAAGACCTCATCCAGTGCGTCAGCATCTCTCTCAAACATTAAAATCTTCTGAAGAGAAGCTGGAGGTGTTGGCGGATTCGGCTCCGCCACCACCTCCACCTCCAGCCCGGCTGCGTCCGAGCAGCACCGCCTGAATGGGCTGAGGGTCTTCAGCTTCCCTGTGAAGGGGCACCCTCTGAGGGCCGGTTTCTCTGCCGCCAGCAGCCTTTCTGCATTATTTAGGCGCAAATGTGGTGGAGGCAGACAGAAGAGGTCCAGCAGCCACAACCCGCAATTACCCACAGTGACGCAGGATGCCAGAGCCAACACACGCGCACATGTGTGTGTGTGTGTGTGTGTGTGTGTGTGTTATTTACTGATCCAGTGAAGTGAAGGGCTGCGGTTTCATCCCCATGGGGTTCAAAGGGACAGGGCCAGACGAGGCGCTTTTCCAGCCACAGTCCTTCTTTTCTTTTCTTTTCTTTCTTTTCTTTTCTTTTCTTTTCTTTTTTGGGATGTCGTGTTCTCGAACTTGCATCCGGTTTATGAAGGTAGAAATAATCATCCCGGGCAGAGCAGATCAAAGCTGCTCTTTCATCCCCTGCAGCATGACAAACATCTGAAAACGGACCTGCGCGGCCCACGTTGGCAGCATCCGCGTCTTCCTCGCAGAGGCGCAACCTTTAAGGGCTTATTTCTGAGATCTGCCGGCATTAATCATCCTCTCTGCCCACAGATGCCCCCCCCCCCCGCACTAATGATGCAGACGGTGTCAAATAAAGCAGGAGAGTCTGGAGAGGCTGCGCAGAAAGGAGGGAACCGGGCTGATGAGGTGAGGGATTAATTGTGGGGGTGGGAGGGGGGGCGGGCGATCAGCTGCTGCATGGCTGCCTGAACTGCGCCTGAGGAGATTTTGCAGGGCAGGTTTAGACTCTGGCGGGGGGGTGGGGGAACAAGGAGGAGGGGATGAGGAAGAAGGCAAAAATCAACTTTTCCTCCCTTCTCTGTGTTTTCTAGCCTGCTTTGGAAGGAGCCCGAAGCTCGACGTGGAAGCTGCAGAAGCTGTCCTCTCCCGGCCAGCAAATCAGTGTAATTACGCCCGTGGAGGGCGTAATTACCTTGTAACAGCCGCTGATTGTCTAGTGGAGGAATCTGTGATTTTACAGACAAGCCTGAAGGCGTGTGACCGACACAGAAACGTTTGTCTTCCTGCCTCCTTAACCGGCTCAAGCACGAATGATTCAAATTGGCCCGTGTGCGCGCTGCCTGTGTGCGCGCTGCCCGTGTGCGCGCTGCCTGGCAGCGGCGCAGTAATGATGCTCATTAATCAGGCTCATTTCACACTGACGGAGGCCGGAGTCAGACCTGGGATCCTGGAAGCCACAGCTGAGCCGGCTGGTGGTCTGATGGCCAAGCAAAAGGCCGCAGCAGGACACACACGGGTCCGGGGAAGGTCTGGGGAGGGTCCGGGGGGCGGGGGCGGCCGTGCTTCAGTCCCTCTCTCCTCCTCCTCCTCACCTCTCCATTCGTGGTGTTTTCCAGGACAGGATGCTCTTTGTCAACAAGAAACCTGAGCTGGAGCGTGCTG
>BJFM01000395.1:117146-131741 GCA_016586285.1 Arothron firmamentum
AGAGAGAGAGAGAGAGAAGGAGGGAGATGAGTCATGCAGCCTGGAGCACAACGCTACTTCTCCTTCCACTTCTCTGCTGATGGACCCCAAACATGTGATGGGTTCAGTGAACTGGACCAAACCAGCTGAGGATGAGCTGAACCAGGCGCATCCGTGAGGAGGCCTGAGCCCCTCGTACCCAGGCCGCTGCAGCTCCAGACAGATGAGAGGTTCTCATCTGTCTGTCTCTCATCCCAGAGAACCATCCCAGGTTCTCTGGGACGGTTCTGAGAGCTCCGCCCGCCTCAGGTTGAGTCCGGCTGCTGGCCGCCTGTTTGCCGGACCTTCCTGCTGTTAAAGAGCCAACAATGGAGGCTCAAAGTTCCAGAAGGGAAAGCAAGTCAGAGGAAAACATCCTCCTGTCATGGAAACCTTCTAAGTCACAGCAGGTCCAGTTGAAAAGCCACCTTTAGTTCAGCAGGAACCTCTCCCTCTGGTCTCTTCTGTCTGCTGTTAATAAAAGAGCAGAAAGACTTTTTAGCTACCGTTTTAACTGTTGACGGTTTTTCTGTATTTACATTTTGGCAAAACATTTTCACTATTTCTATCTATGATATTGAAAATTAGTTGTCAAATTAAAAACAAAGTCATAAATAACAATAGGTGTCGTGTTTCTGCTGGTCTGCGTGGAATCACAGCCAGAGAGGCTGGAGAGACCAAAGCTGGAGCCTCAGATGTGATCATGCAGGACTGAGCTCTGCCCTTTTATCATCTGTATCAGCAGCGCTGCTGCTTCTGTTTTCCTTATTGACTCTTTCGGGCTTATTTTGCCCAGCAACTTTTCCAGGATGACTCACCGGAGGCGGCTGTTACGCATGACAAAAGAAAAAAAACCAAAAAAACTCAAAGACTAAGGTGGAGCGAGCAGATGGCAGAAGTCAGATAAAAGGTGTTTGCGCGGGGGGGAGCGGCTGTTTGAGACGTGCACAGCTCCAAACGATGGCGCACATCGGAACCGCGCAGAGCTCCAGAGCGCTCCTCTGCGCACTGCTGCTGCTCTCCAGCCTCGCCGGGGCCCAAGTGCTGGACGCCGCGTCCGAGGAGGAGCTGAGCCCCAGAGCCCTGCGGGACTTCTACCCGAAGGGGCCGAACCTGACCAGCGAGAAGCAGCTGGTAAGATCCGCCTTTGCGCTCCCGGAGAGGAGCGTGATTTTACAGCCAGCTTCAGGGGGCAGACACACATCTGACTGCTTAAATATGTCGATTAGTTTTGAGAGAAATTGCGTAAAATCGTCTCATCTGCAGTCCAACAAAACTCAACTGAAAATTTGACGTTTTCTGTCATCATATTTTAACGTGCGCAGAACTATTTATGTTTCATTTATATTTTATTCGCACATTTCTCTGTTTGTTTTGTGAAATATCCACCCACGCTGCTGTTTCCTGAAGCTCGGGGCTCTCCAAGAAGTTCTGGAAAAGCTTCAGGCTAAACGTCTGCCGATGTGGGAGAAGAAATACGGCCAAGTCCCGACGGTAGGGCTGGGGTTGGGGCTCGGCACCCGCACGATTTTTACACTAAATGGTGTGCGTTGCGTGTTGTTGTTGTTGTTGAATTAAGCCGGCGCTGTGGTCTCTGTCTCAGTGTGATGTCGGGGAGCAGTGCGCAGTCAGAAAAGGCGCACGGATCGGGAAGATGTGCGACTGCCCCCGCGGAGCTTTCTGCAACTTTTTCCTGCTCAAGTGCTTATGAGCCAATCCGGAGACGAATGTGGACGGTTGGGATGCGGGAGAGAAGAACTTGTCACTCGACTGTTTTGTGATCCATGTCATGTTTTCGTAGAGCTGCAGCGCTGCGGCGTGCACGCAGAATACCCGCAGGGTTGCACTCTGATGGACAGAGAAAGATTCTACCACAAAGTCCCTGTAAATATTTCAAAACAGCCCATTTAAAGTTAGAAATCAGCTCCCACAAACACCCTGCAGATTCTTACCAGCAATGGCGGACTGGTCTGGCCCGACCCGGTCCATGTTTGTTTGTGATTCCTGAACCTGAATAAAGTGCTGATCGTCTTTTATAAAGCAGCAGAGTGGCTGTGTCTCCTTTCCAACCTCTTCTGTCCTTCTGGAAGTTTCCTAAAGAGAAGAAAATAACACCAGTCACAGTTTACACTCACACCAGGTCCCCCTGGTGTGGCCCCACTCAGGCTGCAGAGTGACTTCATCACCTCCACTCCCACGTAAAAATGTTTCTGACGTCACAGCAGGTCCTGGTGAACACTACATCTCTAATAAATTTTAACAAAGTAAAGGATTAAATTAAATTTCTCTTATAATTACACCTGATCATCTCCTGGCTGATCATCTGCTGATGTTTCAGCTGACTGGCTTTTTAGTCCAGGCAGCAGCTTTCTGTTCCACATCGCTCTGCTTTTCTCTACATTTCCCATTTGATAAATTATGCAGAAGGAATAAAGGCTTGGTGTGTGTGTGTGTGTGTGTGTGTGTGTGTGTGTGTGTGTGTGTGTGTGTGTGTGTGTGTGTGTGTGTGTGTGTGTGTGTGTGTGTGTGTCCTTGTATTTTGGACCGAGGACCAAAATATCCATTCTGCTATCAAAGTGAGGACATTTTGGCTGGTCCTCACAACTTACAAGGCCTGTTTGAGGGTTCAGACTTGGTTTTAAGGTTGGGGTTAGACCTGGTTAGGGTCAGGGTCAGGGTCAGGGTCAGGGGTTAGTGATGGTTAGGAAGCTGGGTAATACATGAAGCCTATGAAAGTCCTCACAAAGATAGAAGTACAAGGATGCGATACCATACTGTCTGGGCCAGGTCAACTACTTAAAACTGTACACGTACACGTACACGTCCAAACACACACACACTCCCCCGCTCGGTGAGATTATGACTCATCCGTTCACCTTCTCATCTTTCTAAATGCTCTTTCTTTCCATTTTAATAAAGTCTTAGATGTTCAGTCTTGAAATGTTCATGTCTTCCTTCTGAGTGAGGATATTTTCTTTTTTCTAAATGCAAATTCAGACTTTTTTGTTGCTGATGTTTATGCTTGATTTGTAATCATTGCACTGATGAATTGTAGATTTTTGTATGTATATTTCCCCCCCCCCCCCAGTGTTTTAAAGTAAAGCACAACTGCTGCACGTATGAAATGTGCTTTATGAATAAAGCCCTGCGGAGCAGTTAAGAAAGAAATTCCTGGTTTCATCTTTGAAGAAATGAACTCTGTTGGATTTCCAACAAAGACATAAATCTTTCTAATCTGCTTCGAACAGAAGGGGCTGGAAGAACAAACACAGATCAAAAAAAACATTTTGTCGCATGTCAAACTTTGTAACAACCCAGTGGGCAACCAGAAAGAAGACCGTTAATCTCGAGCAGCAATACCTTCTCCAGACAGCCAGGATTTACCACCAGCTCCTGAGGGAATGGCCTCCGACACTGAGAGATTGAACGCCCGGATACCGGCTTCCCCCCAACGCACGGCGACGGCTCAGGCCTGCAGCGAGATGTCCGTCGGGAGGAGTTTGCTGGTGTGTGATGGTGTGACCACGAAGGGGCAGGAGGAGGATAGAGTGTGATGGATGGAGGCACAGAGTCCAAATGTTGACTGTTAACCGCTCCAACATCAGGAGAACAGAGTTTATCATGTGAATACTCGCCTGTTTTATCGATCAAACGATATTTTCTGCAAAAATATAATGGAAAGGCCCTCATGGATTCCCTGGAATTTTCCTGCAGCACCTCATTCACACAGCGTGGGGTTGCAGTGTTGACATAGGAGTGATACAGGGGTGACCTTTGACCCCCAGAAAAATTTTAACCATCGTTGGCTCCATGTATGTACCTATTAAAAAAAAAGAAAATAAAGCAATAAGTGATAGATCCACACACATGGCTGTAGCGACCTGCAACATCGGCCCTGCACGCTTGGGTCAGAGTGAAACTCTGTCATTGCCTTATTTAATTGCACATTTTGTCTGCAGTCGCGATATCTGTAACTACACTGTCGGTTACATTCACATATCACATACTAATGCAGAGCAGCCTGCCACATGGAGAAAAAGGTCCATTTTAAAAAAGAACCAGCGAGCTCAGAACTGAAACGAGACCGTGAAGGTTTAGACTTTGTCGCCACCTAGTGGTGACGCCTGAGACCGACAGTACGGACATTCTGGGCAGCTTTTCAACCTTTACTGGCTGTTGACCACAAATATTTCACTTCTGTGCTCATTTTAACACAAATATATAGTTCTCGGTTATGAAATGAAACAAATTTAGGTTTTACCTCTTTTATTCTCTCAACAGTAGCCAATGCATCACAAAAAAATCAGGTTACAACTCACCTTAAACTGGGAGATATTTTTAACGCTTTTTAGCTTTGGCTAAGACCAAAATGTGCTCACACCAACGGCAGACCATCGCTAAAATGAGGATTTCTTACCTTAAACTGAAGCCAACACCTGTTTATGTGTGACATGTTGAGAACCTTTGTGATGGTCTGTAGGTTCAGGCTTTACTGAGCAAACTTTGCACATTTATGCACATCCACCAGCTCACAACGCAGGTGCTACACCTGACCTCAGCGGGAACCACTACCAAGAGCGAGACACACGTCTACCACTTTCAACATCTGCTTTGTCCTCCAGCGTCTGGAGCTAGTGAGAAATTAGAAAAAGCATGAAGCTGGAATAAACTTTACTCGGGAGCAGCGATGAGAAGACAGGAACCTGGAACAGTGAGGACGTTAGAACTTCAACGCAAACTGGTTCTACTTCAGTCAAAACAGAAAAGGGACAAAAAAGAGAGATGGATTCCCTCAATCATAATTCATCTCTTCAGAACAATTCAAAAACAATCTTTCTTCATATGAAATAATGAAACACAATTAAAAAAACAGCACAAAATCAATTTTCAGTCCTGTTTCACAGCAAGTAATGTCATAAAAATGTACTTACATTAATGTTAAGGGCCATAAAATGTGAGCTATGAAAAATTAAAGGTTTTCATGGCAAATACCCAACTCTGAGAAAGACTGTCAGACAGGCACTGCAAGTTGTCAACATTCAGATTGAAAAAAAAAAAGCAAAATCGTTTTTAACCTTCAAACCTAACCAGCTTCTGCACCACCAGCAGCAGTCGTCGGTTGGTGCTGGCCGAGTGCTCCTCTCCACGCCAGGGACGATCCGTATACTACAGTATCAAATTCTGATCTCATTAATGGTCCCAAACTGGTTTATACAGGCCGGTTTACTGGCAGTCACAACGTCAAAGGCTTGTCCACGGGACAGTTTCCTTTCAAACCTCAACAAGATGGAAAACACAGAGCGCAGACGTGAGGCTTCACCCAGAAACACAGATCAGCTGACGGCAGGAATGAAAGGAGAGAAGGTACTCGCAGCAGTCCAGACGACGTAAATATAATACCACTGGATCCCCTACAGGACCAGAACTATGAGGCCATTCATCCGACCTAGGTGCAGGTTTAGGAATCCGGCTTCACACTGATGGTTTCGATGCTCCTCATCTAGAGTACCTGTGTTTGAGAAGATGGTGAGTCCAGGAAAAGATGCTTTCTTCCTGAAGTACCAGAAAGGTGGCCACGGTGAGGTTATTGTCAGACGTGCACGGTGCTGATTCAGCCATCACTGTCAGTCTGGTCCCGGCGTGGTCTTCAGTAGTTCAACATGTCTGTGCTCTCAGCAGGACGAAGGTTAGCACCAGTCTGGATTAGGAAGAGGCGTCCAGCTGCTCGCCCTGGAAGGGGTAGCTGATGGCAGGAGGGAAGCCCTGACTGCGAGGCTGTTCGTCCAGCAGCATCAGGTCCTCCACGTCTCTCCCTCTGTATCGCCGTCTGCAGATCTTGACAGTGACTTTCCGCCCCTGAAACACTTTTAAGGCCTCTTTGGAAGCCATGGCCTTGGCGGCGGACTCGTCCCGTCCGTATCCGGTGCCCATGTAAACAGTCTGACAGCGGATCTCGCACACGTGGCCGTCCCGCTGCGTTCTGCCTGTGGGGAGGCCCGTGATGTCCTTCAGTGGCACAAACACACAGGTCAAGGTCTGTTTACACGACTCTACGCAGCTGCGGAGGATTTCAAAATGGTCCAGGTTGGGGCCGAAGCCACCTGCCGACACCAGCTTCCAGGCCACCGCCTTGTAGAGGCGGTTAAAGAAGGGCTGGTGCTCAGCTGGGGCCTGCAGAGGAGGTCCTGACTTCTGAGCAGAAGGCCGTGGAGCCATCCTCCCTGCAGGTCGACCCTCAGCCTCGTTAGAGTCACTTCTGGCTTTTTTCACGCTGCTGTCAACATGACCCTCTGAAACAGACGACAGGTGGAAGAGTGATTACGAGCATTTAATGAGGGAACCAGAATCCACAGCAACGGTGGGCAGGTAAAGAACACAGAAGCAGGAGGTGATTTCAGCGAAAACCTGAAACTAATGCAGCTTCATAACAAGCAACAAGAAAGAATGAACACAGTCCGACCTGTTCCGCCGTCACAGGGAAACATGACACATGTAAAAGTTATTTCAGGTGAAGCTGAACTCTGAAAATGATCTGGCCGAATCCCAACATTCAAAACAGTCAACAACTGGATAAACAAGCCAACACCTTCAGTGAGGGTGCTGATGCTAACGAGTACGAGGTTACACAAATCTGTGTAACCTCGCAGTGAAGGGGAGACTGTTAAATTGCACACCTTTTGCACTGTACTATACTTAAGCTAAGGATGAGCGGTGTTTTACCGTTTGTGGTGGTCCGCTTTCCTTTGGCCATGACTCCATCAATCGTTGTTCTGTGATCTGGGGCATCTTTGACGACTATGCCCTCACCCATCTTCTTGATTTTAGCCATCACAGCTGGAGGATAGCTGAGGGAACAAAGACGCGTGGACGCTTTATCTGAATGCTTTGATCTCTGCTGCACTGAGGTTAGAAATGAGCTCCCATTGTGTGTCTCACCTGCAGCCCAGGAACACGTGATTGGCCCATACCATGGACAGAGACAGCAGCCTGTCCAGACTGTTGCTGGGGGCTCCAGGCTTCACAGTAGGGAAGTTCTCCATATTTCTCAGGATAAACTCTCTCCGGGCACCCCACTGTTTGCTGGTTTCGCAGTAGCCCCTCAAGGTGTCAACCCATTGGGCCAGATGCGGGTTCTGGGCCAAATATTCGGAAACAATGTCTTTATCGCTTCCCTCCCTCGCCATCCCTGAAATAACAAAATGTGCTTTATAAAAGGCGCAGAACATCAAGTTACTCAATGAGAGTGGCACCAAAGTTAGCTTAAATTAGGGTTATTACTCCGACAAACTCCTTAAATAAATTTGTGTATTTGTAGGCAAACGTATCAGTACTTTAACGTGCTAATAAATAAGACCTTTGTAGTGGACTTAGCTTTGTATTAGCAAAACTGTTAAAACGGCTAATTATTTCGGAAATGCCATAAACATTTTAACTTTAGCAACTAACACGAAGTGAAACAAACCAAAGGATAACCGGCTGGCGATATTAGAAATTATATCAGGCTTGCATCACAACATCTTTTAAATAACAACGTCATAGCCATTTCGCAAAATGCCATGTAAAATAAAATTTGACTATTGTCAACGCCGACATACCAAGCTTTCTTCGTTGTGATGTGTTGCTAGCTAACTACATGACCGCCTGATGACGCACGAGACGATACTTTTTATGACTACATTTCCCAGAAGCGCAGTGTGGCTATACCGTTACGATAATTTCCACTTGTTTCTGCTGGCATATGTCTTAAAAGTAATTGTAACCAGATAGCATAAATTAATCAAATACCACATATAAAATATCGTTATATTAAAATCACTATGTATTTTACCTCTGTTATATTCCGAAGCAAAACCAGCTCACTCACCTAGCGACTAATACCATCCCATGATGCATTGCGTAAAAACGTAGACAAAGTGCGACCCCAAAAGCGGTAATTTGTTTTGGTCGATGAATGGCAGTACCGACGCTGTATTTTCTAGTTACTCCTCCTAAATAATACTCATTATGATTCATGAGCTGTTGTTGGCGTTAAGCGGATACCCTGGAACCATCTTCACATGGAATAAGCGAACAGGTTTGCAGGTAAAACAGAAACATTCAGTGCCAATGCGGTATGACGCCTGTATTTTGACGTTGTCTTGCTATGTTACACAGGCTGTCTCTGGATATTTTTGAAAACCCAATCTGAATAGTCATTACCTAAAATATGCTATAATTCAGAGTTTTTAACATGCAGTTGCTCATAGTTGTTGGAGCATAGCAAATCGCAATCGCAGAGATTCTTGCTGGCAAAAGAATGATCCAATTTCTTGGCAAGAACATTAAAGAAAAAAAGCAATTCAGAGACTTTTGCCTGCAAAAATGTTAAAATGAATGCTAGAATCGACACCTAAAAGAGGCTAAAGTGAGGGCTCATTTCATCATTGTTTGATGAAGCAGAGTGACATAACATATTAAACATATATTCACTGATGCAACACCAACATAACTGGAACAATGACACATTAATTTAATGTGAATGCTGAACATTTTGTTTTCCTCACAGGTTTCCCAGGACTTGCCTTTTCTTCACCCCAGTGAGACCAGCGTCCTGAACAGGCTCTCCAAACTGGGCTCAGATTACATACGCTTTACCGAGTTCATAGAACAACACACCGGCCATGTGCACCAGCAAGTGGGTGACTGTGGGACCTCTGCAATGAGAGCTCCTTAACCCCGGAAGCAAACGTTTTTAAATAAATCATGTCTTATGTTTTCCTGCTTTAGGGTTTTCATGTTACGAAACCATTTCAAATATGTTGTTCTCCGTTCTCACCGCAGGAACATCACACGAACCAACCAAATCAGACATTACTTCATGGGATCTATTTACGGGCTTTCTGCACCGGTCTGGACTCCATGCTGCAGCCGTATAGACAAGCCCTGCTGGACCTCGAACAAGAGGTGAAAAGGCGGTGTCGCTCACAGGACAAAATACTAAAGTATGTAAAATAACGAAAGGCTTTTGTCTGTTTCAGTTCCTTGGAGATCCACATCTGACAATTTCTCATGTGAATTACAAGCTCGATCAGGTAAAGGAGAACTGACAACAGCTGAAAGTCTTCACGTGTTGATCTTACGCTTTCTTTTTTGTTTTAAGTTTCAGCTGCTGTTTCCTTCAGTGATGGTGGTCGTAGAAACTATTAAATCTCAGAAGGTAAACGTCATAACTTAAGTTCATAAATAATACTGTGTAATTGGTTTAAAAATGTCTGGAGTGAGAGATCCACTGTTCACTGTGTTCATACTGACCCCGCTTTGTTTTCCTGTTAGATCCACGGATGCCAGATCCTGGAGACTGTGTACAAGCACAGCTGTGGAGGGCTTCCTCCTGTACGCATGGCTTTAGAGAAGTAAGTCACGCCTATGTTTACATTTATTAGGACCAGATGTATACTGCATGAAATTTTCCTTTCTCTAACATTTATCATGTAGAGTGTGTGACAGCACAAAGTTGGTGTATTCAAGTTTTTTTGGTTTTTTTTTGTAAAAAGTGCTTTACTTACCCTGGATTCATTGCAGGATTCTGGCTGTATGTCATGGCGTGATGTATAAGCAGCTGGCAGCGTGGATGCTGCACGGATTGCTGCTGGACCAGAACGAGGAGTTCTTTGTCAAGCAAGGTCCGAGCGCAGGAGGAGCTGCCGCCAACCAGGAGGAGGAGGAAGAGGACCTGGGACTGGGAGGCCTGAGTGGGAAGCAGCTCAGAGAGCTGCAGGACCTGGTGAGGATCCCACAGGAGGCGCCGACTGCGGTGTGAGCTGTCAAAGTCTTGACATGTGCTGCTGTGTGGTGGTGCAGAGGCTGATTGAGGAGGAGAACATGTTGGCGCCATCTCTGCAGCAGTTCTCTCTGCGTACTGAGATGCTGCCTTCTTACATCCCCATCAGAGTGGCTGAGAAGATTCTGTTTGTTGGTGAATCGGTCCAGATGTTTGAGAACCATACCCACGGCCCTTCTCGAGCTGGTAATCTAGCCTGGCACTAAGATCTTCTCCCCATGATATCCCAATTTTAATTATTTAATATAAAATTCTGATTTTTTTTTTTGACTTTTTAAAAATGGTGTCCGTATTTCATAGATTGTGGTCCACGAGTCCCAACAGCACTGTGATGTTGCAGCATTAATAGCGCATCATAAAAGAGCTAAACGTACTGTCTGTTTGTTCGAGGCTCCATACTGAAGCATCAGGAGGATGCGTTTGCCACAGAGCTGCACAAACTGAAACAGGAGCCTCTCTTCAGCCTGGTGGATTTTGAAAACTTGATTGATCGCATTCGGAGTACAGTGGCAGAGGTGAGCTCATGTAGTATTTTTTCAAACTGAAAACTTATGTTTAGAGTCGGCCACAGCTCTGAGAACATCGCAATCTTCCTGACCTGCAGCATCTCTGGACCTTGATGGTGGAGGAGGCTGATCTGCTGGAACAGCTCAAGGTTTAGCCAACAACCATTCAGGATTCTTCTTCATACGCCAGTCATGAGTAGCAAAACATGTGAAGTTGACGTTTAATCTCGTGACAGATTATTAAAGACTTCTACCTGCTGGGCCGAGGAGAGCTCTACCAGGTCTTCATCGACCTCGCGCAGCACATGCTGAAGACTCCTCCAACAGCCGTCACCGAGCACGGTCAGTTTTAACCTGATATAATGTTCCTGCCCAGATATTAAATATACAGAAAATTTGTGTGAGAGTTTGAAAATCTGCAGAATTTAGCAGAATAGTTTAAAGACGTTCATGATCTGCAGACAGTCTTTACTCGGGTAACCTGTGGTTAACCTTTCCAGATGTGAACGTGGCGTTTCAGCAGGCGGCTCATAAGGTTCTCCTGGACGACGACAACCTGCTGCCTCTGCTGCACCTCACCATCGACTACCAGGGCAAAGACTGCAAAGGTGAGATCCAGCTGCGTCACCACGTTGGTCATGGGGCTCTACTGCCACCTGATGGGCTTGTAGTGTAACTGAGACAACGCTGTCATATTCCCTGCTGAAAAATTGTTCATGGTTTCTCAACTAAGATTTACTACAGATTTACTTTGGAGAGGTTATTAATATGGTACATTAATCTTTTGACACTGACTTGCATCAATATACTGTAGATAGGTTTTATACTTTAGAAAGGTTTTATACTTTAGAATAAAGAAACTTTAGGTTTTCATATTGTGAATATGTTTATGCCGTATTTGTAATTTGCTGCACTGTTGAACTGGAGCTGCACCACAATTTCATACCACACAATGACAATAAAAGCATTCGGTTCTATTCTATTCATTATCAAAATTGTTTGAATTTCAAACAAAAAATGGTCAGAATTTTGAGTTTAATGTCAGATATCACAGATTTGCTGCTGTGTTCTTGGTGTTTTTTTGCACATCTCATTATGTGTTTGCTGCTGTTGCATGAAAAGAGGCAACAGGTCCCAGAGACGGAGCAACTCCACCACAGGACACATCCCCTCGTGAAGTCCCCCCCACAGGCTGGGCAGCCCTCGGCCTCACCTACAAGGTCCAGTGGCCGCTGCACATCCTCTTCACACCTGCCGTCCTGGAGAAGTGTGTCCTTGTCATCGTACGCTCGGGGCAGTTGTGTTCTGGCTGTGAGCTCAGCTGCTCTCTGCTTGTTTCTGCAGGTACAATGTTGTGTTCAGGTACCTGTTGAGTGTTCGGAGGGTGCAGTCTCAGCTCCAGCACTGCTGGGCTCTACAGATGCAGAGGAAACACTTGAAATCCACCCAGACGGACGCCGTCAAGTGGAGACTACGCAACCATATGGCCTTCCTGATTGATAACCTGCAGTATTACCTACAGGTAATGACGGACCTTTTCACAAAATTTAAGATTGCCATGAAAACACGCAGCAACCAGCCAAAAAGCACTAGAAGCCTCCACACTGAAACTTTTAAGACATTTAAACAGGCCGCTCTCCTCAATGCAGGTTGACGTGTTGGAGTCTCAGTTCTCTCAGCTGCTTCAGCAGATCAACTCCACCAGAGACTTTGAGAGCATCAGGCTGGCTCACGACCACTTCCTGAGCAACCTGCTGGCCCAGTCCTTCATCCTCCTGAAGCCAGTAAGTCCCTGCCCCACCTGCGGCACCTTGCCGCTGAAGCCGGTCATTTCATTTCCAGCCTTGATCGATTCTTCTCGACCCAGGTTTTCCACTGCCTGAATGAGATCCTTGAGCTGTGTCAAAATTTCTGCTCTCTGGTCAGTCAGAGCACGACGTCGCTAGATGAGAGGGGAACTGCTCAGCTGGACCTCCTGGTCAAGGTGGAGCCCCTTGTCTACTCGCCTACATACATGAATGTTTTTTTTTTTCCTTTTTCTATCTGCTACTGTACGTTTCTAATTTCAGGGCTTCAGACGTCAGTCGTCTTTGCTGTTCAAAATCCTCTCGAGCGTCAGGAACCATCAAATTAACTCGGATCTAGCCCAGCTGCTGCTGCGGTTGGACTACAACAAATACTACACACAGGCTGGAGGCACCCTGGGCAGGTAGGACACAGAGGATCCTAATCTAGAAGAAAATTCAGGTTACTCGGCAACACTTGCACAAACAAAGCAGGTTGATGCTGTTTGACTGATAGAAGGCTTCTCTTTTTCAGCATTTAACAAGACTCCCCAAAAAAGATCAAATCCTCATCGTTTAGGAGTGTACTTAAGTAGTTGGTTCCAGCTTCACTCTCAGAAATGCAGTTCATGGGAATTTGTGTCAAACAAAGTTGGACATTTTTACTCATTTATTACTCACTTTTCCCCAGCATGCTCCAGACGATGTCAGAAGATTGTAAACAACTGTCAGAATTGCACAAGCATGCTGTTAGCTTAGCATAACGGCGTATGTACGCAGCCATGGGAGCTGTCTTCCATGATGGAGCGGGAGATCGTTTGGGTGATCTGACAGTTTTCTTGTAAAAAAGCTGTACATATTAAAACGTTCAAATGTCTGCAGAGACAATAAAGAAACCAGTTAAAATGAGACAAGAGTCACGCTTTATTATCCATAAAAACAGACAGGATCGATGGTATGTACAGCAGAGGCATGCAACAGGACTAACGCGCTCAAACGTTTAACATGGTCAAAGGCATTTTTGCAAATGTGGTGTTGGATTATAATGTGTAGTTGTGGCGATACCGAGGCAGGCTTTGGAAACCCAGGCACTCCCCGCAGATAACGCTCTGGATGAGCCACTCAGCAGACACCAGCGGCACTTGCTGCGACGCCATGTTGTTCTCAAGCAGCGGTGGACAGCTGTGGTCTGTCACCACAACGTCGAACTTGCCTGCAGGAGTGTCTGTCCGTGGAATAAAAGGAGGAATGTCAGAGCTCTAGCGGGGGCAGGGCAGCTGTAGCGGGGGCAGGGCTCCCTGAGCTGTGTACCTGAGGCGTCTGGCTGGACGTGTCGTACGGATGAAGCTCCGCCCATGGTGATGAGCTGGGCCCAGAGCTCGTTCGGCTTCTCAAACACCAGAAGTACCCGTAGAGCCTTGAATGGGCTGCAGCGCGGGTGCCTGGTGGAGACAAACGAGCACCTCTACAGAAGCAGGCTGAGAAAACCATCCTAAACTGGTTAAACTGGACATCACCGTACCATTCTACAATGGCGTCGTCAGGCCCCATGCCAGCAGGCAGCAGGTAGTTCCTGTAGTTGAGCAGCTTGTTGTCTTTGCAGCAGTCTCGGACCCACAAGTGAGACACGCAGGGAACGCCGCTGGCTAAACACAGCAGGTACTTCTGCGTACGACAGTGCTGGTCTGCGATCAGCAAGCTCTGATACGCTGCTTTACACTAGAGAAGAAGAGACACGCCCGTTGTTTGACTGTTCATCATCAACCTGACGTTCAAAAGCCCTCTGCTTTACCTGACAGCTTCAAGTCCTGCCTAGTTCTATTAATAAATCAACCTCTGGTATCTATAAAATCTACAATTAAATTACAACCCCTCTCCAGCCGCATCAGCATCGAGGAGGAACCAGGAATTCACCACATTCTCGTTTTCTGCCGTTCATTTTAAAGCCGCCTTCTAAAATATCTGACTTCAAAATTACTATGCAGGACTTGATGTTAAACTTTAACAACCCAACTGCATTTCTTTAAATGATCTGAGCCAATTTGTGTTGTTCCCACACACTGACCCGTTTCTTTCAGTCCACCTACTTGTTCTTCGTTGAAATCTGGTAGGATGAAGCCTCCACCAGCCTGCAGCTGGGACTCAGTGTACGTTTTGTTATATGGCCCCGTCTGCACATACTCTGTTAAAAAAAAAAAAAAAAGTTCATCATCATCATCACTCCAGAGCTTACAGGGAAGCTGCTCAGGGTGCATGAGTATGCTCACCTTCCTCTTCGTCGCTGCTCAGCTTGTTGCTCAGCCGGTCGCTCTCAGACGACGCCGTCATCATGAAGGCAAAGCCCATGAACAGAGATGCATTCTGGGGCAGCGGGCCGTGGGTCTTAACCACATCACCGGACTGATTGGGAAGATCTGTTCCGCTGCCAGAGGTGTTGCATAGGCCAACCCGCTGCTGAGCTGGGGGG
>BJFM01000395.1:152979-168767 GCA_016586285.1 Arothron firmamentum
TTCAGGTCTGAAAACAAGCAACCCTGAGGATGGGGCGGGGCTACAGCTTTACATCTGTGTGTGTGTGTGTGTGTGTGTGTGTGTGTGATGGCAGATGTGTGGATTGACCAGTGGAGAACCTTTGTGCTGTTCGCTGCCTTTTGATTGGGAATTAATTTTCCCAGAATAATGTCAATAAAATCAGTCGTATCAGCGCAGTGACGGCCGCACTGATGCATAAACGAGCAATTGATCGTCGTCTCAGAAAGCAATCGCACCAGTTCCAAACAAACTGAAATATACCTGCAAACGGCAGCTGCACAGTTGGGATAATTCCTGCAGATTCGGCTGTATGAAAATGTCCACACGTCGACATGAACTGCACCTTCAACAGGGTCAGGATGTCTACGACTGCAGAGGGCTGACTTTTCATTACTTACCAGCTAATCTGTAGCTCACCGATGTCCTGACGCCATGATTGGTCCTCCCTGTGGTCTCATGGCCTGTTGGCGACCTCTTGTCTCCTGTAGGCCAGCGCGTTCTTCAGCACCAGAGTGATGTTCTGCAGACGGTGGTGTTGGTGAACCCTTCAGAGGAGACCGCTGCTGCAGAAGTGAGCCACGCCCAGACGTCACCAGCCTTCAGAGATGTTTGGTCTCCCTCTGCTCTAACCTGTGTCTCCATGTGCTCGTCTTCCCTCAGATTCGCTCGCTGATTACAGACCTTCCTGGGGAGAAGCTGCTGGTACTTAGCGGACAAAGCTCTGACCACGGCGGTGGAGTCCTACTGCAAGGCGGATCTCTGGCCTGGCAACACTTCTACGACATCGTTTCTGACCCAGAAGTGAGCAGAGTGTGCAGGACTCCCGGTTTTACCGACTGTTAAACCGGCCGTTGCAGTTCCGACAGCTTCTTTCTGTTCCAGGTGATTGAACTGGTGTCCGGCGCCTCCTCGCTGCAGCCGTCCAGGCTAACAGTGTCCTGTCAGGGAGACGGAGGTTGGAGCTCTCTGGTCCAAATCCAGGAGCAGCAGTCACTCTGCAACCTTCTGGAATACTGCCTGAACCCTGAACCGCACCATCCCAACATGGACGGGGTCACAGAGTTCGCCGAGTACGTCTCTGAGACGGTGGACGTCCCGTCGTCCTTTGAGCTCCTGGAGCCACCGACCTCTGGAGGTTTCCTGAAGCTGTCCAAACCGTGCTGCTACATCTTCCCCGGGGGCAGGGGAGACTCTGCCCTGTTCGCCGTTAACGGATTCAACATCTTGGTGGACGGAGGATCTGACCGGAGGTCTTGTTTCTGGAAGCTGGTTCGCCACCTCGACAGGATCGACTCCATTCTGCTGACCCACATCGGTGCAGATAACCTCCCTGGCATCAACGGTTTGTTCCAGAGGAAGATTGCAGAGCAGGAGGAGGAGTGCAACCAGGGATCTGGCTCCAGCAGCAACGGCGACTGGATGAGGAACCTGATCTCTCCAGAGATAGGGATCGTTTTCATCAACGTTCCCGAGAAGCTCCGGACGCCGGAGTCCACTCTGAAAGTCAAGCGGAGCATTGAGGAAGCCTCCCTGACGCTGCAGTATCTCAACAAGCTCGGCATCACGCCCGAACCGCTCCACCGGGTGGTCAGCAACACCATCGAGCCCATCACGCTGTTCCACAAGCTGGGCGTTGGAAAGCTGGACATGTACGTCTTAAACCCGGTGAAAGAAAGCAAAGAGATGCAGTTCCTGATGCAGAAGTGGGCCGGAAACAGCAAAGCCAAGACAGGAATCACCATGCCCAACGGCAAAGAAGGCGAGATATCCGTCCCCTATCTGACCTCCATCACTGCTCTCATCGTTTGGATTCCTCACCGCCCGACGGAGAAGATCGTCCGGGTGCTCTTCCCCGGAAACGCACCGCAAAACAAAATATTCGAGGGTCTCGACAAACTGAAACACCTGGACTTTCTGCGATATCCGGTGGCGACGCAAAAAGACATGTCATCCGGTGCTCCTCCCCCCATCATCAAGCAGACAAAGTTACGATCCAGGACCGACAGCAAGGAGAGCCTCAAGTCTTCGCCCAAACCACACGCAAAGTCCACCAAGAAAGAAAGCAGCGGGCAGGACGAGGAGGCCAAGAGCGACGCCCCCAAAGAGAACAAGCCAGAAAAGAAAGAAGAGAAGAAGCTGAAGAGCGACAACCTCAAAGCCACCAAGCAACAGAAAAACAGCGAGGTGGCCCCCGCCACCGAGAAGAAGTCAGAGAAGAAGAAAATATCCAAGGAGAAGACCGCCAAACAGGAAAAAACACCCAGGATGGAGGAGAAGAAAGACAAAGAGAAGAAGGAGAAGAAACAGGGCCGAGAAGGGAAAAAAGACGAAAACATACGGAAGGAGGAGAAGAAAGAAATGAAAGCCAAAGAGGACAAAAAGAAGGACCCAAGTAAAATAGAGCTGAGAAAAATGACCAAACCCGACCTGAAGCCGCTCACCCCAGAAGTGAGAAAGACCCTGCATAAGGCCAAGACCCAGTCCAGGCCCAAGACCGACAAGAACAAGGCCAGCAAGGAGGAAACGCTGGAGAAGAAAACACCTCCAGCCAACAACAACGTCCCTCAACAAGCAGCAGCAGCAGCAGCAGCTGCAGCAGCTGTGGCCCACCGGTCCACAGCGTCCTCCCCAGAGGACCTCACTCAGGAGTTCGAGGCCCTAAAGAGAGAAGAGATGTCCAAAGTTCAGAACATTCCTCCCCAGAACGACCTGCCGCCTCAGCACCCGGAGGCTCCGGCCCCGTCTTTAGACGACGAGGTAACGTCTGCATCCACCACGCTAACGGCCGGTGAAGCTGCACCCCCGCTCAGACGGGAGGAGGAGAATCGGGCCGAGGCGGCGGCGGGACAGGTGGCGGCCAAAGAGAAGACGGACGCCAGCGAGAGCTTTGACAAGAAATACGAGGAGGAAAAAATGGAGAAATACGACAGATACCCTGCAAAGGACGAGATGAAGGACAGATCCAAAAAGAGCGATAGCTCGGAGGAGGAGGGTGATGTCATCGAGAAGGCTGAGCTGGAAGGGACCGAAGACGACGAGGTCCTGAAAAATAAGACGGATGAGAGCAAAAGAGACAAAATCGCAAAGGAGTGGGACGCCAAGCCGGTGGAACAAAAGCGGCTGTCCTCAGAGGCCACGCCGGGCCGAGCAGCAGCCACGGCCTCAGAGCAGTTCTCCTTCATCCAGGACGAGACCATCCCCGGGTACTCGGAGACCGAGCAGACCATCTCCGACGAGGAGATCCACGAGGAGCCGGAAGACAGGATCCCGCAGCTGCGCTACGACGTGGCTTCCTACGATATCTCCGTCCCCGACGTTCCCGGGACATTTGACCCCATGCGTGGACTAAAGGAAATGAAGCCCTCCACCCCAGAAGATGTCATGGACGTCAAACCCAAAACCTTTGCGGGAGGTCAGGAGCCTGAGCTCGCTCCTTACCCGGCCGTCATCGCCGCCCCGCTGGCAGAGGAGGAACACATTTCCTCAGCAACGTCCATCACAGATTACGACAAAATGTCCTCTTTTGCCACGTCTGTCGCTGAGGACCAGTCTGTGGCCTCCATAACCGCCCCCCAGACGGAGGAAGTGGGGAGAAACGCCCTGTTCCTGGACGCCAACAGCGGTCCGCTGCGCCCGGAGGCCCTTCAGGGGAAGGACTACCTCCACTCAGCAGGGACCATCTCCCCCACCTCCTCCCTGGAGGACGACAAGTGCTTCAAGTCTCCGTCCTCTGACGAGTACCAGCCCAACGTCATGGAGATGGAGGTGGAGGCCAAGGTCAAGTCAGCCCACGAAGAAGAGGATGACGAGGAAGAGGACGACGAAGACCAGACTCCGAATGTGGACATCCCTCTGGGTAAACTGCAGGAGGGCTACGAACACGCCGCCTCCATCCTGCTGCAGGAGAAGGAGAAGTCTCCTCCACCCGTCCCCACCAGTCGGTACTCCCCAACACCGGCGGCGGAGGAAGACCGGCCCCGCGTGAGCACCGAGGCGACGAAGCCCGTTTCACCTCCTTCATCCTTTTCTCTTTGCCTGGACCCCCCGTCCAGGCAGGAAAGCGAGGACCGGTGCTTCAGTCCGGACGACAGCACCGTGAAGCTGGCCTCGCCCACCCAGTCGGTGCCCACCAGCAGCAGCTACTCGCCCAGCGAGCAGAAACCCGCCAAGGCGGACGAGAGGAGCGAGGCGGCCCCAGACGCTCAGGCCGACCCGCAGAAGACGGATAAATCGGTCACCATCTCGGACGACACTTCATACATCAACCTGCGCGGGGACGAGGCGGCGTTCCAGGAGTCCGAGGACTCCGCCGAGGAGAGCGAGGCCGACGATGAAGGCTACGCCCAGAAGGACCTGCAGCCCACCATCAAGGCGAAGCTGATGGAAGCCAACGAGGGACGCTTCCTGGACAACGACTTCTCCTTTGAGTCAAAGACGGACAAGATGGACGCGAAAGCGAAGGAAGCAGACGCGACAAAGGTTTCTTTAGGTGAGGAAAGGAAGTCGGCGCCTCACGTCATTTTCTCAGATGAAGACGAGGAGGAGGAGGAGGAGGAGGAAGAGGAGGAGGAGGAAAGAAGTGACAATTTCCCGTCTGAGTTCATTTCCGAAGCTTCAGCTACAGATGAGAGCAAAGAGGAGACCCGAAGAGAAAGCCCGGAGAGGAAAGAAGCCGTCAAAGAGCCCGACAGAAGCGTCCATTTCAGCCTCTACAATTTCCCAGAGAAGGAGAGCAGAGAGAAAGCCATGTACATCCGGCAGGACACGCCCTACGTGCACGGCAAGACCTTCTCCTACAGCGACCTTTACGACAGCAAGACCAGCTCGGTGGACTCGGACTCGTACCGCCAAGAGTCCTTAGACAGAGCAGAGAAGGAGGTTAGGAAAGATGAGGCGGGCTTGCAGAGACACGAGCCGCGGAGCCCGGTAAAGCCCGCCGGGTCGCCCAGAGGCGGAGCTTCTGTCCCCTCCAGCGCCTCGCCGCTCGGCCCCCAGAGCTCTGCTGCTGCGCCGCAGGTGGAGAAAGACGCAAAAGAGCTGATCCAGTCCGGCGCAGGTGGCCTCGGAGCCGAGGCCTCGTCTGTCAGCCCGTCACCAGACGAAGGGTCGCCTAAAGTCCAGGCGGGCGGAACCGCCGGCCAGACGTGCACCTCAACGGCGGCGCTCAGCGCGGACCGACCTGCCGCCGCCCGGCTCGACGAGCAAGGGACGTGTCTGGAGGTCGACATGAGGAAGCTAACGGCGAGGGATGAGGAGGACTACGACGATGAGGAAATTGCCGATGAAGAGGAGGAGGAGGAAGAGGAGGAAGAGGAGGAGGAGGAGGAGGAGGAAGAGGAGGTTGCTGTTGATTCTGATGTAGAGAAAGGTGCCCAGGAGAAATCTGAGAAGGAAGCCAGGAGTCCAGTTACTGAGATGTTTGGGTCAGGCCGGGCTGAGTTCATGGTGTCGATGGCTGGCTACGGCTTTGACAGCCGCCCCACCGGCGGGAAACAAGCCTCGGTTTTGCTGCCAAACAGGCAGGACGAGGCCGGCGCCGGCTCCTCCGGCTCCTCGCCCTTCAGGGAGCAAGCAGCCGGGCTCGGAGCTGCCGGGTTCTCCGGCTACTCCTCCGGCTTTGAGGAGAAAGACTCCTGTCCAGCAGGTCAGACCGCAGAGAAGCAGAAAGACGAGCGCGCCCTTAAACCCACGCAGGACAACTTTTACGAGAACCAGAGAGCCGACCCGGAGTTTGAGAAGCCAAAGCCAGCAGACCTTTTGAGCAAACCATCACTGGACGCTGGCTTTCAATACCCGACCACCACCGCCAGCAGCTACTCCTCCTCGTCAGCCTACAGCTACTCCTCCTCCACCTCGGGCTCCTTCTCTACCAGCCGTCACTTTGGAGAAGACCCGGAGACCCCCGCTGAGCATCTCTTTGAGTATTCCAGCTTTCGGGACGAACCCGCTCCCGTCTCTCCTTTCCCCGGTTCTGCTAAAGACGACTATTTAGAAGTGAGTGAAAAACAAGCCGCCGCTAAACCCGCCGTCGACTCCGCCTCCGACGTAGCCCGCTTCTCACCCCTGAGCCCCTTCGAGGAGGCGAAACACTTCCCATCATCCACTGCCTTTGCTGAGACCAAGATGGAGAGCAGGGCTCCTCTGGGTGGAGTCCTGGACAGAAGCCCACAGCGGGGCTGCTTCTACAAGCCCGACTGGTCTGAGGAGTCCAAGCTGGACACGGCTGTCGGCTTTGCCGCCTCGGCAGGACCAGACTTCTCCAAGGCTGACGAAGCGGCCAGCGCCGCCCTGTTTGGCGTGACGTCGTCTCCGCGGCCGGACGTGGAGGGGAAGCACTACTTTGAGGAAACCGACAGCAGTGAGGAAGAAGACGAGGACGCGTACATGCGCGAGATGACGCGGAGGTCGCCGTCCGGCGCCCTGGCTGCTAGCCTGGCCTTCTCTGAGAAGCCTGCGAGCGAGAAGAAGAGCGGGGGCTTCCCTGACGTCCTGGGCGCCTACATCCCACCGCCGCTCCAGGCGCGCAAGCCCGACACCGCCAATGGTCCCACAGAGGTGGCCTCCAACGCGGCGTCCCTGGCCGGAGCGGTGGCTGGCGGCGCGTGTTTGGGTGCCGCTAAGGTGGAGTCCAGGGAGGGAGCGGCGGCTTTCCCGAGCTCTTACGACTGGGAGATGTCCAAGAAGCAGATGGCTATGGTGCCGGGAGACTCGCCGCCACACTATCGTCACGACGACGAGTTTGAGGAAGAGTGTGAGACGGAGCCGGAGCACCCCACCCGCCCACTCTCGCTGTCCTCGGCTGATGCGCCGTTTGGCTCCCCGTTCTACGCTGAAGAGTGCAGCCGCGGCGCGCAGGACGACGAGGACGACGAGGACGAGGACGAGGACCAGGGGTTCGCTGGTCACCTGCCCATGGGGGCCACCTCGTCTTACGCCGGCCGGCCCTCGCCTGGATATTCCTCGTCCAAGAGCGTGCAGCGCCAAGAGGACCTCTCCCCGTCCTTCATAAACCCCTGCATGGGGCAGGTGTCCAGCGATGAAGACTACGACGAGCAGGGAAACCACAGCGAGCGCTCGCAGGGCGACGAGCGCGACCCGTCAGTCAAACGCAGGACTCAGACCGAGAGCGGCCCGCTCAAACACCCCAGCAAGGACGGCAGCTCTGTGCACCAAGCCGGCGGGATGGCGGCAGGCTTGGGTCTGGCCGTTGAGGATACTCCACCCACCTCCGTCAGCGATTCCTTGGCCTCTCAGTCAGACTCTGAAATGCCCCCGGGGGCTGACGAATACCCCTCTGCCACCGCTGGGGGCAACTGTGACTCGGATGAGGACGCAGAGTTCATGCCAGTCGATAAGCTCTCCGCCACGGGCGTGAGCAGCCACCAGTCCTCCCAGAGGAGTCGCGACCCTCCTCCGGCCCCCCTGATGGACCCCTACCCTCACCCACCACGCCCAGACGCCTGCATGGTCGACCCAGAGGCTCTAGACCGCGGCTCCGTTAAGAAAGAACCAAAGGCCAAAACCTTCAAGAAAACTTCTGGGAAAACGAAATCGGCATCTCCGGCTAGACGCAAGAAGTCTCCCCTGCCCGCCAAGCAGGCGCCGTCGCCTCGCAGCGCCTCGCTCAAGAAGAAGGAGGCGGACAAGATCTCGCTGATGTCGCGTCTGTCCGACGGACAGGGTTCAAAAGACGACGACCTCTCCAGGTCAAGCTACAACCCTGGCAAGGGTCTGACAAACGGGGTCAGGAGCAGCTCAGGTAGGACCCTCTCCTTCCAGACCGCATTGACGTCCAACAAAACAGCCAGTCCCATTTTTTGCAAACTTCTTCTTCTGCCCTCGGCGCTCCAGGTTCTCAGAAGTCCGGCTCCTCGGCTTCGTCTCCTGTTTACGTAGACCTGGCCTACGTTCCAAACCACTGCAGCGCCAAGAACGTGGACCAGGAGTTCTTCAAACGCGTTCGATCCGCGTACTACGTGGTGAGCGGGAACGACGCGACGAGCGGCGAGCCGAGCAGGACGGTCCTGGACGCGCTGTTGGACGGCAAAGCCCAGTGGGGCTCAAACCTCCAGGTAACCGCAGCGCAGCTTCAAACGGGTAAAACGCGGTAAAAGCTCGGGATTTGGATGGAAGTGTTGGTGTTCGCCACGGTTGTAAGACTCCCGACCTGCGTCCTCTCCAGGTGACCCTCATCCCGACCCACGACACAGAGGTGACCCGCGACTGGTACCAGCAGACGCACGAGAAGCAGCAGGAGCTCAACGTCATGGTCCTGGCCTCCAGCAGCACCGTGGTCATGCAGGATGAGTCCTTCCCCGCCTGCAAGATCGAGTTTTAGGACCCGGGCCCGCCCGTCTGCCCTCCACCGGTTTCGACTCTCTCGTCTCTCGTCCGATGCGTCAACCTTCCGTCTGCTTCATCCAACGCAGACACAGTTTTGGTCAACTGACTCTTTGGTTTCTCAGTGGTTCTCCACCTTCGTGCTCCTGCTCAGCTGTGTCTCTGCATTTAACGGTGTGATTATTCACTTCCTCCTCATTTCTCTGGTGATCCCCCCCGAGACGGTGACCTCTGCTCCAGGCAGAAACCCCGACCAACCTGTCGACAAAAGTAGAAGACGGGAGCAATAGAAAGTCCAAATCGTGTGATTGCTCACGCAAATTGAGCTGATTCTGAGCACAAGCCTGCGCACTTTAACGTCAGCGACGCTCTTCCACGTCCAAGGCGGAGCTGATCAGTAGGAAAGTCGCCCCCTTTTTTTTTTCCTGTCTTGTAACAGTTGACCTTCCGCTGACCTTGTGGCGGCGCTTCCGGTCCTTTCGACTCGTCCTTTGACTCTATTTGCTGTAGCGTAGGGAAACGCTTACTCAACCGCACTGTGGCGGTGGTTCACCAGGCTTCTCTGGCCAGAATCGGCCGCTTGAGCAGATATTTCTTTGTGGCTGTGACTTCTTTCAGTGAATCCTTTCTTTAGAATTGGAGCCTTTAATGTGCGTGGGGTTTTTTTTCCAGTGTTTTTCCAGTTAGCATCTGGCTGCAGAGGATGGAGTGAAGCGGCTACATTAAAAAGAAAAGAAAACTAAAGTAACTAAAGTGGATTAGACACTCGATGTGTCCGAAAGTCTCTTTATACAAAAGCTGTGCTGAAGATTGAAGAATGTATTTGTGTTCGTACGACAGGAACATGTGGTTGCAGAGAGAGAGAGAGAGGGAGAGGGAGAGAGAGGGAGAGAGGGGGGGGTTGTGTTTGTTGTTGGACTGAGGCCGGATCCACATGTGCCTTCCTCTGAGACGTGTGTCCGTCAGAACGTGGGAGTTTCCGAGCTGGCGTCCTCTCGTGTTGTCTCAGTTGTGCACGTTGAGCGTGAAAGGGCACTTTCAAAGCACCGATCTGATGCCGTTTTGTTTCTTTTTGTCTTTTTTTTCTGCCACTCAGAAGCACAAATGGGACCCGGCGCGCTGAGACAGATTTGCGCCGTCTCTGCGCGCCTCAACCTGCCGGACTGATTCAGAACCACAGCACACGCACGCGCGCTCATGTCAAAAACCCAGCAGAATCACCGAAACCCACAAGCTGCTGCCGCGTCCGTCAGAAACGGGTTGTTCGGTTTGATATTTTACGGTACTTTCGCCTCCGCAGCTGCCGCGTTGTCGTTCTGTGAAGGTCAGAAAGGGTCGAAAACACTGGACCTTCTCATTCCTGCATCTCTTTACCTTCGTGCAGTGGTGAACGTGGCCGTGTTACAGTCTGACATCCGTCATTTTATACTTTAACAGGACCGACGCGACGCACAAGTGCTGCAGTTTGAATGATCCGCAAAACAAAATCCTGTTTCCTCCATCGGGTCACCTGCGGATGCTGAGGCAGGTGGGACGCGTGGGCAGAACAGGGCTCCAGGGAGCGGAGCCCACACCTCACATGAATGTGATGCAGAATACCTTTACGTTCTCCCTGGAGGACTTAGATCTCCTGGTTGCCTTGGTTACCGTGCATCACTAGGTGGCTCATCGTTCACACTGGCGCGAACGGCGCGCGCGGCCCATCTGAGCGCGTTAAATCCGAATCACCGAACTGAAAGAAGATTCCGCTCTAAGTTTCTCTGACCTTGACTGACCTTGATGGTTCCATCTCCAGCTTAATCTGCATATAAAACTGCCTCACACTAGTAGCCACTTCAACACTTCTCTCATATATGCACCCATAAGCCAAACTGCCAGACACAACAGACTCTACGCTGTTCTATAGAGGATCTCATCCACCCCCCCACCCCCACCCCACGCCCCCACGCCACGGCTGCATTCTATCAAAAATGGTTAAAAAAAAAAATATCTGTGATGAAACAAACATCTGATTGTTCTCTGGCTTTCAGTTAGACCTGCTTCTATGTGCATGCGTGCTGTAACTTTGAGTTAGATCATAACAGCTGAGGACGATGGCTGACTGCTGGAACAGCTGTTTGAGCAGCTGTTAACATGTGGAGACACGTGAGCGCATCACCTGACCGCCGTGCTGGAAGGAGGCCTTGTGACTGTTTTTTCCCGTCCTCTCTGCTTCATGGTTCTTCATCTCTTGTTTTAGTGCAATATTCTCTTTCTCTCTTTAAATGCTTAAAAAAAAAGGTAAACTAGGAAAACATATTTATGGTTAAAAATGGAAAATTGTGAAGACCTATTAAAACATCTACCGAAGGCAAACGTCTGTTTCTTATGCATCACATTATTTGCTGCAAAAGCAGTTTCCATGCTCTATATTTATGTTTTCCATCTATGCGTAGAGTCAGATTATGGCCATATATAATACTATCTATATCTATCTATCCATCTATAATACTATCCATATATACTATTATATAGTATTATATATATGACTATACAGTATTATATATATATATATACACTATATAGTATTATATATACACACACTATATAGTATTATACTGTATATATATATATAGTATATATATATATATATACACTGTATATGTATATATATACACTGTATATGTATATATATATACTGTATATGTATATATATAGTATTTAAAGATGGATGAGTTCGTGTGTGCAGTGCACGTGTCCCACCAACAGAGGGCAACAGTGAGCGAACAGCTGGGCTGAAGCACATAAACATGAATGATCTTAATTTCCAGGAAGCAGCAAAACAGAAGAGAGAAACCTCCAGGAAAAATATACAATCACCAACTCCCTTGTGACCTGACCAGTGAAAAACAAACCTTGAAGGTCCTGGTTTTGCTTCTTGTAGCTCAGTTTGTCTAACCTGGGAAACATCACCAGGATGGTCATAAAAACAAAAACAACAGGTTCTAAAACATTTAAAAGGTCCTAAAGTTGACTCTTTTATTAATCTGCTTTATTTCACAGGACAGAAAGTGTCTAAACAACCCAGAGAAGAACCACAGGTTTACGCGCTGCTACACGTCACACCCGAGACCCCAGACGAGAAAAAAGAAAGAAAAAGGCTGTAAAAGCAGAAAGAAAAAAAAGAAAGAACTCTGTTTTGTTTAAGTAAGTAAATATAAAAGCAGAAAAAGTAACTTTGTCATTTAAAACCTTGACTCAAAGACGCATGTTAAGCAAAAATGTGATAAGAACACACCCAAAGACTGAAAATGACCCCCTGGTGGTGGGCTGCAGAACAGGACAGGACATGAAGGCCTCCTCCTCCGTGTTGGCAGGTGGAAAACAAGCCAGCTCATGTCAGCTTTTCCCCTCTGCACCACAAACATGTAACATGACCATCAGCAGCTTTGATCAGTCTTCAGACGGGCGCACGTTCAGACGGGCGCACGTTCAGACGGGCGCGCGTCAGCTGTGATTAGCCTGCAAAGTTGCAGCAAACACGACCTAAACAGGTTAAAATGCCCCATTCAGTGTGTTCAGTGACACCAGGACAGTTGAGCTCCGACTGCCTGAATTCTGAGGTGAGCTCACAAAAATAGACACCAGTTCATGTGCTTAAATGACACAATCTGTCATAAAAAATACCAGGTTTCCTTTTAATCTCAAGATATAGTTTCAAAATAAATATTAGCCTATAGATCAGTTCTTATTGATTATATTAAATCTCCAACGGGGCCTAAGAGGGGAGCACAGAGGACGTTTAATCACCAGCTGGGCCAGCGGCGAGCTCTCACGCCCGCCGTTGCCCATTTGCACCATTTCAAACGGGATAAACACTCGTTGGCCCCAAACGGACGACAGATGCTCACATCAGGCAGCCGAACGTGGCTGATGTTTGATTAGGAACACTGCGTACCTCCAGCAGCGGTCAGCTGGAGCTGCTCTGCTCGGCGGCCCTTCGACGGGTTCAGAACAGCTTCCTCTAGTGGCGCTTGGAGGCCGTGGTTGGAACAGCGTGAAGAAACTTGTGTAACAGTTGGGTGACAGTAACAGACCTGGTGGATGTCCCCTGTGCAGTCCAGTCTGTGGGGGGGGGGGATTGTGAGCACCTGGGTGCTGCTCAAAGGCACCAAACAGCAACCGGAGCTGTGATTGTCCACCGCCTGAAGACTCCACACACCTGAGGACAGGTCTCCTACTCCTCTGCCGTGTGGGCGTCCTTCCCCTCTGGCGGGGGCTCAGGACAGGGGGGGCTCTCAGGGCTGTCCAACCACACGTCCATCGACTCCTGAGTGTCGAAGAACTCGTCGGGGCCGTCGGGGGACTGGGGCGTCAGGGAGCTGGAGCCCGCCTCGCTGCTGCTCTCTCGCAGCTCCAGCAGGACGGGCAGCGAGCCGGGCAGACAGTACCCCTCCATCCGGCCCAGCGTCAGCTCCGCCAGGGCCGAGCAGGGCGCTCGCAGAGTCAGGTCGTCTGCGGGGGCGGGAGCCGCCTCTGGCGCCCCCTGGGGGCAGGGAGGACTGTCATCAGCTTGGCCGACGGCGCAGGGCTCCGGCTGGTCGTCCGGTGAGTTATTGGGAGTCAGGGGGACATCGGCAGGCGGAGAAGCGGCGTCCTGAGGGCCCGTCACATTCAGGGGCTGGGAGGGGGGGTTGAGAGCGCCGTGCGTTTCCTCGCTGCTCTGAGGGGTCAGAGAAATCTTGTCGCTGAAGCTGAAGCGCGGAGAAGTGTCGGCCGTGGTCGGGGAGGACGGTCCTGCGCTGGACACGGTGCTGGACGGACCGCTGCTGTCTGCGGGAACAGCAGACAGGCCCCCAGGAGCAGCGTGAGAGGGGAAAACAAGCAAAGGCAGAGAAAAGAGAGGTCCTCTGCAGAGGACAGACCGCCGCTGCCTCAGCCAACCTCCACTTTACTCTTTTATTCAACAATCAGGACGCCTCCGAGAGCGTGCAGATGAAACCATACTCACACCACGGAGGTCTGTCAGAGCGAGACCTGAGGGAGATGGAAGAGGAGAGGACCTTCTGAGGGATGTAGGACTCCACTGACGGGTGGTTGTGGGAGGCAAACATGGCCGTCAGAGCTGCAGAGAGAGAGAGTTCCTCCGTCACTGCCCTCCCCTCTCTTCTTTCTTCCCTCGTTATTTAGCATCTGCGCTCATCTGTCCTGGCGCTAACCTCCGCTCAGAATGGCTGGAGAGCCTGAGCAGCGGCGGCAGCGCTGCGTCTTACCTCTGCTGGTCCTGCTGTGTTGATCTCCCGCGCTCTCACACACGGCGCCCAGGAACTCGTTGACCTGTTTGAGGGACAGCGAGTTGTGCAGCGTCTCCAGCGGATAGATGGAGGGCACCATGGAGCAGCCTTCAAAGCCTGCAGCAGAGCAGAGGAAACAGCACGCCCGGAGGCACCATCAGGGAGCACCCAGGAACCCGGCAGGTCACAGGCAGCCAGCTGTGCTCTACGCCTCCTCACAACGCTCCCACAGCCTCCTGCTTCTAAAAACCACCACAGCCTTCTGGTCCCCACCAGTTCTTTCCAGGCAGGCAAGGCAGAAACCATGCTGGACACCAAGAGGCCGTCACACACACCCTCGAGCTCCACCAAGTCCACACAGCTCAGACTTGTTCCCAAAGCAAACCTGAAGTAAGTCCCTCTAACGTGAAGGGTCCTGTCACACCATCGGCCGTCTGGGTCAGTCCTGACACACGGAGGAGCTCCGCCGGCAGCCGCGGCGCCGTGGGCTGCAGCGCAGCTCCGGTTAGACATTTTAGTGGACGACTGGCACGCCGGAGCCCCTCAGGGTCCAACACCTTCACCTCCTGATGTTTCCACATCTGTGGCCAGCAGCTGGGGCAGAATGTGAGCGGATGAGGATGTGCAGCAAACAGGCGGGACTCACATGCTGGTTAGGTTCACACATTCCAGACGGAGCAGAAACCAAACGTGATGGAAGACATCCAATCTGAAGGTGGGAGGCTGAACCAGGCCGGCGTCCATCTGAACGGACGCGGACGGGACGGTTAATGTCTACACCGACGGAGCGAGGCGCACAAAGAGCGCACATTTAGTTTGGCCTCGACTCCACGTCTGCACGCTTGTTTGTGGGTCCTTCTGAAGACAGAAATACAGCTCCCAACCTTTACATCTAAACTTAGCAGAGCTTCTCGATTTAGATCAGGAAAAAGTCTGATCAAAAGAAGAAAAGACTCTTCAACTCAGACGGTCCAGGAGGAGGAGAAGAGTGGTGGTTTCCACATTCGCTCGCCTCCATCACCGCGTCGTGTCCCTCAGCAATCAGGACTCCTGACTAGCCAAAGTCACACGTTCACCTAGAAACTGCAGAATCTGAAGAATGATGAACTTCTCCAGATGTCTGTGGACTCGTGCAGCTGGAGATGGTCTAGTGTGGAGGAGACAGTCAGGAAAACATCAGCCAGGACAGCCAGACGCTCCCTGAGCCCACAGAAACCTGGATTAGACACGTGGATGCCACCAGATCTCAGGAATTACTCTGGAAGAGCATCGCTTTCTTTATTCCACACCCACCCAAATTCATCCTCATTCCATCCATCCACCCAACGGATGAAATATTCCTGATTCTGATCTAAATGCAGTAAACTGGTTTTACATTTTTTTTAAAAATCCCACCGGTTGTGTTTTCTCTCGCTTTAGTGTGAAGGGGAAATGGCCACAGCACTCCGGCGTGCAACCTGCATGAGCAGAGAGACAGGCAGGCATGCAGACACACCACGAAGCAGAGCAGGAGTCACCCAGGGAGCAGGCAGAGCCCCCACTCAACCCGGCGGAGTGGGGTGTGAGGATGGGGCGTGAGGGGCGGGGCCAAGCAGGCTAACCGTAGAGGTATTCTAGGGGGTCCTGGCCGGAGATGAGCCAGTTTCGGAAGAGACGGAGGTGGTAGGAGCATTGGTGGAGGTGGTGGGCCAGGGCCCCATCCAGACAGAGGTGGCGGCCCAGGCTGAGGTCGGTGGAGAAACACCTCAACAACTGGGCCACATGATGCTCCTCCAGGGGCTCTGAGGAAGAAGAGGGAGGAAGGACAGGGCAGTGGAGGAGGAGGAGGAGCAGCAGCATAGAAGACATGACACGACTGAACAGGAGTGGAGATGGAGGGAGAGCTGGAGATGGCTGCACCACAACGGATGAGTGAGGAGGACAGGGGAGCCTGTTTGCTTCAAAAAGAAACTGCAAGTCATCACAGGAGCCTCTTCAGAAGCAGCTGATTCTGAAGGATGGATGCACTAAAGGAGTGGAGTGGACCACTCTTCCATTACCAGAATTTGGTCTGGAATGACTCACAGGAGCTTTTGTCACTGAAAAGGTGAAAATCAAAGAAAAGGGCAGAGAGGGTGGAGATGGAAGGAGCCAACTGACTGTTCTGCCCACCAA
>BJFM01000395.1:173297-185869 GCA_016586285.1 Arothron firmamentum
AAAAAAAAAAAAAAAAAAAAAAGAGGCAGAGAGACATTTATGAGCACGCAGCAGAACGCCTCTGACGGGTACGGGACGTGCCAGAGGAGCAGAAAAGATGATCTTCATCACCTGGTTGAAATGAACAGACTATCTGGCCTCCAGGAGAAAAGCATTAGCGTTTACATTAACACACTTCTCTCATCTGGAGTTCATCCAGGTTGCTAAACCCTGTTTTAAACCCTTGCAGCTTTCTCCAGAACACGTGCGCTTCTCTCAGGAGGAACCCGTTCTCTGTGAGGGGTTCGGCTGGGCACAAACACATCCCTGTGGCATTAATGATAACGTCCTTCGGGACTAAAAGGCAATGAAATTCTTTACGCCCTTCCCATCCTCACCCCGAGCAATGTCTTTGTGAAGCACAGTTTCCATGGAAACAGAATTAAAACACCTACCTAATCCACTTTGTTTCATCTCTGGAGACTGACGCGAGCAGAGTGAGAAGAGCCGATAGCTGCCAGCTTTGAAGGACGAAGATTCTGACAGAACCTGGTGGAAGGAGCACAAACAGCTCAGTGGAGAGCTGCAGGGCTGCTCCAGCTCTGAGGAGCAACAACTCTGGAACGGGATGTTCTCGCCGCTACCTCCATGGAGCCGGTCTTATGATTGCGGATCAGCGGGGACCTCCTCTGGATGCTGATGGGCTCCGACAGAGGCACGGCGCGGTCCGTCTCGTCTCTGGAGAGGTCCTCCAGGCTGCCCGGGTCCGTCTGTTTCTGCCCGTTCTGAGCCAGAACATGAGGAGAGAGAGAAAAAGAGAGAGAGAAAGAAAGCGCTGCTGCTCTCCTCAGAAGAAAGCACACGGTCCACCTGCAACCATGTGGTTCTACCTGCCGCGCTACCTCTGCAGAAGCCGGTCTGAACCCGAAGCCGGTTGGAGCGTTCTCCTCCTCCTCCACACCTTTCACGCCCGGGCTGAAGTGAAGCTCCACGTGGAAGCGTTCCTCAGAGGAGAGGTCCTGAGAGGAGGTGCAGCAGAGAATTTTCACTTCATGGACTCAAGAATTCAAGAGTTAAAATGACTTTTACAATCACGATGCGTGTCCAAGTCCTCCTAAATATAAGATCTGCCACTGCTTCCTATTTTAATGGAAGAGAAGGGGGAAAAGGAACCTTGTTGTTGTCCTCGTAGAGCATGATAACGATCTGAGTCATGTAGTTGAGCTCGGAGACGGCGCTGAGGTAGTCCATAGCTCGCTTCCACTGAGGATCCTTCTCCTCCTGGTGCACAACCACGCAGGAAACAAACATACAGAAGCACATCTCTGAGTCCAGTCTGTGTCTGATGTTCTTCAGCACTCCTGATTAGTCACTTACGTCCAGCAAACCTCCGTAGCGGAAAATGCTGAGCAGCGAGTGGACGTGACTTTCGCTGGTGAAATACAAGCGAGTCCTGACGTGGCGACCAGGGGACATGACTCCCCGAGAGTATCTGGACAGCAGGCTTATCTGTTAGCATGCTCAGCACCAGCTAAACCACCTCGCTCTACTCTAAAACTCACAGAGGGTGCAGCTTGTTGACGGACTCGTCCTCGTGGGTCCTCTGCAGGTCCATCTGGATCTTCCTAACCAAAGGCAGACAGTAGCCGTATGCTATGTCTAATTTCTCCACTTTATTTATGCCATATTCCTGTAAAAAAAACAACAAAAAAAGCATCAAAATGATGTTCCTGTCAATGGTTTTTTCCACAGTATACGTAAACACGTGTCTAATGTGTTGTCAACTTTTACCTGTGTAACAGAGAATATTTGAGAGAAGAGAAGCCTCAAACTTCATTTATAATAATAATAATAATGATTTGCAGCATTTTAAAACGCTGTCCAGTTCTGTTCCTGGATCTCACCTGTGGGATGACGATGTCAGCCAAAGCTCGAGACAGCCTGAACAGCTCCAGCGTGTCCTCCAGGCCAAGACTGGCGTTGTGAATGACGTCATATTTCACGCAGTCGTAGATGTCGGGGATCTTGCTGATGTCATAGCGGCCGTTCTTCATGCGAAAGTCTCTCTCTAGCTTTGACCAGCGCTGCAGCATCAGCTCCAGCGTCTCGCTGTGGTACAGCTGCAGGTCTGGTGAGGAGAATTAAGAGAAAACAACCTTTAGCAGTTCCAGAAAAGGCCTCTTTTGTTCCATCTTCAAGGTGAAGGACAGAAACATGTCTAATTAGGTGGATACGGACCGCAGGTGAGCGCTCGTTCAGCTAAAACAAACTCTTCAATCTTGAGAGCTGGCTTTTTGGCTCACCGGCTGACTTGGGGTCCTCCATCCTCTTGCGGATTTGGGAGGTGAGGCTCTGGATGAGGGTGTAGACCAGGTCACACGTGGCCACTGGGTTCTGGACTATCTTCATCGAATTCACCAGCGAGGCACTTTGTGTTGGTGCCAGCTGTCACAAGCATCAAACCCACGTGGAGAAAATTAACAGATGAATATTGTCATCAAATACTTTGTGAGCGTTCATGAAACACATTTTTCCTTTGTTATGTTAATACAATTCAACATTTTATGACCCTTCAGACATTTGAGTGAGGGTTTTCAGTGCTGAATTATCCTGCAGATATTCACCCTGTCGTAGTCTTCATCGCTGAAGCCCTTGTCCGTCTGCAGGATCTCGTGGAGTCGGGCCTTGACGCGGTGTTGGCAGCTGCTCAGAGAGTCGCTGTCGTTGTCCAGCAGGCCGTTCATGTTGGCGCTCTTCACCATCTGCACCAGGATGGGCGTCAGCTCGCCCTCCAGGGCGAGCAAGCCCTGCCGGTGACAAACAATGCAGCGTGACGTGGCGGCTACCTCGCAAACTAGCGCAGCAAGCGCGCCGTCTGTGCCTCAGGTGGAGGGAAGTGCGAACCTTAGCGAAGGCTGCAGCCGTCATCTGAACCCTGCCTTCGTCAGACGCGTATATCTTCAGGTCGTGTCTGTAGGTGCTGTGCAGTCGCAGTAAACCGCAGCCTGGAAAGCCAGCATAGTCTCCTACCGCAGAAACACAGCGTTATACATCCAACAGACAGAATCAGACGGTTTCCCACATTTTTGACTGCAAAAAAAAAAACAAATTCTGTGAAATCTGAGGGATGCTACAGCAAAAGGCTCTAAAAAAAAGACAGAAACTGAGTGTTACCCTGTCCTCCGGGGTACATACAGCGAAAGGCCCTTCCCAGTTCCTCTGCCTGCACCCGGCCAGCAGGGGTCAGCTCTCCCCCCCACTTTAACACCAGCAGCAGAGACGGACCCTCCTTACGCGTGTCTGAAAACAGGCAACAGAAGCTCAGCAATGTCCCATTTACAGCCAAGAAAGAGGACAAGCATCTCCCACCTTCCTCCTCACTGGAGGTTTTGGGCTGCCCATGGGGCAGGTAAGTGAGCTGCACTTTCCTGTTGATCCCAGAGAAGTGGCCATACCTTCATAAGCAAAATTTAAAATTAAAAAAGGCAAATTTAATTCTTCAATATCAGAAACTTTTACAATATAGCTCAGCACAGCTGAGGTTCTTCAGAGTTTAAACCATTATTCATCTACATTTTCTTACAAAACATCACAGAAAGTCCCACCGATGACCAAGAAATCACTGACAGAACGAGATCAGGGATACTGGGTTAATGAACTGGGTCAGTTTATTTGAAACTCACATTTCCAGGACAGTTTTTAGCTGCTCCAGTTTGGACTTTTTCTCTTCTATCTCACAGTCATTGTGCTGTCCCAGTTCTGCCAAAAGCTGCCGGGTGATGTCCAGCACCTCCTAACAAGGTTCACAGGAGCAGCCCATCAATAAATCACCGTCTCTCTCTCACACACACACACACACACACACACCCGCCTGAGTAAAGTTACCTGCAGTTGTTTTGGCTTCTTCAACTTTAGTTTTCCTGTTTTGTAGCCCCCATATTTTTCAAACAGGTCAAAGAACCTGGATGAAACAGAGCGGTGATTCACACCAATCCAATAACTGTCAAGGTAAACAAAGACGTTGGAGGGAGAGACACGGCGTACATGGGGTTGCGAACTTCCATCTTCATCTTCTGCTTGGGCGTCCTGTCTCCGTGGCGGATGACAGCGATGACACAGCGCAGCTCCATCCTGCAGCAAGAAGGAGGAGGTCACCAACTTCATCTCTACAGTGAACTGGTTTGACTGGAAACACTCACATGGTCCCTGATGTGGTGGGAACAATAGGGATGTCCTCCGCCTCAGTAGGGATGGACCACGGAATCTGAAACTGCGGCGCCAGCTCACGCATCACAATGTTCCTGAAGGGAGCAGCACAGCCGGTGAGCAGACGTGAACCAGGCGAAGGCAGGTGCTACAGACAAACACCGTACCCCAGGATCTTGGCGCAGTCATCGTAGTACTTCATGGAGTTCTTCACAAAGCTGAAGCCGTTGACGTCGCAGACGTAAGAGTGACCGTTGGCTCGGAGGAGATCGAACCCGCAGACAGTTTGCTGCAGCGAGAGGAGAAGCTCAGACCGTGAAGGTAAGGCGCATCCACAGTAAAGACCCAGACGCTGGCTACCTGGAACGCCAGGCAGACCTTCCGGGCTACCAGCTTCTCCATGGCTGAGAGCATGACGGGGTAACGCACTTCTTTCCCCTCGCTGTCGCGCTCCACCTTCCCATCCAGAGCCGGAGACTTCCGAGCTTCAGCGTGGGCGTAGTCAGGCCCGACGGTGTACACCTGAAGGTCATGGGCACATGCACAACCATCACACCACAGGGAGGTCAAAAGTTGGTCCTGTGGGCTGGACTGAAACTACCTGATCATGATTACGCTGCAAAAAATCGACACTCAAGCAAAGGAAAAGCACATGGAACCCTTGACTCCAGCATTTCACTGTGGCCACAGACTCCAGCTGAGGCCCCAACAAGCGCAACCTACATTAGAACCTTCAAAGTTTTCACCTTTGATCCGACCTATCGCCCTGCAACACTCGGTGTTTGTTTTTTCACCTTAACATCTGTGCCATCTGTTGGCATGAACTCTTCGTAGATGTAAGAGCCCGTCTTCCTCACGCTGCTCTCTGGTGAGTACACGCTGCTGCGGCTCCCAATCTACACAAGAACGCAGAGAAAAGGATGATTATTTACCACCGAAATGATGCTGGACTGACCGAAAGCGCGATAACGGAGCAGCCGAAGAACGGACCTTCCTGAAGAGCCTCTGGCTGCCACCTCCGGCGGAGGTGGGGTAGTAGATGTAGACGTTGTGGTCCTCGGCACAAACGGGCTTCTCAACGAAAGGTTTCTGGAAGATCTCCCCGTTCACCTCCACGTGATCTTCCCCCTCCACCAGGTTGCACTCTGGGACCCACAGAGAGCAAACAAAGCCCAGTGTCATTGCCTCCAGCGATGCACACGCCTCTGCACCATGTGACCTCCATCAAGGCAGACAGAAAAACAAGCGTGCACCACCTCACTCTAAATTTGGAACACGCGTTGCTGTAGATATACGTTTTGTTCAACAGCAACATCAAATGCAAAGTCCAGTCACCAGCTTTCTGAATCTGGTGACATTTATGACACTGCACCAGTTCAGGCAGGCAGGATGATTAGAACTTCACTGGGATTTGAGCTGTTAAAGTCAAACTAAAGAGAAAGAAAGGCGACTATCGCCTCCTGACAGACAGGCTGACCGTCTGGCTTATCTGGGTCACGGTTCAGGACTGCATAGCGGGGCAGATCTATGCCCTCCTCCTGCAGGATCCGATACACCTCCCTCCTGTGAAAACCAGAAAAGCAGACAGATAAACTCTCGCCTCTGTGAACGCTCAATCAGAATCACAGATAGTGGAAACACACGCGTGGTACCTGTCCTGTATGTAGTACTGCATGTTGAGGTCGTTGAGGAGCAGAGGGTTCCTCAGTTTGGCATAGCTGACAGCCTTATCCAGCGGGAATCCTGCCGCACACGCAAAAACGACTTATTACACAGAAATGTGTAATAAGGGTCACGACTGCTGAGACACTGCTAGTTTAAACACCCCTCCAGTGAAACACTGAGAGTGCGAGTGGGGCTGATTCATGCGTAAATAACACACAGATGAAAGATAAACCCGGCCTACAAAGGTCCACAGAGCGTGCAGAGGAAGTATCAGATAACAGGAAGTTACCTTTGGAGTGGAAAGAGATGAGACAGTCACACAGAGGCCATTTGTCCACCGGCTCGTTGAGGATGGCGTCCTCTGGGAAGATGACCACAGTGATGTACTCGAACCTGCACAGCCTCTCCAGAATCTGGGTCATTGGCTTTGACTTGGATTTCTTCATCATGCAGCAGATCCCCACCACAATCTGTCGCTCTGGGGGCTGAACAAAGAGCACGGCGCTCAAATTACAGACGCTCGGGTCAGGAGGCGCTGCGTGTAATTCCGCGTCAAGCTAACACACCATTTACAGAGAAACAGCATCAATTATTTTGACCCCGTTTAAATAACTGTAATAAGTGTGCTGGATTTGGAAATGAGGCTCCCACCGAGTCTGTGTCTTCGTCGTCCTCATACAGCTCCATGTCTGTCCTCATGTTATCATCCAGGGCCTCGCTCTCATCGTCCTCGTAGCCCACGAAGAATCTGGGAGCGCCACGCCGGCTCTCGCCCGGGCTGCTGGGCTCTGACATCACAGTCCCGCACGGCAGCCCTCAGCGTCCCACCGCGCCATCGTACACCTACACACTGCCAGAGAGGGCGGCCGATGGGGAAGCAGTGGGCCTAGGGAGAGGGACCGGTCCTCTCTGCCCGGGCTGGACAGCAGAGCTCCAAATCCAACAATGCACGAGGAAGAGGAGCCAAGCGGGACTGGTGGAGCCGTGCTCCACAGGGACAGGCTTTAGAAAAACTGACGGAGCCCTCTGATGCTATCGTTTGTGTTTCTCCTCATCCGATCTCAATTCTTTTGTCCATCTGTATGCAAGACAAGGGGAATAAGCAGAAAGAGCGGGACGGTTGAGAAATAATTCCTTTTAATATTTACTTTACTCCAATAAATGCAATTGTGGAGATACAGAAGAAGATCAGTTCTGCTCTGGGTTTCCATAATCACATATTAGCCAGAGCTGTGGGTGTGTGTGGTCTTACACGTCTCCCTGCTCATCCTGTCATGACTGGTTAATGGTTTTCTTGCACACTATGAATCCCATCTAAACAGCCACCGCTTCACTCTCAGACACAGTTAATCAAAGATAAAAGTGAGCATTAGCACTGACCAAACTGATGATTGGCCGCACAAACATGTCAAGTGTTACTGACACAAGAGTCAGCGGCCTACTGAGGAAACATTTACAGGAGTGCAGCCAAAAGATGCATCTAATTCAAGAGGAAGCCAATCTAACGTGCGCTTGCATGCATTTTTACTTTTAGGCCGTGTCCCTCACATACAAACTTAAACCTCTGGGTCTCTATTGCACCAGCGTTTGTGGTCTTGTTTTTGCCGGTCTTATCTTACAAACTCCACGTTTCAGCCCCACCTGAACCCATAGCAGCCATAGTGCACAGCTCTCTACCAACAGAACTTGTTTCAATAAAGCTATTTTTGCCTTCTATTTACTGGCATCACATCACCTTGTTTACTTGAAGTTTATCATGGAGATAAAGTTTCACATAACTTCCATCTTGACAGATGCTACTTAACTGTGCAGACAGTGTGGTAAACCTAAGATTTGGTGCGAAATTATGATTTAATTTGTCAAATCTAAATACTAATGTGCACTCGCTGATGGAAATAAAAGTGTAATGTACTGTAGATATGGAGGCAAAAAAAAAAAAACTTAGCAAATACTAGGTGACCTAAACGTCGTTAATGCTATTGCAGCAGTTGTAACTGTCATGTTGTAACTGTCACTAAACAAAACTCTTGGTAAATAAATGTCAACTCTAAAAGAGCAGGTCGAGCCGGTAATTCAGGGAGATGTTGGCATCATTACCGAAAGGCAGCAAACGAAAGACAAACAGTATACGGCAAGAAAAAAAAAAAAAAAAAAAGCAATTTAACCTAGATGTGATATTGTGAAGGAAAGCTCTCTGACCAATAAAATGTGACTGTAGCGCATAAAAAGAAAATTGTGTGGAAATTCGAAAATAAAATCAGGTGTTTAGCAAGAGGGCATTTGGCTAATTTTGGCTAAGCTAGCATACAACCGGGGGGACGTTCGTTCACTAATGCAAACAAGTCTGATGCTGAACCTTATTGGCAGTAAACTATTGTGCACGAAATGTTACCTACTGACGCTGGAGACGTCTCTGTACATGTTAACCCAGCTAGCAATAAAACTGTAAACTCACAGCAGCTGGAAGGTCTGCGCCGCACTCTGCAGTCTCTTCCACTCTTGACAGCTTGAGGGTGAAACCAACCTTGGTTTTACATTTATGTCGCAATCGCCAAACAACCAATAGCAAAACAGGATCATCAAGGACGGCGCGACGCAAATCAGAAATGGACCAATAACAAACGAGTTTTCCGTAGAAATGAGCTTCAGCGACATCTAGTGTACACTTTCGTCACTGCTGCGCTTCAGCTAATTTAAGTTCATTTACTTAATGCGATTTAGTCAAAAAACATTTGATATCTTTGCAATTCTCGCCTCGAATAGCTTATATTTTCACTCGAAAAAAGTTTTTTATTTATTTTTACATTTTTTAAAAAAAAAAAAAGGCTTTGTTCTTTTTTACTCGTCTTTGGGGGTTCTAAATAGACATCATTAAGCTTCAGAACCACTGTCTGCTTATTTATTTAAAGAGGATAAAAACTACCCAGTGTGCATGTCTATGCTGTCACTGGCCTCAGTTACACCATCCATAGTGAACCTCTTCTCTGTGAGCATGTGCACAAATAACAACAGGAGGATTTTTGGCCAAATGAATTTAGCATTTATTTAAAATGTGAGCCAGCAGCTTAAAGATTCTTCTGCTGTTGCCGACGGTGACGTCAGGCTCTCAGGTTCCTACAAACCGCAGCCACCATGACGGCTGCATTCTTGAAGGCGGCCCAGGTGGAGCCTCCGCCGCTCCTGCTGTAGTTTATGAAAAGAGCACTTTATCCAAGCAGGGTGAACAAGGCTGCTCTATAATCCAACACAACATGCTGGAACCACACAGAAATTATCAGCGGATCAATTCTGAGTCTTTTCTTCATTCAGACATCATGTATCTGATTAGTGATACATGGATTTACACTAAGGTCAAACGTGCACAGGAAACAAAGAATCGACTGTGAGATCTGAGTCAGATTTATTTCAATTATATCTGACTTCTTCCTCCCGTTTGGATCCCATGACAAAGACCCTCTCTGAGGAGACCCTCTCCTGCCCTCCAGACTCATATGGTTTCCATTTGCCTGAGTGAGGCCACAGGTCAGACCAGGATAAGGAGCTCATTATGGATGCAGATGGAGGCTCGGCTGCCTCGTTAACGGATCCCTACAGTATTTTTACACTAACACACACCAAACCAACGTGAGTTTTAAGGATTTCTGTATGTTTGCTATGATCAACAGTTGAAATGAAGATTTAATCACACCAACCAACCCAGACTACTTCAAAGAAGAATAAAAGCAGATTTTACATTAAAGAGTCAATTGTTGAATGTTGGGATTTTGATTTACAATTTAAAGACAAAATTTAAACTTGGGCCCAATCATCTTCCATTTACTTTTGATTTCATGGGGGTTTTTTTTGCATTTAAACACATTTCACTCTTATCTGATGCAGAATCTAATCTTTCAAGCAACTAAAAACTAAACTTACACAGAAAACATGGACCTTTGCCTTAAAAATAAGTGGAGGAAATTTAAAGTAGTGGCAAATTGAGGCTTAAGGGCCTGAGTAAATATATTTAGTTACATTTCATGGAGGGGTTGAGTGAAAAGCTTTGAAAGATCAGGTTCTGCAGAATGTGCCACAGAACAGAGGACACGTTCTTCTGCCTGAGCAGACCTGGAAAAGGCAGCTGATAAAAAGACGCTCGGCCTTGGCTGACACAGTGTTATGACACGTGCTGTCACCCTCTGAAAGAACCCTGTTTAAACACACTTTCATGACACACCGAGCTGGTTCCAACAAGACATGTTCACATGTAGTCCTAAAACAACTCCAAGCTCCAGCAGCTCCTGTTTAAATGGAATTCCTTGAGGAGCTGCAATAACTTACACCCTCTGTGGGCACCTTTGTTTACAGAGGCACTTTTAAGGGTTTATTTTTGCATATGACTCATCGGGTGAAAGAAAAATGTGTTGAAATAAACAAACAAATAAAAAAAACTCTGTCAACATGAGACAAAATGTTGCAAAACTCAATTCCATCTAGAAAATAGTGATTTATAAATGCAAATCTGTAGTACATCTATCGGTCAATAGGTGGGGTTGTTTCGTTTCTACTGTTATAATAAAACATGGAAGGGTGGAAATTTAAATGCAGGCTAAAATTTTATGGAGGAAGAGAATATGAGTGAATTCGACTACAAAGCAGTGTTTCTGCTTCAAAAATAAACACTGACAAACATGGAATTTTAATAAACCTTTCATTGCTGCAACTGTTCTGAAATAGAGACAAACCCGTGAACACATGTTTGAGGTTTATTATTGGAGCAAAGCTGTGTTACTTTGGTGACAGGTGACAGAGGTGAAGATCAAATGAGCTCAGGTCCAGTATAAATAGAGCAGCCACGGCACCCTGGACAGGAATATGTGGACAAATATTCCACAAGTAGAAGGATCTCAAACATTTCAGAGCAAAGCAGAACTCACCAACACCGTCTGGCTGTATAGAAATAGTCAACTATTCAGATTTAAATCCAGCCAGAACCAGAAGAAACCCGTAACTGTCAGGTTCATGAGCCTAAAGCTGCTTCTGTGGCTCAGAATTCAGGTTCAATCATCAATAAAATCGGAGTTTTCTTCCTGGCTGGTTGAGTTTCAGAGAACTTTCCTGTCCCTTAAAGCAGGAGCATCATCTCGGTCTTTTTGGATGTGCTCCGCTCTGGGGTTTCATATGTTGCTCGTTCCTGACCAACTGCTCGGTGGCCTCAAAGAGCAGCTTCTTTTCCAGTTTTCGGTGGCACAGAAGCTATAAAAATATCACATTCAGTGTCACAAAGTCAGTCACGGTTTGGGGAGGTCAAATATGAGCCCCCGTAGAGCAGATTTCACTCATCTATACTTTTCACTTTGATCTAATCTATGAAAGCTCATCAGCCAGAAGGTGGAGAAGCACACGTCCTCCTACCTCCACCCCTCTCTCAGCCTGAGACCCCATCTTACATCTTTCCTTCAGAGCAAAAGCAGCAGATTTCCCTGGTTGATCAGCAGAAACCAACAGCTACAGGATGAGATTTTGAGTTTAATGGGTGAAATTATGTCATCATAGGTACAGAAATTATATTTCCCTAACAATTAAGGGCGCTTTAATCTCATTAGTGCCTGAATGGGGGCTTCCGCCACACCTACTTCATGCCTGTGCAGAAATAAAGCTTTGGTTGGCTGGAACTGAACTGAGCTGCTCAGAATTCTCTCTAGCTGGTGTCAGAGCAGACTCTTATTTTGAAATCCAGGAGTGCTGACAGGCTTCAGTCTGAGCACCTCAGTGTTGCTGGGTTTTTTTCCAGGTGAGGTCTGAAAAAACCAGTGCCGGCCCAGTCTCTCGGCTCTGCACACAGACGTGCATTCAGAGCTCTGACCCGCCGCTCAACTGGACCCACGCTGACACCACAGAAGAAGAGTTTGACAGGATCACCTGCACTTTCCCACATCAGGTACGTCTTCGTTTGCTTGTTTGGTCTGGAATTGTCAGATTTCATGAACTGATAGTGAAGTCACACCTGAAACTATAGCTCAACAAAATATTTAAAGAAATAATATTTGAAATTGGTAAGTTTCGGCATGTAAAAAATATGCTGAAACCTAAACACTTATTAACATTCTTATGCTCGAGTAAAACTTAAGTTATGCTTGAGTAAAACTTCCTAAAAATTAAATTAGAAATGCATTCAAATACACATTCAGTAGGCTTCAGAACATAAAGCTTGCAATCAGAACAAAAATGATCAATTAATGTGATTATGATACTTGTAAATATAAATTATGTAGATAATAAATACTTATCATAGAGTAAAATTATCCATCATGTCATGAATGGATGGTTTCCATTACTGTTGTTCTACGCTGTACCTTTACAATATTCTTCATCAAGGAACTAGATGTGTTTTTACAAAGTGAAACAAACATATATCTTTATAATTAAATATACATTTTTAGAGTGCCATGGAGAGATGTTTAAAAATAAAGTCAGGTGAGGATCAGAGCCTGCTCCGACCACACCCTGAACTCTCCGGGCTGAATGTTGGTAGTGTTGAGACGTGATGGAAACAGCAGGACTCTGGAACATACGCGCCGCTGTTTACATAGGCCCCGGTGTCGTCAGAGCTGCCACAATACTGGTTTCAAGGGGGAACAGATCTGGTCTTATGGGGCCCCGCGCGTTACTGGGAGTGGACCTTAGCTGTGGCTGAATGAGTTCAGTGTGAAGTCAGCTCACACACACACACACACACACACACA
>BJFM01000395.1:185885-218894 GCA_016586285.1 Arothron firmamentum
ACACACACACACACACACACACGGTCCAAACACTGCAGCTCAGTCCTGGGGAGATGCTCCATCCAGGTTCAAACTGAAAGTTCCAGTCCAAAAGATCGTTTCCGTGCGTCATTCATCTGGGAGCTGATTTTATTTTTTACAGTGTTGTAACCTGAAGCCTGCAAAACAATGCAAGTGCAAAAGGAAACTCCACTCATTTAGAGATAATTTGTCCATTCTACTTTGAAACTCTCCAGTCGGGAGGTTCGTGGAATGTCTGTGGCTCGGGACAGTTTGCAGCAGCTTGTAGAATCTCTGAGGGGAAGCGGAGCCACAAACCCTCAGACAGTTTGTCCGCAGGTTCCTGCGAAGCTGACTTCACCTCTCTGTCCTCCTCAGGGTGGGGGTGGCGGGGGGGGCTCAGGTGGGGGGGCAGGCAATGGGAACGTCCCTGTTTTGTCCCCTGAAGACTGAATATGCACCTTTATATTTTTCCATTAACACTGAATGTGTGACTATCGAAGGAGATGAGTCATTTTCTCGGATTCCACGTTTGGTGGAAAAGTTTTTTCACGGCAGAATAAAGAGGGAATAGAAGCAGGACTAACGGCTTCGGAAAGAAGCTGCTTGTTTCCTTTCGAGAACATAGAAACCGCCGTTAGAAAGGGTGAGTAATCCCCAGCAATGAACGCTAACACTGGAGGTGCAGCTTCTCTTAGTTGGAGTCGGTGAATCACCGGGCAGAGAGAAATGCTTCTGTTCAGGTTCCAGGGATGTAAAAGATGCAGCTAAAAGCCCAGAACCTTCACACCCAGCGCTCCGAGTATCACCTGAGGTTTTGCGGTGTGTGTTCTTGAACGCACAGTAAATCTATGGTGTTTTAACCTGCTTAGAGCAGGTGTGAAGTCAGAGATCTAACCGCTGGAAGCAGCAACAGTCAGCACCCTGACTGTCAGTGGCAGCCATGACCAAAGCTGCTGGGTCAACATTGCATCAAACCTAATGTTTGCTGGAGGAGTCTGGACCGCTTTAGCCTGGGTCAGCCTCCGCCTCCCTGCTGAACGACCGATGTTGCACCTGGATGAAAACGGCTCTCAGCCTCTCTGGCTTCTTTAAACAGCAGTTTTCAGACCAGTACCTCCTGGGACGTTTCTCCTGTGGTTTTTGAATCAAGCGGATCAAATGAGCAGCTGATGTCAGACTGGATCAGGGGGAGCTAACGTTGAGACATAAGGACAGTAGGTTTGCGTGAGAGGAATTCTCCTGGAACTGTGAACTGTTATCTGTCATTTGTCCTGAAACGGGTCCATTTCTTATTTTTACCTCCAGGTAAACCATGTTAAAGTGGCTGGTGCTGCTGTCTTTGTGTCTACATCTCATCTCAGCATCGCTTGATTACGTTTATGATGAGCATTCCTTAATGGGTAAGAAATGAGTTCTTTATGGACTTCAGTGAGAGCTGAAGTTTTCCAGACATTCTTATTTCAAATTTGAAACACTCAAAAACACCTTCTGACCTTCGACAGACCCTGAAGATGTGCTGAGTGTGAGTATTCCTCTGGAGGAACCACAGCGCCCCCTACTGGGACAAACAATAGTTCTACCTTGTTACTTTGAGGTGTGAGATCCTATATTTTGTCTCCAAATGATGTAATTTTCCTCTGTAAATTTTTAAAAATGTTCAATCCAATTCAAACTGTATCTTCATCTTTTTTATGTTGGGTTGGAATTGATGTTAAAACCATAGGACCACACGATCCCAGACCCTGGGGCTCCCACCATTGCACCCCTTTCCCATCGCATCAAATGGAGCCATGTGACCAAAGACAGAGTCACGACTGTCCTGGTGGCCTTGGAAGGACAGGTCCGTGTTGGCGAGGGCTATTTGGACCGGGCTCACCTGCTGGGCTACCCTGCCACCCCTACAGATGCTTCCATAAAGTTGTCAGAGCTGAGGTCCAGCGACTCTGGGGTCTACCGCTGTGAGGTTCAACAGGGCATCGAGGACAGCCACGACATTGTTCACGTGCACGTTCAAGGTATTGAAATGGGTATTAAAGAGGTCAACCATGTCACGCTGCAGCTGTAGGAACATCCAGGAAAACGACACTGCCAACAAGGAGATGGTTTAGCCAACGCTAACCCCAAGCGCTTCCTCTTCCAGGCCTGGTGTTCCACTATCGGGCCATCATGGGGCGCTACACTTTGACCTTTGAAAAGGCGAGGGCAGCCTGCGCCCAGAACAGCGCAGTGGTGGCCTCAGCCGAGCAGCTCCAAGCAGCCTTTGACGATGGATTCCACCAGTGCGATGCTGGCTGGCTCTCGGACCACACCGTCAGGTCAGCCTGTCAAAGAGGACGTTTGCGAAAATGTGATTGTGATTTTAAGCTTGTATGGAGCTAATGTCCATTTACCCAAAGGTATCCGATCCACGATCCTCGTGTCAACTGCTATGGGGACAAAGAAGATCTCCCAGGGGTCCGAACATACGGAGTCAGAGACCTCAATGAAACATACGACGTCTACTGCTTCACTGAGAAGATGGCAGGTACGTGATGAGGCGCCTCTGCGGGGTTGTCTTCACGTTCACTTCAGGTTTGACTGTAGCCGAGCGTCTCTGGTCCCATGTAGGGGGAGTTTTCCACGCCACGTCCGCCGAGAAGTTCACCTTCTCGGAGGCCGTGGTGGCGTGCTCCGAACGCGGAGCCCAGCTGGCCAACACCGGTCAGCTCTACCTGGCCTGGCAGCGGGGGATGGACGTCTGTAACGCCGGCTGGCTGGGGGACAGGAGCGTCCGCTACCCCATCAACATCCGCCGGCCCCAGTGCGGAGGAGGTCTCCTGGGGGTGCGAACTGTTTACTTGTACACAAATCAGACTGGATACCCACTTCCTGAGTCCCGCTACGACGCCTTCTGCTACGCAGGTAGTCCATCGCGTCGCGTTTTACCATTTCTGTGGCTTCTATCATCCAGGAACCAGCCGGTCAGGAGCTGCCTGTAGCAGGCGGAACCTGATAATGTCCGTTTTGCAGAGTCTTTGGAGGTGGAGAGTTCAGGGTTCGGAGAAGACGGCGGCGAGGTGCTGAGCGTGACCAAAGTGACGCAGCCTCCAGAGGTCTTCTTCAAGACGACCACCATGGAGAGCGAGGCGGCAGGAGAGGTGGAGACTCAGCGGCCAATTATGGTGGACTTCACCTTCACAGAGAGCCCCACGCAAATGCCCCTGCCCCAGCCGCCCAACCTGACGGAGGTGGTTCCTGAGCTGATAGAGGCGGTAACGGCGCAGCCCGACGCTGGCAGGGGGATGAGCAGATTTGCGATGCCTCCCGCGGGTCAGTGGCGACCGAGAGTCGAATCTTTCGTAACTCCTCCACCTTCCAACAGCGTCTTGCGCTTGTCCACAGGAGTGGTGTTCCATTACCGCTCAGGCTCTAGCCGCTACGCCTTCACCTACGTGGAGGCCCAGCGGGCGTGTCGGAGCGCTGGAGCCTCCATCGCCACCCCGGCGCAGCTGCAGGCGGCGTATGAAGCAGGATACCACCAGTGCCACGCAGGGTGGCTGATGGACCAGACCGTCAGGTAGGCACCCATGCTGCCTCCACAACACAGAAGGAGGTTCTATTACCAACCAATGAAGCCTCACGTTTGCTCTTTGGAAGGTATCCAATCGTTTCCCCGCGTGATAAATGTGCTGGAGATCTGGGCCAGGAACCTGGAGTTCGCTCGTACGGTTTGAGGCCGGCAGATGAGAGATATGACGCGTACTGTTACATCGATGGGCTCAAAGGTAATTACTGAGCTTTGATCACGCTGTTAACCAGCTCACTGCCTTAATTACCATCCTTAATCATGTGTGCAATTAACATTTAGCTGTAGAAGCCGTTTGGTTGTTTTGGTCGTCAGTCTTGTCACCAGTGGTCACCTGAGTAGACGCTGACCAGGTGCGTTCAACGAATCCCCACAGGTGAGGTGTTCCACGTGGCTTCGGCCGAGGGCTTCACCTACAACCAAGCTGCCGCCAGCTGTCAGGAAGAGGGCGCCGCCCTGGCCTCCACCGGAGAGCTCCACGCAGCCTGGAAACTGGGTTTGGACAAGTGCCGCGCCGGCTGGCTGATGGACGGCAGCGTCCGCTATCCAATCAACAAGCCCCGGCCCGAGTGTGGAGGCGGGAGGCCCGGCGTGCACACGGTGTACGCTCAGCCCAACCAGACAAGCTTTCCATCGCTGGATTCCAGATATGATGCGTACTGCTTCAGAGGTAAACGACTGCTTACTACCACAGGCAGCCGGTATTCATTCATTCATTCACTCATTCACTCACTCATTCATGTTCATCCTGCAACAGTGAACCTTCTCATCATTGCCAACGAAACTGGACTGAACATCACTGACATTCAGGAGGCCATCCTCAACATAACTTCAATTTCTGATCTTTTGAGGCCCAGTGAGACACTTTAACCTCTTCAACAAATATCGATCAGATCAGATCGTTTCTTGACTCTTTTTTAACTTCTCTGTCTTTAGTTGGTCCTCCTGAGCTTCCTCCCATCACCGTGGAGACCTCAGGCTCAGGCTCAGCAGATTTTGGCTCAGGGTCTGCCAGTGGAGGTCACTCTGGAGACATTTCTCCCTCTGGAGATGTGTCTGGTTCTGGAGAAACATCTGGTTCTGGAGACCAGGTAACCTCTGGAGACCAGTCTGGTTCTGGAGAAACATCTGGTTCTGGAGACCAGGTAACTTCTGGAGATCTGTCTGGTGCTGGAGACCAAGTAACCTCTGGAGACCAGTCTGGTTCTGGAGACCAGGTTATCTCTGGAGATGTGTCTGGTTCTGCAGAAACATCTGGTTCTGGAGACCAGGTAACCTCTAGGGATCTTTCTGGTTCTGGAGACCAGGTTGTCTCTGGAGATCTTTCTGGTTCAGGAGACCAGGTAACCTCTGGAGATGTGTCTGGTTCTGGAGACCAGGTTATCTCTGGAGATCTTTCTGGTTCTGGAGACCAGGTAACCTCTGGAGATGTGTCTGGCTCTGGGGACATGGCTGCTAGTGCAAGTGCTGAGCTACAAACTGGGGCATCAGGTTTGAGCAGCACAGATGCTTCTGGGTCGGCTTTGGATGAAGAAGGATCGGGGATCGATGTTGTTTTCTCAGGCATGGACAGCGTCCTATCTGGAGATGGCTCCGTCTCAGGAGGACTCCAAGAAGCTGGAGAGGGAAGCACAGGAGTCCTGAACATCCCGTTGTTTGGATCTGGATCTGGTGTGCTAAGTGGCAGCGGGGACCTATCTGGATCAGGTTCTAGCTCTGTGGAGGGGGGCCTCTCTCTCCACATCTCTGGGGAAAGTGGACAATTCAGTGGTTTCCCATCAGGATTTGCCTCTGGAAGTGCGAGCGGACATTCAGGAACCTTTTCAGGAAGTGGAGACACTCAGGTGGTCCTCCTCGATGGAGAACTGATTGATGAATCCAGAGCAGCTTCCCAGAGGGAGCACGAGCTGGGTGGAGGCCTGCTGGTGTTCAGCGGCTCTGGGGACATTCCTGGATCTGGAATCCTCAGTGGAGATCTGAGCGGCTCAGCTTCTGGAAGTGGCTCAGGGTTCTTCTCAGGTGTGACGTTCGTGGGGTCGGGATTCACAGAACTGATCGGGTCGTCTTTTGGAGAGCAGGAAACCTCAGGGTCTCTGCTCCACAGCGGGGGGCACCTGTCCGGGTCTGGAATCTCAACGTTCATCTCTGGATCTGGATCTGCCTCAGGGTTTGAAGCTTCGGCGGGTGGAGAAGGCGGTGTTGCTCTGCTGACTGAGGATCTTTTTGCGCGGTCGTCCGGGGAGGCGGCGCCGTCTTTGGAGCTCGGGCGGGGATCGGCGGAGTACAGCGGGGAGGGGAGCGGCAGCACCAGCGCTCTCCACCCCGGCAGCGAAGACAAGCGCATGGTCGCAGGCAGCGGAACGCCGTCGGGCCTCTCCTCCGGGGACCTGCCACAGGTGCCGCCTCCCTCCACGTCCCCTGAGTGGGCTCCGGCGGAGCCAGGCCCCGCACCAGCCGAGGCTCTGGGTGAAGCCGTTCTGGCTCGAGGCTCAGGCGGGGCGTACGCCACCCACAGCTCCGTGCTGGCTCCTGCAGGGCTGGCTGCCCCGCCCACCGCAGCCGCACCGGCTCCTGTTGGGGCCCCCGGCGTTGCCATGGAAACACATCTCCTGCAGGGTAAGTTCACATCACATCATCAACCATTTAACAAATTTCCAATATATTCTATAAAGCTGAGCAGCGCCTGCAGGCGGGATTGAAGCCATATTTGCTGCAGCTGTGTGAAGTCTACGACCAGACCTGCAGCATGTTTAAAGTTGCACGTTCGATTCCCATCAACTGTGGCCTGAACGCGAGTTCAGATGGGAACTGACCCCAGACAAGACGCACCCTGTCCAGATAAGACAGGAAACATTAGAAACGGTTCCACCCAGCTGAGAGTCGCCTCACCTGTGTTCTCAGGCGCCTCGAACCCCTGTGAACCCAACCCCTGCGGCGCCGCCCCCTGCTCGCTCCAGGACGGCGTCGCTCTCTGTCTCGGTACGTTTCAAACCTCCGTCATTGCTTTTCTGTTGTTCCCAGTCTGTGAGAGCTGACAGCTGTTTTAGCGGCTCGCCGGGACTCTCTTCTCTCTCTCCCTGCTGCACATCTGTCCTCGTCTGTCCTCGTCTGTCCTCGTCTGTCACGCTTGGCGTTGTCGTCCTGTTGTGTTGCTCGTGTGTGTGTGTTCCGCACGGCAGATTGGGCCTTCCGGTGCTTGTGGAAAGCGGCCCTGCTCGGGGTCACGCGTGCCGCCGCGTCCGTCTGCAGCCGTCGTGCCGGCTGTGGCTGGTGGCGTCGGCACGCCACCTGCGCCGCCTGCGCCGCCTGCGCCACCTGCGCCGCCGGCTGCCTTGCATGCTAAACTGCTGCTCTCACCCTGACCCAAACGCTGCTTCTTTGCTGCAACCGGCCAGATTCGAGAGCCCAATCCTGCTGCTCGCTGAGCGCAGAAAGACGGCGCTGGTTCGGGGTTCGGCTGCCGTGATCTGGGGTTGCGGCAACAACAGTCGTGCGGACTAACGTGTCATTTATAGACGACAGAGCCGCCCTCACAGCCTCGCCTCCACCCGCACCTCACGCTGAAGCAGTAGTGTCACCTGGCCCCTTTCTTGCAGAAGTAGATGTGTGCCACTCCAACCCTTGTCTCAATGGAGCCACCTGTGTGGAGGGCGCAGACTCTTACAAATGCTTATGCCTGCCGAGCTACGGAGGGAGACGCTGCCAGATCGGTACGAGATCCGCTTCAGCTAATGAACACTAACAGCAGCCTCTCAGAAATAACCCATTAGAGACGCTAAACGTCACAGCCGAGGGCGCCATCCTGGCGGGCTGATGTGTCCCAGCAGCTGAAGATGAATGAGCAGCTGTGTCACAATGCAAGGCTGAGATGAGCCCAGATACAAGTTCATTAGGTGTAAATCAGTCTATTTCATCTAATCTCTTGTGTCTAAATCCACCTAAGTGGTTGATTAACCTTCAGACACACAGATAATCAGGCAATTCTCTGATTTCTGCCTCTCGTATTACTGTCAAAACTGTGCAAAAGTTTCAAGAAATTAGTCTCTTAAAGACAAAACACCATTGGATGAAGCAGCCAATCATTTCTTGGGGTGATTTTTGGCAAACGGACCCTTCAAATTTAGGATTTTTCCATTCTGCTGGGATGTCAGGATGGAAACAAACACGCTGCTCATCTACTAGACTGATAAATGAGCAGCTTCGGCAGGGAGAATGAAGGGCTGGTCTTCATCACCTGCGCAGCAGGTTCTCCTGCTAAAGTGTTGAGCGACCACCCATAAAGAGGTGGCAGCGAGCTCAGGAGGCCAGATGTTGAACAATGTCGCCTGTTTGCTGTTGCGGCTGCAGATGAGCAGCAGTGTGAAGAAGGCTGGACTAAGTTTCAGGGGAACTGCTACCTGCACTTCTCTGACAGAGAGACGTGGCTGGAGGCAGAGCAGCGCTGCCGCGACCTGAGCGCACATCTGGCCAGCATCGTCACTCCGGAGGAGCAGGAGTTCGTCAACGGTGAGCACGGGGGGCGCACGGGGGGCGCACGGAGGGCGCACGGCCGCGAGGAGGGCCGGGCCGGGGAGCTCCAGCTCACGTTTGTCCACGTCTGTTCTCCCACAGCAAACGCGCAGAACTACCAGTGGATCGGGCTGAACGACAGGACGGTTCAGGACGACTTCCGCTGGACAGACGGCACGCCACTGGTGAGTGGGGCTCACACACACTCTTATACACACTTTAGTGTGTGTTTACGTTTCCTCTGGAAGAAAGGCGTCACTAACCTGGATACAGCTGATGGAATGAAGAGGTGGGCCTCAGCTGTTTCAGTGGCAGGGCTGTCACGATTAGCAGGTTCTGGAGACGATTACTTGTCAGAAAAATAATCGAGATTGACGATTATATTGTCTATTTTTTTGTTTTCACATTCCACTGTCAGCATAATGAGCTTTAATAACACATTCTCTACTGTCCTGATCACCTTAATGAATGAGAGCAATTTAATGGCTTTTGATCATTAGCCATAGCGTATTATCCTCGCCGTAGCGTATTATCCTCACCATAGCGTATTATCCTCGCCATAGCGTATTATCCTAGCCATAGCGTATTATCCTAGCCATAGCGTATTATCCTCGCCATAGCGTATTATCCTAGCCATAGCGTATTATCCTAGCCATAGCGTATTATCCTCGCCATAGCGTATTATCCTCGCCATAGCGTATTATCCTAGCCATAGCGTATTATCCTCGCCATAGCGTATTATCCTCGCCATAGCATATTATCCTAGCCATAGCGTATTATCCTCGCCATAGCGTATTATCCTAGCCATAGCGTATTATCCTAGCCATAGCTCGCTGCCCATTCAATCAAGACGGGAGGTAAATAACATGAACATGTGGTTGCCACGGTGACGCTGCGTTGGTGCAATACAATGATGTCAGACTCAGATTCATAGTTATTTTATGCAACTTTATGGATAAAATAATTAATTGAGGGTAATCTCGAATATGAAAAATAAGCGTGATTGGGGATATTGTAATATTGGCGCCTGCCCTGTTCAGTGTTCGAGGGTCCAGCTGTACTTAGAATCATCTACCTGTGACATCAAATCTGTTCTTCTTCAGCAATATGAGAACTGGAGGCCGAACCAACCAGATAATTACTTCAGCTCTGGAGAAGACTGCGTGGTGATGATCTGGCACGAGAGGGGCCAGTGGAACGACGTGCCCTGTAACTACCATCTGCCTTTTACCTGCAAAAAAGGCCCAGGTGAGCTCAGAACCAGCCTCAGTGTTTTAACAACAGCCACCAGGTCAAACAACCTCCCAACTTTCCTGCCCTCAGTGTCCTGCGGTGCCCCGCCAGAGGTGGAGAACGCCCACATGTTTGGGAAGAGGAGAGAAGAATACCCGGTTCATTCCATCATCCGCTATCAGTGCAAGCCCGGCTTCAGGCAGCGCCACCCCCCCGTGGTGCGCTGCAGAGCGGACGGCCGCTGGGAGAAGCCCCAGGTGGAATGCACGGATGGTGAGGGCGTCTCCGCGCGCCAGCTTTCGTTTACATCTACGCTGATTCTCAGCTGAGTTTCTTTCCCTCGACAGTGAATGTCAGACCAAGAAAACGGCAGAGGAGAGGGAGGAGTGCAGCCAGGAACAGCACTTTCTACTAGAGACAGAACAAAGAAGGAAATGTATCACCGAAAAAAGAAAATAGTGAAGATAATTTAATTTGTTGGAGGCCTCAGGCGAAGAATGCTACGGCCTGGTAATGTAATTTAATCTGTCCTTTCCCGTGCCCCGATAATATATTTAATTATATATGATAATTCTATTGATCTGAGTTTATTTTCATCATGTGCATTTGAATATAATCACATTGCTGTTTTCCTACAAGAAGAAGAAGGGAAATAGTAGCTCACCGTTCAGATTTTCTCCTTCAGACGGCAGTTTGACACCACAATAAAGGCAAAAAGAGAGAGAAAAGGCAGGAAAAGAAGAATAATATTAGGTGCAAACGTGCCTGGGGAGCTGGAACCGTCTCAGTCTGTCTTCGGTCCAACTTTGACCAAAGAGACTCAAGCTAAAAAAGGAAGAAAACACCTGGCAGGAACATTAAGATGCCTGTTTGCCAGCTGGAGGCTCAGCAACGGTGCATCTTTTCTTTACAAATGTGGACAGCAGATACGCGGCTTCCAGAATATCTGTCGCCATAAGACAAACTTCCAGGTCGAAAGGTTAATTAAGGCAGAGAAATGGGTGCAATGATAAACCCTTCAAGGGATTAACAAAATAAAAGCTTCTAAAATGTGCACGTGCAGCGGGAGCGTGTCCTCTCCATGTAGAACTGACTTCTGCCAGACCTGCGGTTGATGTCCAGAGTGAACTTTAAACCCTCTGAGATTCGCTGCTGCGATGAAATAACTAACGGGATGAATCAACTTTAACAAACTTCCTGGAGGAGGATTCCAAACGTATCCAGTCTGACAAGGTTGCCGGCTTGTTTCTTTGTTTTCTGTCTTTTATTTATCCAGAGGCTGTGCAGTGCACACTGTTGTTGTCACTAAATGTCTGTTTTCCCGTCTAAATGAGCTCCAGCTCGGTGTGAAGGCTCCGGCCGGAGGAAGGGGCCCCAGCAGCGCTGTCTTGCCATGTTGTTTTGTGACGTTGTTGCTGTATTTGGAGGCTGGGCCTTCGTGTTGTCACTCGCTGCACCACAAACCAAAGACAATAACACACGTTCACGCGTATTCAGTCCTGAAAATGTTTGTCAGTGTCGTCTTTTTTTGTCCACCAGTTCTGACTGTTGTCGGCTGAACAAAGAAGCAGAACTGCATAACAGCAAATGTGCTGTTTTGAGTTTGTCGGGTCAGACAGATTAATGTGAAACAATGACGGATAGAATTTAATTAAATAGGGTGAGTTCTCATAAATGCATAGAACTTCTAGAAATGGAAACGTAATCGGGTGAAAACATGAGGGAAACTCTGCCATCAGTCCTCACTAGTGTGATTTGACTTTTTTTGTATAAAGTTTCCACAAACCCAAAGCTGGATGAACTCACATCTTGATGCTTGATGTCCTGACTAAAACCAAATAAATTATTTTGGTTGTTACCTGACTGGATCCTGGTTTACTTCTCCGTCGAGCACCCACAAGATGTTATGATTAGAAGAGGAGAACTGCTTCCCTCCAGTCTGGGAGGGTCGCTGTACCGGACATTTCAGGTGCAACAATCCTGTCTTTCACCTTCCATCTGGCTCTCAGTGAGTCCTGTGTTTCTGCTGCAGCAACTGTGGTAAATAGGATACAGCACAAACTTACAGGAATAATATAATTACAGTAATTTTCTATTTGGATAACATAGGTGGGTTGCAGAGGGTGTCACTGTTCCCTGGAGTCTGAATAGCGCCCTTATTAAATGTTTTGCGTCCCACCCTCCAAACACACATGGTTCACCTCTGTGGCCCAGGTCTTCTGATGAATCGTGTCTCTCTGCCGTCAGCATGTTTTAAATTTATTAATGAGTAAAAGCACAAAATTTTATGACCTTAAACAACTAGGTTTTCTGTTAAACAACCTTCTCACAGCACGACTGCTGTGAGACTGCTGTGACTGCATACTAATGACACTTTTTTTTCTCATTGGTAGCATGGACATCAAGTGCAAGATTGAAAAATAAGTTCAAAAACACACTGGAATAGAACAGTTGTACTCATTTAAACTTGGAGCAGATAATGATCCACCAAAATCAATCAAATCACAAAGTAATCATCATTATTAGTCACTGAGGAAAAATGTGAATATCTAACATAAAATATGAAAAGTATCAATCACATCATTATAGACGTATTTTTATATGTTAGGATGGTTGAAAACACCAAATATACTGTAGCTTAAAGCATCGCTTTCAAACCGGGGACACGCCCCCTAACGGCGATCCGGTGTTATGACAGGGGCGCGGGGCTATTAGTTGCACTGACAGGTTATGTCCAGCAGAGGGCGTTTTGCTACAGACCAGGACGCAATCAACGTCACAATCATGGACCAGTTTGCGACAGTAACGACCAGCGACCGCAAACACACAACATCTGCAGCAAACACACAACATCTGCAGCTAACACACAACATCTGCAGCTAACACACAACATCTGCAGCTAACACACAACATCTGCAGCACAACCAGAGCCCTCCTCATCCACTGAAAAGACTGCAGGAACTGAAGAGTAGATGAAGAATATTCTACCATGAAACAAGGAATTATTGCTCTAATCCCAAAACCCAACAAGGATAAACGTTTACTTGATAATTGGAGGCCAATAACTTTTTTATGTAATGACTACAAACTACTAGCACATATATATTTTATTAGGTTAGATAAAGGTTTAAAAAACTTTGTTTGATGAGTGTCAGTCAGCGTTTGTTACAGGTAGGAACATACACAACAACTAGACTGATTCTTGATTAATTAGACTATAGTGACTTATTAAGACCAACATTTATGTGTTGTTTCTAGATTTTTTCAGGGCTTTTGATACTGTTGAGCATCCCTTTTTGTTTAAGGCTCTACACTTTTTGGGTTTTGGGGTTAATTTCTGTAATATTGTTGAAATGCTACATGCTGACATTAGCAGCTCTGTCTCTTTGAATCCTGGATCGACGCCTAGATTCTCTGTGTTGCGTGGTATTCGGCAGGGTTGTCCCATTTCCCAAAACTTTTTATATTGGCTACCCAAATACTAACTTTCCTCATCAATAATTCTAATGATATTCAAGGAATTATAATATTCAACAAAGAATTTAGGATAAGTCAATTCGCAGATGATACATCGATCTTTTTAAAGAAAAACACTATTTCTGCCTTCTCTAAAGCATCTGGATTATCTCTTTATATCAAAAAATGCAAGCTGCTCCCTAAATATAATAGCGATGAATCCTCTATTAATCAATTGAAGTTAAACCTGAAGTTAATTACTTAGGATTAACAATATTTAAAAGTAGAATTAGAAGAGAAGACATTAATATTTCTAACAGTATTGTAGATATAAAGAAATCACTTAGTCGTTGGTGGACGAGAGACTTTACTATTTTTGGCAGAATCACTTTATTTAAAGCAGAAGGTATCTCCAAATTAATTTATCCCTGCCACTCCATATATACTGTATCTCCTCAAAAATATTAACAAAGCTAACACAGTTATTTTTCAGTTTCTGTGGAAAAATAAAACTCACTACACCAAAAGATCCCAACTGGTTAAGGAGTATGAAAAAGGTGGTATTAAAGCTCCAGAACCTGAACCAATGATTGGCACGTTTAGAGTAAATTGGTTCAAAGCCTGTCTATCACAACCTAACTCCATGTGGCTCCACATTCCAAGATCCTTGTTTAAAAGGATAGGTTGCCTAGATTGTATCTTGAAGTGTGATTTTGATGTGAACAGGATCCCCATCAAGCTATCCAATTTTCACAAACAAATCCTTCAATTCTGGAAAATGATATTTGCCTATAACTTTTCTCCCCACAATTCCACTTTATGAAACAACAGAGTAATTACAGTAAACAGGAAATCAGTCTTTAAAAGTGATTGGTTTGACAGAGGCATTATATTTGTAACTGATCTGATGAATAGTAAGGGGTCCATTATAAGTTACAAAGAATTTATAGAAAAATATAATTTACATTGTTCTCCAGGGGAATTCAACAAAATGTGTAATGCAATTCCTCCAGCCCTGATTCACATGATTCAAAACTCTTTAGTTTATAATAGTGCCTCATCAGTATCACCAAATCTCTAGATCGAATGATGTGTTCTGACTGATAAGAAGTGTGGTAACAAATTTCTTAGTAATGTTTTTAAATCCAGATTGCTACATGATTATTGCAGAAGAAAAACTTCTCCAGCTTAGTAAACTCCATCACACTAAGCAAAGCACATTCTAAATTTAATAAATGGCCTATTATGCCTAAAGTTAAAGAAACGCTCTTCAAAATCATAAACAAGATATATCCTGTGGGAGAATTTCTTAGGAAAAGATTAAAATTTCAGGTGGATCCCTGTTCCTTCTGCAATAATGATGACGAAACATTGGATCATTTGTTTTTTCTATGTCCTGTACCTCATTGCATTTGGGCAGACATAAAAAATGGATATCGCTTAAAATCAATAATGTTCCACAATTTGAATTGTGTCATATTATGTTATTTATGGCTGACCTTGACGGTTCTGTCTCAAATATTATTAATATCATCTTGTTACTTGGAAAATACCATATTCATTGTGCCAAATGGAGAAATTGCAAGCCCTCCTTCACAGGATTTATTAATGGATTTAAGTTGTTTTGTTTTTTTCAAGTCTCAAAGAAGTGGAAAATAACAGAAATGCCAGGAAAATACGTTTGGACATTGTTTGCTATCTGCTATTTTAGTTTTGAAAATACCTGTCCTTTTGCTCCTTTATGTGTATTTTAGTGTCTTATTTATGTTGTAGTTCATGCGTACCTTCAATCTTTACTATACTTGGTTTTGTCTCCCTTACAAAATCCCCGTTTTTGTTTTATTGTTTGTTTGTTTTTCTACATATATATACAGTATATGCTGTATTTGATTTGATCTGTGTTCATTATCCTCAGTGAGAGTTTGTATTTTCATAATTTCAATAAAGTTATTAAAAAATCCATTGAAAAGACTACAGAAATTGAAGAATAGACGTTAAATTCTGGCAAAATAAAATGTTGTTGTTTTTTTATATGAGAGCCACAAATGTTGATATAATAGTGAGTATACCCGGGAGGTTACTACGGAACTTAATACGCTGAGGCATTTTTTCCAGCCGGACGATAAACGTCAAGGACTTCTGGCGTTGTTTTTACCTGCTGGATATGGATAGCTTTCACAGAGTTTATATTTATATACTAAAATACAATTAACTATTCAAATAAAACCAGCCTTATTCGAAGTATGTACACAGTTGCTTTTTCTTTTACAATACTTTTCACAATAACTTATGCAGTAAGGTTTTTTGGTAACTAAAGTTTAAGTTATCTTAGAAAACTACCGCTAACGCTCAGTTGTTTGTTAAAAACAATTACTTACGCAATATAATTTGTATTCAGCTAAAATGTTATTTTGTTTAAGAGTAAACAGTCAGATGTTTAACAATATCTTTTTTTAAAATACCACGAATTACTTAAACAAGTTACGCTTTCCGTTGTTTTGATTGTTGGCCAGAAATGTATTTGCCCTGCGTTAGTCAGAGACGAACCAACTCTGAAAAATATGGATTTCAGAATAGTTCTGACAGATTCAAATTATTTACTGTAGCTAACTTAACAAAGCGACCTGATTATTATAGAAAAGTATTATGTCACTCAAGCTCTTAAATGAATATTTTTAAAAATAAATTAGTTTAATAAATTGTGCTCTTTGCTACAAGAAATCCCATCAATCCATTTTCTGTACCTGCTTTATCCACACTTGGGTCTGCTGGAGCCTTTCCCAGCTTCCAAGAAAAAAGTGTCAGCTGTAAAGCCCTTTCATTTTGTTTTATCATTTTCTCTTCAGATTGATGGCCACCCTCACCCCTCCACTCCCGTCTGCTCTCACTTCAATTCTGTCTACATTACTTCCCTGTGGCTTCGCTGTGGGGCCCTCCAGGTTCTGTGAGGGCCGACTGGGGCTGTGGTGGGTTGGCTGCTTGCTGAAGCCTGGATCTCTGTTAGGGAGGGATGTTGACAAGAGGTCATCGTCACTCCATCAAAGTGAGTTGATGATAAGTGAATCCCCAGTGAGTTCTGGCTCCAGACCAACCCAGCCCAGTTGCACAGAGGAAGCAAATGTAAGTAAAAGAAACATTTGACTCTACCAGTGAACTAAATTACATCTTTAATATTTTCTTTTGTGCTGATTAATAATATAAATGATTGTATAAAATAAATTTCAACCAGTCGCTTGCTTGTGAATTAGTTATTGCGTTCAGCAAACATTCTAAAAGAGAACATAGTCTACAGCATCAAAGAGATAAACTGGTTTTCAAGGACACTGTCTGAAGTCAGTTAGAATTCCAAATACAGCATACGTCACGGTGTAAATTAATTTAATACAGAACAGAGTCAGACAGATCATGTCTATTATGAACGTTGTCAATGTAAGATTACAGCTTGTCTCCAGTGTGGAGAATCAGTACAGCTGGCAGAAAACGATTGCAACACACCCAGAGGCAGAGTGGAGTTTAATGTGCAGAGCCCGGCGTTGTCATCCTGCTTAGGCTTTTAAAACAACAGCTAAAGTTCCAGCAAGCTATTTTAAAAAGGCAGTTATTCAAGCAGCATCCATCTGTCCATTAGTTTCTATACAATCACAATGACGTCCACCAGTACAGCAGAAACGTTCACGTTCCAACATTTGTGCACTGTTGGTTGTTGGATTGATGGATAATGGCGAGACAGCAGATGCTCAACAACAGCTCCTTCTGAATGACAGCTGTCCTTTTGATTATTTCCTGACAAAAAGAAGCAACTACAATGGTTAATTCCTGAGCAACACTCATTTCTATTCAGGAGGGGCCTTCATCCCTTTTGATTATTCTCTTCTGTTTCACAGGAGCTGATGCAGATGGCAGCAAATAAAGAATCTTTTCAACGCATGTGGCTCAGGTAATGTACCCTGAGCTGATTTGAAGTAAATAAGAAAAGAATATAAGTCTAGTTGACAACCGAAAACTTTCTCATTCCTTGTCTTATCGCAGTGCCCCAAGTTTACACTCCATCTGTGCATGTGATCCCCTAGTTTTGCCTGCCAGGTGCAAAGCAGAGACCTACAGAACGTGGTGGTGCAGTGTGCCTGCAGAGAGGACGAGTGTGCATGTGTGCGTCTGCGTGTCTGTCGAGACATCCATCCTGGAACAGAGCTGCTCTTGTGTGGAGACGCTGTGGGAAAACTTCAGGCAGCAGATGAAGCTGCCGCCCTGGACAAGAAGACAGGGTGTGCAGGTACTGTTTGAGCAGCGACACATTCGCACAACTGTCAAATACACAAAACTTTTGGTGTAGGACCACAATTTTCTGCGTATGGCAGGTTACTGGGGGATTCCTCACTGCATTCCCACAACTCTCATTACAGTCCAGATAATGTGTTTTTTTTTATAATCTTGCCCGACAAACAAGGGCTTAAAGAAAACCTCGATTGGAAGTAATTACCTGGATTACGATCCAGAATATCAGTAATTATACTTTGCTTTTGTTGTCATCGTCTGTCTTGTAAGTTTTATTCATTTGCTCGTAATAACTGTACTTTAAAATAGAACACGGGGAGCCTCAGAGAAAAACTAATGCTCATAACACTCAAAAGCAGAAAATAAAAGAGGTAGCTGGGAGAAAAGGATATTACACACTTTCTGACTCTTATCTCTCACAACAATCATTAAACTAGTGAGATCTGATATTCTGTAGGCAGGTTTTTTTTTTTTTAGTTTCATGAAAATAATTCAGTTAAAATTAAAACTATTGTTCCCATCTCTGATGTCCAGTCAACCTCAAACTGGTTGTGTTTCTCTACTACTGTTTGAAAATAACACTTTTAAAATACAAAAGACTTCATGAAGGTGTTGCAGTTCAGTGTTGCAGTTGTCCTCTTGGGGGCGCCAGAGAAACGCCTCACCGTGATGGTGGTCAGAATCCACAGAAGGCGACTCTAGGTTCTGTTAAAATGCGTGTAAGAAAAGTTAATGATCTTTATTATTTTATTGCTTGCAGACATTTTCAGGGGCAGTTCAAACGGTAGTTTTCAGGCAAACGTGGAAAAAAAACCCAGAAAACAAACTGTAAAAAGTATCGGTTTTCTAGGGTTCGCTCTCCCACACTCCTAATCCTTAATTATTGCTGGATTACGGCACATTTATGAGCCGTGATTAATGGGTTATTAAGACCTTCTTGCAGAAAACACCCTGCAGCATTAGAGCAAGACTGCAGCTCAAGTCTGTGTAATAATGTAAACTGACTATAAATCATTAATGCAAGTCAAACACAATTAAAATGCTAAATGAAAAAGAATACAGTAAAATTTCAGCCATACTGGCAGATTGCATTCTTGTGGCTGTAAATATGAATTAAATTATGACAGCGGAACAAGATTCTGGTAAACTCTGGATCACTTCTGTGGGTCTTCTGATCACAAAACCTGAGCCCAGGATGACTTTAGTATTACCAGAAAAGCTGATCTCTTTCTCTTTCTCACACGAACACACACACACACACACACACACACACACACACACACACACACACACACACACACACACACACACACACACACACACACACACACACACACACTTTCACCTACTCTAACTGCACAAGTGTGCATTAAATGTGTCGATTCAGTAGTTTGATGTAGGGTTTTTGAGGATATTGACTGTTGACTTTTCTTGAACTGTTGCATATAAACCGTTTAAGCCTCTCTGTCCTGTATTTGTTTGGCCAGGTAAGACTGAAGTTCCCAAACTATCAACAGAAGAAAAGATCCCAGAAGAAAGGGAAGAGGACACACAAAGGAGAGCAAGACGAGAGGAAGGTCGGAGCAGAAAGCAAAGGAAAGGCTTCAAGGGGAGTCAAACCAGCACACACACGAGGAAGAGGAGTGCAGAGAAACATGCTGAAGCCGGACCTGAGGGAACATCTAACACAGGTGATCAGACAGACAGCACAGGTGCTGCAGCGGCTGAGGTCAGACAGGTCTGCTCTGCAGCTCCTGCTCTCCGCTGCAGTTCGCGCCTGGCCGCTAAACCAAGACGTGTCCACCGGGTCAAAGGCCGAGCGAACCAAGACCCAGCGGAACCGACAGAGAGGAGCCCGGCCTCCTCTGAGGCCGCCACGCCCACGGCGGGCACCACCCTTTCCCCGACAGCCGACAGAGCGGGCGGAGCTGAGAAGCAGTCAGAGGTCAGGGAGAGGAGGTACAGGTGCTCCAGCTGCGGGAAGAAGTTCTTCCAGGTCGGCCACTTGAAGAAACACCAGTTCAGCCACACCGAGGAGAAACCGTTCAGCTGCGGCGAGTGCGGGAAGAACTACACGTCTGCAGAAAGCTTCAGAGCACACCAGGTGGGCCTTCCTACGAGCCGTAGAGCCCAGATACGTCTCCTGATCGTTTCCTGCCTCTGATGATGTCATCTTTGCTCTCAGCAGGCTGATCTATGACATCACGCCTTTTCATGAATTCAGTTTGGGTCTTTGCGGGCACGCTGAACGGTTTCCTTCCCTCAGACGTATAATAATCTTCCGTCTCATTTGGAATATTGAAATAATTGCTCGTAAACATGCTAAACGGCTGTTATCTATTATTTCGTCCTGAGAGTGGAAGCTTTAATGACGCCGAGTATCTCTGTTATTTAGAGCTGCTTTTGTCTCGCAGGGCTAAAAACGAGCACTTGACAAACAAACAGTGGGTGTGCAGATGAGGGGGGCTGTTATTTTAGCGGCTGCTCCCTTTTTTTGCTCACAAGCTTAGTCACCCCTTAGAGCTGCAATTTCCTCTTTAATAGCGGTGCTTCTCTCAGAATGCTGCTGCTCTCTCCAGATGAGTCACCGCGGCGAGCGTCCCTTCTCCTGTCCGCACTGTGAAAAGACCTACGGCCTGAAGCGGGACCTGAAGGAGCACATGGTCCTCCACTCTGGAGAGAAACCCTACGTCTGCGATCACTGTGGCAAAGCGTTTGCGCGCCGGCCCTCCCTGCGCATCCACCGCCTCCTGCACTGCAGCAGGATGACCTACACGCAGCCTCCGAAGGTACTCCGCACGCCTACGCGCCGCAGGAAAAGCCAGGCTGCAATATCAACTCATTTCACCCGGCGATGGCCAAACACAAGCACACGAGTGGAAACACGCTGATGGAAGTCAGCGTCTCCCCGACTTCGGCGGCTCTGTTAGCTGTGCCCCCCCCCCCTTCACTTTTCATATTGGCTTTGGAGTCATCCCGCTCACACACGGGTGGAGCGCGTGAAGCAGCTTGTTGGAGCGAAACAGCTGCTGGAGCAGTTGGAGCAAAGAATTAAATTTGGCTGGCTGGCTGGTGTAATACATCAAAACGACTTACAAATATCAAATGAAGGTCGCAGTGGCTGCTGCTCATCCACCGCGACGCAGCTGGTGTTTGGCTAAACTGGTGTGATTATCAGCCTCACAGGTTCACCTTTGAGCGCTCGCTCCTCCCAAACGCTCCTAATAGACGCCGCTTGTTAGCGAGCTGGACACTCTGCTCTTAAGTGATTCATTGGTCATGTGTCCAGCGCTTCTCCAGGATGCTGCTTCTGCGTCTCCCTGAGCTGACCTTTAGACTTCGGCTGCTCGTAGAATCGGTGCTGTGAATGTTTAAAACCTTCCCTCAGCATCTCTCCGCTTCCGCAGGCTGGAGGGGTTTCTTCCCCTCGCTGAGCTGCAGATTGATTCCTAAGTGCAACTTTGAAAGGATTATTTTGGTTTTCTCCCACAGATCCAGTGCTCGCTCTGCCCAAAGTTGCTGGCGAACTCTGGCTCTTTGAGGAACCACATGAAGCTTCACACGGGGGAGAAGCCTCACGTATGTCAGCACTGCGGGAAATGCTTCAGTCAGAAAGGTAACTCCAGTTTGCTGAAAATAAGTTCTTAAGGCTGGAGGCTGAGGAGAGGGTGTAGACAGCAGGGTTGAGAGGCACTTTTCTCAGAAGCCTGACTTAAAGTTTCTAAAAAACCAAGGAGAAATAGCCTTTCACAGCCCAGGCGAGCAACAGAAGCTTGGTAGCATAATAAAAACAGAAAGGAGGCAAACAGGCTCCGGCTGAAATGTCTTGTTTACAGCTCATTTTCTCATCACGCACGGCTAAACTTCAGAAGACCTTTCTGGGCTCCTCCGGTAGCCGACTCCGTCTGTTTACCAAACCCAGAAGGCTGAAGACACTGTTGATTTTCTCCTCGGCCTTCATTAAAGACAGAATTCACGCTCCCCAGAATGCCAGATCATTCTTCCAACTGCTGCGAGGATCAATTATTCTCGAGTGCGTCTGCAATTTTGATCCATTCCTGCAGTTAGTGTGGTCTTCTTCTAAAGTCCCAGCATCAGATTCAACTGTCAGTCTGACAGACAGCGACCAGGAGCAGCTGATCTGACCTCCCGTCTGCCTCTCAGGGAACCTCGAGTGCCACCTGAGGATCCACAACGGAGAGAAGCCCTTCTCCTGCACCGAGTGCCAGCAGAGCTTCTCCCAGAAGCCGGAGCTCCGGCGCCACATGTTCTCCCACACGGGTGGAGGCTTCCTCTGCAGCTACTGCGGAAAGTCGCTGCGGGATCCGCACAGCCTCAAGGCTCACGAGAGGCTGCACACGGGCGACAGGCCCCACCGCTGCCACGTCTGCGGGAAAGGTCAGCACCCAGGGTCCACTTCTAGAGGCAGGACTTTGTCCAGCTCTAGTGTGTCTCAGAGAAAGGAAACACTTTCAATATTAGAGCTGCATCCACTTCTGGGTTGTTTTTCCAGCACAGCCGCCTCCTATAGAAGAGATGATCACCAATGCTCATCCTGACATTTATTATAGGTGAACGAGGGCGGATGTATTTCTATCACTAAATAAATTTGCTTGGTTTTCTTTAATAACTGCGTGGACTGTTGGCAGAAAGCTCAGTTTGGCGTCTGGCCTTTGAATATTTGCTGGAACGCTCAGATAGTTCAGAAGTGAGCTCAGCCCAAACTTGGTTTTTGTGCTTTTCCTTCAGGCTACACGTTGGCCACCAAGCTGAGGAGGCACATCAAGTCCTCTCATGTGATGGAGAAGCCTTTCAGCTGCCACTGTGGCGCCTCCTACAGCGTGAAGCAGAGCCTGCTGAGGCACCAGGCTCAGCACCGGTCCGAGGCCGGAGCTCGGGAGGAGGAGGAGGCGGCGGCGGCGGACTCAGAGGGAGGCAGCAGTCACCCCCGGCCAATCAGAGGCCGACCTAGAAAGAAGCCACTCCCCCTGAGGGACAGAGAGTCTCAGGCGGGTCGAGGGAAGCAGAGACAAGGACGGGTGAAGACAGGAGACGCCCAGGACAGCTGCATGGCAGCAGGGAGGGACGGAGGGGAAACCTCAGAGGAGCAGATCCAGCACGCCGTGGTGTACGTCCGCACAGACGAGCTGCCTCTGACGGGCCGGCCGGCCGGGCCGGGGCAGGAGCTGGTGGAGGTGGTGATCTCAGAGGGACAGGAGCAGTGCATCATGGTCCACGGACAGCACCCGGTGGGAGAGCTGCTGATCCTGCAGGAGGACGAGAGCGGCCTGTGCTCCGTGGCCCAGACCGTGGAGATAGACAGCGTGTAGGCGGAGCCTGTCCTGCATCCAGATGTTCTCATTTCATGTGTTCCAGCAGCTGAGGAGGGAAATGAGGAGTCGGCTTAATTCCTGAGAAGTTCTCTCACGTTTCAACAACCCAGAAATGATACTTTCCCTAATTTATGCTCCAGCTGATACATCCTCAATCCACACAAATAAAATGAAAGACTGCGGCATCTTCTCTTCCTTCTGTGGATGTGTGTCGGCCTCCAGCGCGTTGCAGCTTTTCTCACGGCTGAACTCTTCTCTCGGGTCGGACCTTGTGAGCGGAGGTAAAGCTCCAGCTCCGGGTCGGGAGCAGCGTGGGCGCAGGGCCAACGTGGAGTTCAGCTGGAGCCGTTTAAGGAGCACCCGGCTTCCGAATAAATAGTCAAACGTTTCTGAAGAGGACGGAGCTTCGGAGGTCGACTCAGACTCAGCCAGCGGAGCTCAGCTGTTCTTCCAGATTGAAAAGTCTTACGTTTAGCGTCACCTCACAGGGCGACAGCGTCGGGACGCGGAGCGCTGTTGACGTTCTGACATCCAAGGAGACAGAAACAGGACTGCAGATGTGTTTCTGTCTCCTGTCTGGATGTTGTCGTGTTGTCTCGTAATTCTGGCGCCAGAGAAACTCGTTAAAGTTCAGAAAATAAGCATAAAGCAAAGCTTCACTCGTCCTTCCAGCACGTCCGCTTCTGTCTCCCTTCAGGTGAGGACGGGGGAAACATCGCCTGTCTGTCCACGCATCCATCCATCCCTCCGTCTGCCCGCCTTCTCTCGTTTCTCCATCAGAGCTGAAGGCGTGACTCACCCGGAGGCAGCAGGTTGGTTTTGTTCTCGTCCACTCGTTGGCCTCACAGACCTCCTGCTGGAGCTCCACAAGTTTGAAATAAAGTTCAAACTGAGCTGAGCTGCCGGAAAACTCCTCATTCCGAGACCAGCGAAGCTGAACCGTCTCCGCGTCATTGAAACGGGCCATTTTGGAAACCTGTGAATGACGAGCGCGTTCCTGAGGTCGCCGGCGGAGGAACCTGTGAGCTACGCTGCAGCCTCCCACTAGAGGGCAGTCAAGCTGCCAGAACGTTGAGCTCAGCTCCTTCCAGCGTTTCATCGATGAGGGTGTGTGTGTGTGTGTGTGTGTGTGTGTGTCTGCTCGGCCGAGCCGGGCTTCTGTTCACTCCTCTCTCCCCAAACCAATTTACCTCCTGTTAAATCTGGATTAATATCTGTCTTTTGGGACTTCTTTAATCCACCTAATCACCCCTTCCGTCCATCTTTCAGAGAACAATCAGCATCCTCTAAGACTGATGGGTGGCAGAGAAGAGCACCGGCACACAATGTGCCGAGGTTCTGCCTTAATAGAATAATTAGAGCCAAGAGGGATTTTTTATCTTATTTCTGACAAAGGGAAAATATTGGAAAAGAGCTGTTAATGCAGCGTTACATTATTACATGTAATTACATTGTTATTACAGCAGAAAGGCTGCGGCTGGAGAGCTCTCCCTCCAGACTCAGGCGCGTCTTCTCTTTTCTCCTCCAACTGACGGAGGATCGCGCAACCTGCCGACTCCCAGTGAAAGACATGTGCGCTTCAACCAGGGCGAAGCCCAGCGCCGCTCCAGCGGGGGGCCGGCCCAGGTGGACCAGGCAGCTCCTGGTCACATCACCTGAAACACCGGCGTGTGTGTGTGTGTGCGTGTGTGTGTGTGTGTGTGTGTGTGGATGAGAACAGTCCTCTCTCTGTTGTCTGTCTGCTGAGGACTTTGAGGAACCTGCTTTGGTGTGTTCTTGTCCCTCTGTGTGAGGGTTCTGTTACCGTGGAGACGCGTCCATGAAGGTGGGCCGTCCCTGACCGGGTGAGTCTGCCCTCCGGCGGCGGCGCTGTGGGATCGGGGCCCTCGGGGGCCCCGTCTGCCTCCAGGTCCTGGTGGAGCTGACGACAGAGGAGGCCTCAGGGTTGTTCCAGCGTGAGGAGGTGTGATGTCACAGCCATCACTGCCTGCAGGGGGCGCCACGGCAAAGCGGCCGTCTCCATCTTCCTCTTCCTCCTCTTCTCTGGCACCGTCACCCTTCCTGTCCTCCAGCTCTCCATCTGTCCCGAACCATCAGTCCGGCCTTTTTCTGCCTGTTCATATCTCACCTTCATTCTTTACTTTTCCTCATCCTTTCTGATCCATTCTGTTTCTCTTTTTCCATTTCTCCTCTCCCTTCATTTTCTTCTTACCATCTCTTCATCCATCTCTTTGGTTCACCATACTCTTTTCTTTTCCAAGCCTCTTCCTCTCGTCACTTCCCTTCTTTTTCAGACGGTGTCTTTTTAGTTTGGAGGTGCAGCCATCTTTTTCCAGAAACAGCTGATTCTGGAAACATGGCCGTCTTCTTCTTCTTCTTCTTCTTCTTCTTCTTCTTGTTCTCTTGCACCACTCGCTTCTTGTCCTCCTCACGGTGACGGTTTGTGAGATGAAGGTGAAGATTCCCTCCATCAATGCCAAATGAGCCTGTCAGGTGTCTCCTGCCTGGTCCTCAAAGAAACTTTCTGTCTCAGGTAAGATTTTTTTTTAAAACTCAGACAAAACATCCACCTTTCTGTGTTTTCATCATCATTTCTGTGTTTTCATCATCATTTCTGTGTTTTCATCATCATTTCTGTGTTTTCATCATCTTGTCTCTCATTCCACACGTCTCTTTTCTCAAATTCTCCCAGTCTGTCCTTGTTTTCCCATCATCCTCATCTGTTCTTCTATCTCGCTCATTTCAAAACCTGTTTTTTAACCTTCTTCCTCTCTTTTTTCTCTGTCCATGCTTGTTTTCATATTTGTTCTTCTCCACGTCCTCCGTCCTCCTTTTCTTCATCCCTCATGATTGCTTCTTTATCTCCTTCCCAAATTTTTCTGACCTTTTCCTCCTACACTCCTCTTTTTATAATTCTTGTCATTTTTCTTCCACTCAGCCTATCCATGCATCTCCTACACTCTTCTTTCATCTTCTCTCTCTCTGAGTCTCTCTCTCTCTCTCTCCTCCTCCTCCTCCTCCTCCTCCTCCTCCAGCAGTAGAGCATCAGTGAGCGGCGGCGGCTGGAGCTGCGTCGCTCACTGCTCCATCCACCAGATCAGAGCGAGGACATCCGCCTGCTCGTGTCTTCGCCCTCCTCCTTGCGATGGTTCTGGGAGCGCGGCGGCATGAAGGAAGCCTGATTTCCACGCCGGGTTTGTCTGGCGTCCGTCTGGCTGGAGATAAGCGGGACGGGCTCGGAGCTTCGGCACCAGACTTGTTACAACCTCTCATCTGGGTCGTGTAGATGTTCGTCCTGACCCAAACCTGCAGGTGACACCGCTGCTCCAGGTTTTTTTCACTCGTTCCTCAAGTTTTTGCCCCGAGGTTTGGATGGAAAAACAAAGTATCGGCATCTGACCAGGATGGAGCTGCTGGATATATTCCCGTCCATGACCTCTTTGGGGCTAAACTCTTCCCTGGAAAGCAACCAGAGCTCCTCCTCTTCCCCGAGGGCTCCTCCTCTACCTCCTCACTCCAAAGTGGCGTCCATCTGCATCGTGCTGGTGGTCACCGTCATCATCCTGGGCACGGTGGTGGGCAACGTGCTGGTGGTGGTGGCGGTCTTCACCAGCCGGGCTCTCAGGGCTCCGCAGAACCTCTTCCTGGTGTCGCTGGCGTCCGCGGACATCCTGGTGGCCACGCTGGTCATCCCCTTCTCCTTAGCCAATGAGGTGAGTTGATCAGAGCGGCCGGTGCCACGCCCGCCGAGGCCACAACGTTGGTGGAAAATCTCCTGATTTTTATTAAAATGCCTCTTTTTTTTTGACACAGCGTGGCTCAAACAGCAGCCGTCCCATAGGGGGCGTCCCAGATGCTTGTTTGGGGGGGGGGGGGGGGGTTGTTCCTTTATGCTTAAATATAGACTCATCTGAAACACACTCGACACTTTGAAGACAGGAAGTTCAAAGTTAACCCACAGACGTGCAACAGCGATGGTGCCTTTAAAAACAACCCGTCCTGCCTGGTGCGTTTGTGCTCCTCTTTCTAACATTTTTGTGGGGAAAAAGAGCCTCGTGTCTCCTAATAACCACAGGCGAGAAGCAGGAGGCAGAGAAGATCAGGAGAGGCGTCAAACACGCTTTAATACGCGGCGAACCAAAGCCTCAGATGCAGAACAACTGGGTCAGCTAACTGGGTTACGCGCTGGTTCCCAGTATGGCCGACCCAGCTGAACGGTGGGGAAACAACAGGCCTTTCTGGCACACGCTGCCGCCATCTTCTTCTTCTTCTGCAGATTTGCGCTGCTGAACCTTTGGCTCTGATCCTGGAGCTGAAGCAGCAGCTCGATTGCTTCTGTCTGACTCTGATCTAAATGTTGCTCGGTAACCACACAGGAAACAGAAGCGTGAGGGAAGAATCTAAATCCAGGAAATGCTCATGGAAGTGCTGGTCCGGGTGCCACCGCCGCCGGCAGCCATGTTTCCTTACCTCTTCTGTCGCTAATAACATCCTTCTCCTGTGGTTCCAGGTCATGGGCTACTGGTACTTTGGTTCTACCTGGTGCTCGCTCTACCTGGCTTTGGACGTCCTCTTCTGCACCTCCTCCATCGTGCACCTGTGCGCCATCAGCCTGGACCGCTACTGGTCGGTGACGAAGGCCGTCAGCTACAACCGCAAGCGGACGCCCAAGCGGATCAAAGCCATGATCAGCGTGGTGTGGCTCATATCCGTCGTCATCTCCTCGCCGCCACTCCTCATGACCCAGAAGGAGGAGGGCCCGGAGGCGGAGAGCGCCACCCGGAGGCAGGAGTGCCTGCTCATCAGCCAGACCTGGTACATCCTCTCCTCCTGCCTCGTCTCCTTCTTCGCCCCAGGGGTCATCATGATACTTGTTTACTGTAAGATCTATCGAGTTGCCAAGCAACGAGCCTCCACCGTGTTCGTGGCGAAGAACGTGATGGAGCGGCAGCCGTCGCAGTCGGAGACCTGCTTCGTGGCCGCCGGCAGGCCGTGCAGGAGAGGGGCCGGCGGGAAAGCCCAGTACGGCCCCCAGCCGGCCGACCGCAGCCTGGAGGTCGACGGAGGTCACGGGCGCGGAGAGCTGGACGACATCGACCTGGAGGAGAGAAGCGGCGAGGCGGAGGCCAAGGCCCCTCCGCCCACGGCGCGTCGCTTCTCCAGGAGAGCCGGTGGAGGCGCGAGTGAGGAGGGGAGGGACCCCAACAACCTGAAGCCCCCCGCTCCTCCACCCTCCTGCATATCCTGGGCGTCGTCCGACCACTCCCAGCACTTCCTCCTCCCGTCCCCGGGGCCGCAGCGCGCCCGCCAGTCCTCGCTGTCCCGGAGCAAAGTGGCCCAGATGCGGGAGAAGCGCTTCACCTTCGTGCTGGCCGTGGTCATGGGCGTCTTCGTCCTGTGCTGGTTCCCCTTTTTCTTCACCTACAGCCTCCACGCCGTCTGCCGGGAGAACTGCACCATCCCCGACTCGCTCTTCGACCTCTTCTTCTGGATCGGCTACTGCAACAGCTGCCTGAACCCCATCATCTACACCATCTTCAACCGCGACTTCAGGAGGGCCTTCAAGAAGATCCTGTTTGAGAGGCACAAACGAACGTGAGCGCTGAGGCCGGGATCCGCTTCTCACTGTGCTGTCAACCTGACATTAAAGGGCTCGTCACACAGCCTGCTAACGAGTCGTTATTCAGCTGCCCGCTCATTTATTCAGCAGCCTCTTTGTATTAGGAGCACGGCGCCGGGACGGCGATGGCGAGGACGGCGATGGCGGTGACACTGTGGCCGAAAGCCCACTTTCATCTTCACGTCTCAGCTTTTGTCTAAAATTAAATTTCAGTCGGACAAATAATTCAGCCACGGACGTCGCCGCGGAGACGCGGCAAAGCTCCACCTGTCTCACTTTAGCCTTCAGATGTTAGCTAAGACACCCAGGAGTAACTAGAGCAGGCAGCCCTGGAAGAAACAGAAAAAAACACAAATATTTAATGAGCCTCTGCTCCCCTGAGAGAGTTTTCTGACGTATTCTAATGAAGCTGGATGAAAGTAGCCGGTCTGGAGCTCAGGGGCATCCACGTGGGAGACGGGTGGGCAGGGAGCAGACGGGCGAGCCGCCGCGGACGCCGACAACAGAAACAAATTAGCCTGTAAATTAAATCAGCTCAGTCTCTGACAGCCATTATCTGAGGTTCAAGATGGAATAACGAGATGAGGCCCTGGGAGGAGGGGGGACCCGCGCACAGCCGCTGACCTCTGACCCCGGTCCGAGCGGGCAGACGGAGCAAACGCGGCTGATTCGATCAGATATTCCAGAAAGCATCCGAGGAGAAGCTCTTGGATTCCAAGGCTCCCATCGTCATGGCTGCTGTTGCTATGCAACGTTTGACACAACTTTAAAGTTGTGTACTCCAACAACAGCCTCTTTCTTTAATCCCGGCTCTCCAGCGACCACCCCCGGGGGGGGGTCATCGGGGGTTTTCGGGTGTCGGAAGAGCCAGGCTGAGCCGAAAAGCCTCAATGTAAACACGGCGAGTGAAATCCAGGAGCGGTGCGGGCCTGAGATAAGGCGTGTTCTGGATCCGGAGAGCTAAATAACAGCCTCATCCACGGGCCAATAATCAGCCTGCGCAGGTGGGAGGCAGCGCCGACGTGAGCGCACCCGTCCACGTGACACGCTGAAAAGTAGAGAAAGCAAAGCCGTGTGTGTGTGTGTGCGTGTGTGTGTGTGTGTGTGTGTGTGTGTGTAAACACCCAAGTTATCTCAGAAAGGTTCCAAACCCAGAATCAAGCGCGCAACCTTGGCAGGATCTGCAGAAAGCTGCGCCCAGGTGACTTCCTCCCTCCGCACCTGCGAGTCCAGGCGTGGGGTCACGTGACCCCGTCACTCCGATCACTCGTTCACGCTAACTGAGTGGTTATTAAAGGAGACTTCCGACATCGGCCAGTTCAGGTGAGCAGCGCTGAGTCTCTGGGGAGGAGTCGCCCTGACGACCACAAGGCCGCTGACTCAGAGCCGCACCGCCGCCGCTAACGTCAGATTAGCGGGAACGGCCGCGGGCGTCGCTAAGCACGTCTCACTGCGTTTCACCCACGCAGGAGCGCACAAGAGCAAATGTTTGCGCCCCCAAAGGTTCCTCTGTGGCGTCACCTCATCATGGCCTCCCTTCGAGTCATCTGGTCTCATCTTTTCATTTCAGCGTCTTTCTTTTAAACTGCCTTTGGCTTAGCTTGTTCTTTAATTTGTACATCTAATTATCTCTTAATGTTATTGCCTGTGCGTTTAGACACACACACACACACACACACATCCTTGTACTTCTATCTTTGTGAGGACTTTCATAGGTATAAAGTATTACCTTAACCATAACCATGACCATCCCAACTAACCCCCTGCAGAGGGGGGCAATTATTTAGCCCGAAGGGCCACATTGGGTGTTAGATCTGGATAAACGGGTCGGCCAAGTGGTGCATGTAGCTAACCCCCCCAAATAGAAATAGAGATACTTTTATTTATTCCAGACATGGGGACAGACATTCGCTTATTACAGCAGCAACTGTCAGCAATGACCACAATAATATCTAGAGCGAGAGCGCCGGCGTCAAAACCGGCGTGGAAAATTACAGCTAATTACAGCAAAGCTAAATGTACAAAGAGTAAGTGTGCAAAATGTGCAGCATGAAAAATGTGCAGTTAGAAAGTACAAAAATAAATATGCAACATGAAAAAATGAGGATCGGAGGTTGACTAGAAATTCTGCTTGATGGACTATTGCCTGAGGAAATATGTTGAAGGGCCTGTAAAGTGGTGGTGGGGGGCGGGGGGTCTGAACCTTTTTCTAACCAATCAAGCTAGCAACCTTCTTCATTAGCTTTTGGAGAAATGATTGGGAGGCTCTGTGGGCCGGATTAAACAGTTCATTGGGCCATGTGCGGCCCCCGGGCCTCAGTTTGCCTACCGCTGCCATAGCCTAAACCCAATTCCAGCTTTAACCATAAAACCAAGTCTCTCTCTGTCTCTCTCTCTCTCTCTCTCTCTCTCTCACACACACACACACACACACACACACACACACACACACACACACACACACACACACACACACACACACACACACGCTGAACCAAACACATCTGTCATAGCTGCTTATGCAAAACAAGGTGTGACATGAGGAAGATGACGAGATGATTCCAGGGATGAGGTGGTGTGTGTGTGTGTGTGTGTGTGTGTGTGTGTGTGTGTGTGTGTGTGTGTGTGTGTGTGTGTGTGTGTGTGTGATGATGGGATCACTCTGTCGGTCTCACTGAGACGACTCCACGTCACTGTGATTCACCCTGACGGGTGAGCTCAGCCGTCACACACCTCATTAGAGCCGCCAGCGCCGTCCAATCCGTGACCTGAGGGACGCCGCCGCCGGCAAGGCTCCGCCACCCGTTCTGAGCGCTCGGCTGCGTTGGTGGAGTCATTTTTCAGTCAGTCTGTCGGCAATAAAGCGAAAGGAAAATCCAGGTAAATAGAAGCGCAAAACAGAAAATATAGGCAAAGATTCCAAAAACATAAATTACCTTTGCTTTGAAAAAGATGAAACAGCAGACATTTAAAAGACATAAATGATCAAATCAACTCCTTTGAGTTGATTTAAAAGCCCAAATCTGACTACAGACTAATCCAAATATAACTAAAGTGTTTTTGACAGAGAAAAAATAATAAATCCACATTTTGCATTAATCATTTAAATGCTTTTGAGAGCTGTTGCCATAACTGTCAGAGTGATTTAGAAGCTTCCTCACACTTGTTAGAACAGATTCTGATGTTTTTAACGTCTCTGAGGTAAAACTGGGAAGCGGAAATTAAGAGGACGTTTCCTCCAGTATTCACTCCTTCAATTCCAGAATCAACGGCTGGGGGCAGCTGATTCATTTCCCAGTCTCCCCAGTCCAGAATGAGCCAGTCGCAGTCGGTAAACTGACTTTGTCCCAAGGACACGCGGCTTTTCCTCAGCTCGCTGGTGTCAGGTGACTAAAGCGACGACACAAAGCCATGAACCTGGAAGAGTGAGCTCATCAAAGAACAATCATCGGAGATTTGCTGATGGAACGTGTGTGTGTGTGTGTGTGTGGGTGTGTGTGTAAGCTGAAAGAGGAAACGAGGTGAAAAAGCTGATGTGAAGAATGTGTTGGAGGAAACAAAGAGGAGGATAATCAGGGAAGCCAAATCTGCCCCCGTCTGAGATGGAGGCTCCAGGCCGGCTGATGTGGGATCAGGTGGCCTCGTCACCGGCCACCGGTGTGTTTGCGGGGCCTGGCGTGGGAGCCGGTCTGTGGGGGTCAAGTCCTGCAGGTGTGCAGCCAATCATCTTCTCGCTCTAGTCTGCCCCCTGCTGGGAGCAGCGGGTCATGCGGGTAACAGCGGCTCCTCCGCCTCGGGCACAGGTGGAGGTGGAAGCTGGAGCGTGTGGATGGAGGAATGACTCTTTACAGGAGGCGTGAGTCTGTGTGACCATCTGAGATTAACGGTGCTGCCTCCAATGTTTGTCCCCTCAGGACGATTTAAACCCAGTTTGTCTTGTTTGCTTCTCTTTCAGCTCCGTCCTCGTCTCCATCCTTTAGTCATTCACACACAGATAAATGAGTTGATCAGTGTGTGTGTGCGTGTGTGTGCGTGTGTGTGCGTTCATTTAGTGAGTTCCCTGGAATTGGATTTTATGAATACAATGAAACTGTCATGAATGAAAATGAGTCTTTGGCTGCTCTGCAAACGTGCTGAATATTTGAGCAGCGGCGGTGATAAATGGTTTTCTCAGCTCTGACAGGTGCTCGTGCGTGCGTGCGTGCACCTGGGCTCTGTCAGGCAAATGATGCTCAGGAGCCGTCTCAGCCTTCACACTTCCGGTCACTTGGTGAATTTGACGCCGGTGCTGCACATGAGCTTCATGCGCTTGTGTGTCGGTTCTACGCAGAACCTGAAACTGCAGCTGCGCAGAACTCTGGGAGGTATTATTTATGCTTGCGGAAGCCCCCTTTGCACAAATGTACTGGACGGTGATCTGGCTAACTGTTTAATGAGCTCTGTCTGCTGAGGTGTCTCTCTGGAACCGGAGCAAACACATCATGAAGGAGCAATCAGCGAGGAGCAATCACAGCTACACACTGATGAGCACTTCCACTCCTGGAGTGTGACAGGCTTCTCATATCCATCAACAACGAGCCATAAAACAGCAGCAGCAGCAGCGTTCCTGCATGTTGCAGCCAAGCTGGCAGGTCAGAGCAGGTCAGAGTCAGACCTGCGGGCCAGTAAAGCTCCGCTTTGGATGGAGGTTTTCCAGTATTTGCAGTCGTTTCTGCACTTCTGCCCCCGCTGAGCTCTCTGGTTTCCCATCGTCAGCACCCAGCCTGCAGCCTGGAAGCCGAAGCCGAAGCTGTTTAGATGTCAAAAGATAAAGTTTTCACTAAAGTGCCTGTCAGAGCAGAGAGCTGATGGAAGAATGGACTCATCTGCAGGCAGACAGAAGAACAAATTCACAAAAGTGCCTGTTTCTCTGCAACAAAGCCTGGTGGCCGGCAGCTTTTTCACTCCTGCCAGCAGTTAATCTGTCGTGCAGCGGCTGCAGATTATCTCTTCAGCTGACAAATCAGCATCTCCTC
>BJFM01000396.1:4771-23693 GCA_016586285.1 Arothron firmamentum
GGGGCTGGGCTACAATTTGGGCAAGAATTTGGGGGGAATGATAATGGGTGGGTAGGAAGAGAGAGTGGAGAAAGAAAGTGAAGACGAGTTCAGGACTGTGGCATGTTTTTGCACACCAGTAATAACCCATGCCCCCCCCCACCATCGCCACAGTCTGGCAGAAAAAAAAAAATCCTTCTTTACATTTGTAGTCCCGACATTAAGACAAACCAAACCATAATGGCCACCGCGTGCATGCCGCATGTCAATTTCCCGACAGATCAATAGCAAGTGGGGGATAGTCGGGAAGGATGGGGGTGGGAGGTGGGGGTGGGGGTGGGGGCAGGAGGGGGAACGCTGGAACCGTCTCATTACCAACTAGCAGAGGATCCGCGAAAGGATTAAGAAGGTCGTCCGATGTTAACCCCCCGGCTTTGGCGTGCAATTTGCACATCAAGATTGAAGGGGTTACGATTAGATGGTCATAAGAGGAGGGTTAAGGTAGAATTCCAAATTAAAGCAAAGGATAAACTCCTCTCAAGGTTTTTTATTCAGCTCGGGCTGGACTGAGCTTTTCTCTGCGTGTGTTTTCACACACTCCACCCCATCCACCCCATTCAGAAACAGCAGTCAGAAACAGTCATATAGCTCATACTCTTTTCTAAACTTGTGGACACGCCATCAAAATATATCCAAACATCAGTCCTGAGATACAAATGTACCGGATCACCTCACGCAGCTCTAACTTTGAACGATCCGTCCGTGTCCTCGAATCCCTCCTCCTCTAAATCCGACACCCTGTTCCAAGTTGCCTGCCTTTGATCTAACGCCCAAACACACAGAATCTTCTTATTCTTTGTCTCGTTACTGGGGCAGGCAGAGAAGGGTCCACACGTCTGCTCAATCACACCTGCTGCCGGGTCCCTGCTAGTCCCACTAATGGAACACAGCGTGTCTCCTGACAGGACGGCCACAGCATTTGCAAGTCCACTAAAAAGCTTCATTTAGCCTCTTAACACCTACCAAAGTTAGCTAGGCTACAAACAGACATCAATTAGCATCAAACGCTGCAGCACCTGCAAACTAAAGAAAGCTCTGAGATTCAAATTTGCACTTGTTTAGAGATTCGTCCTGTTCCTGGGGAGAGAGGAGGGGGTTTAAACAGTTTGTTCACCAATTTAAAAGGTTTCGCTTTAAACTAGCAAATAGATCTGCTTCCTGTAAGAAGATTAGGGATGAGGGATAACATGAAGCACTTTGGAGAAGGAAGTAAATCTTGATTAAATGGTACCTGCTCTGAGGGGGCTCTTGACTCACAGAAGCTGGCTCGGCCTTATTCGAGTTTGCAGATGACTTAACAGGAGAGGGGCCCGTATCCTTTCTGGATCCCTTCAATGCCTCTTCTGAGAAAAACAAGGTTGAATGTCAAATTCTGGATCTATGGGAAGGTTTTGTAATTGTGAGTAACTTGTTTCTGCTTTATTGAACGCACCATGGTCCGCAAGAGCGGGTTCAGCTTGGTCCGGGTCCTTCTCCAGTGAGCTGCTCTCTCCATCCGCAGGTACAATGTGTCCATCTGGTTTCTTTCTGCTTTAAAATTAGAAACAATTGATAACTTTTGCCTGGCTAAAAGAGTCAATTTAATTACTTTTCCCTCGCAGGGCTGGAATTCTGCAACATTAATCTTGGGTTGTTTTTTGACCTCAGTGCAGCAGCATTATTACAGGTCCAATAAACATAAGAGCAGACATTAGTCTCAATCGGCTTTTTAACATTTTATTGGCCAGTTAAAGACCATTTCCAGCTCTATGTACCTTGTGGGCAGCTGGTGTTGAACGGAAGCTTCCATCTGCACGCCTCCATTAGCAGAGTATGACCTGCTGAAATCAGCTTGTTGATCCCTAATAAGAAAAGAAAGAGGGTGGAGGGGCTTAACTACTAAAATGTAAGTGTTTAACGGAACTACAGAAGGTGGAAATTCTCTGTTTTTGCCAGAGCACCTGCAGGAATGAAGACGCCACTGCTGCAGCCGCTCCTCCTGCTCAGCCAGCCGCACCTGCAGCCTCTCTCTCTCCACCTCTAACTGCATCTTCTGCAGAAAGAGTTGGTGCCTCTTTTCCTCCCAGTGCTTGTGACCCAGCACAGGTGTCGTCAGCGCGTCTTGGGCCTCTGGGATGGCGCTGTGTCCAACACGGAGCCTGTTTTTAAATAAGTATTTAATCTGCTTGCCTCCTAATGCGGGAAGATGAAATAGATCTAATATATTTAACTGCTTCACCGTTCACATCTGTGATGGTTGAACCCGTCGGCTGGTCCACTCTTTCTGCATGGTCCTTCATCACTCCTGCGTTGCTGAGCTCCATAGCAACCGCGTGGACAGCAGCAGCTCTGACAGCTGTGGTGAAACTCCGGGTGCGGCTCCTGACATTTCTGTCTCCTCGACGGTCTGTTTTCAGGACTAAACGCTGCGACGGGGGAACGAGACGCCGGCTCGTCGTGGGCCGGAGCTGCATCTCTGCCGCCGCGTCTCTCCCGTATCCGAGGCCCCCGGGGTCCGGCGGCGGCGGCGGCGAAGCCGAGGTAGGAGCCGTCGAAGAGCGAAGCGCTGGATGTGCGTGGAGATGCTGAGCCGACGGCTTCCTCCCTCCTCAGCTCCTAATCAGAGAAAACCGGGCAGCTCTAACTGGACGGCCTGCAGATTTCCTGGTAGGGTCGATTTTATGACGGCACCAACGCAATGCATCTTGTCCGAGCGTGCGGCAGATAGAGGCCGCGAGATTTAGAGGACAACTGTCAAGTGAGCGTAACTACAGGTTGGCCAAGGTCAGCAACATTATGAGATAAACATAAGAGGTAAAACCCATCTTATACCTGACTGGAGGAGAGAATGTGACTAATTTGCTGAGGGTCAGAGAGCAAGCAAACACACATTATTCAGAGCTACCGTGAGACAACAAGGTTGGCCAAGTCATCCATTCTCACACACACACACACACACACACACAGAGCTGAGAGGTGTCTTTGCTTCTAAGTGTCACCTTGAGAAAGGTATTGTAGTCATATCAAATCAGTGAATGAAGTGGGCCTCTACAGCCATTTGTTATGAATTATTACAGCACTTGGCTGTGGTATAGCACGCTCTTGCATGTGTTTCCCCTAAATATTTAATTTGCCTGACTGATGGAAAACAGAGTTGCTTTTGCAATATGGAAGCCGGAGCTGGACTGTATGAGCTCACGCTCTGTACATCATTACCTCGCTGACGGCTGGGTCCTGCCTCAGTTGGGCGATGGACTGGTTGAGCTGCACTTGTTGCAGTGAAAGGTACTGCTGGTAAAGGCCCAGCAGCTCCTGACACTCCTTGTACTGGTGCTGCAAGCCTGAAGCCCAAGAGTTAAGAAATGATCACATTCTGACTGGAAAGTTACTTTGCGCAGCTGAATATGCTAAAGTTACATAAAAATAATAAAATACTGGACCCGCGAGGAAGCAGGATGAGATGAGGCCAAAAAAAATATCAAAGTTGTGGTTGTGGCGCGCGACTTGAACCATCTGGAGAGGACGGGGAGATGTTTTGAGCTGAGCCGAGCGGTGACGTGCCAGGCCATCAGCCAGACAAAGAGCTGGCAGACGGGAGGGAACCGAGCTGGAGCGGGAACACTGCTGCGCCTCAGGAGCCAGCTAATGATGGCGGCGCAGCAGCGGCACCACACCCGCACCAGCACAGGCAACATAACGAGCGGAGGAATGGAGTTTATATACACACACACACACACACACACACACACACACAATAATCAACTGGAGTCTTAGTCCTTGGAGCTCACACACAAGCTCAAATGTGCATTCCATCGATGAAAACGCCTACTCTGCACTAAACACAACAAATGGTATCAAAAATAAAACACACACATGGGCACACACAGACACACACACACACACTCCACAAGCCGGGCTGACCTGAGTGTTCCTCACAGCCATATCTTTTGATGAGCACGGCCCTGCTCTCCCAGCTGATGAGTTTCCCAGCATCCGTTCAGAGTTTAAAAAAAAAAAAAAAAACCCATTCAAAGACAAAATCAAAGTTCAATGTAGAGCCTTATTGAAGGAATAGTTTGCAGAGCACTCCCTAAGAAAACACTTTGGTTGTTAGAAGACTTCAATCAGGCTGAGGAAATGAAACGGAGGGGGGAAAAAAGAAGCACGGGGACGAGGTTGAATTGAGGATCCGACGCAAGACGGATGAAACGCAGCAGCTCCCATAAACAGAGAGAAAAACGGGAGGAAACGGCCATCTGACACAGTCTGTGCTGCCGCATCACCGATGATGTCCGGGGAAGAAGGCTTGCACGGGAGGCTTAAGGTCAACTTTGGCTGTGTTTACGCAGCGTCGCTCATGTTTTAGCAGATCTGCCTGGAAACATGACTATCTCTGCCCTCGCAAACGGGTTCTAACACACAGCGGGGGTAAAAATACACACATCACCTTTATCTGTGCCGGTGCAGAGGACGTGGGAAGCCTCATCCCAATCTAAGTTAATGTGTGTTAATGTGCTGACAGGCTGATGCAGTCACAATACAACAACCGCAAGGTAATCTGAGCCCAGCGGTACCACTCTGATAAGATTCCACATTTTTGCCCACTGCCACATTAAACGCGCTTCATCCACAGTGCTGGACACCAGCCAATGAGGGCCAAGCCCCTGGTTTACATCAGAGCCCACAATGACTTACTCCTCCCTCTTGCCCCAAAAATACTCCGAATCAAGGGCTTAGGTTGAAGAGGCTTCAGACAGGGCCTGTCAGAATGATTCACATCCCTGTCAGCAGAGAGCTCAAATGAAGTAATGAAATCCACTTCAAGGTGGAACAAATTTGCACAGGAGGAGGGAATATTTTAAAGCCTGCTTTAGAATAATGTGCCAAACAGTCTGAGCAGCAGTGTGAGTGGAGCAGGGCTGGAGACTGATGTGTTTGAATATCAGGGTAAAGTATAAACCGAGGAGACAGTTTATGTAACAGCGTCTGCGGTACTGAACAGGTGGAGGGGTGGGGGGAACACAAGCACATGTCAAACAAAAATAAAATACAGCTAAATACCAACAACAACAAACTTCAAACTTTCAAGGTCGAGGATGCATAAAATCGCTCACGCTCCAACCCCAGCATCAGAACTGTGACGTGCTGGTAGTTTTAGATAAATCTATGATCTCAATAGAGAGATATCAAGATTCATTTCCCGCTTTTCATACACGTCGCACCTGCTGTGGTCCGTTCTTATCAAAGATGCTAACTTCACTTCTGCCAACCCCAACATGGCTCCAACTACAAAGACTTCCCCATTTGACTCACAGATGCAGTTCCGTGTGCCACTCTGTTCCAAATGTCACACAAAACATCCAAAATATCAGGGGGACTTTCCCCCCCGTCTTATCCCCGTTGGCTTAGGGCTGAAGTATAGTTGTGCATTCTTTATAGTCCTGACATCCCCCAATCTTGGCTAGATAAGATAAGCTGAGGCATAATGGAATTAGCTGTGACAAGGCTCTCATTCAGCGTGTTTGCCTTTGGTGTCTCCTTAACCTTTCGGAAAAGTGCTGGAACCCAAGAAGAGCCTACATGACTCTTGCACGCTCTTTAAAAGACTGCCTTATCCCCCCTGAGGTGCCTGGCTCCAAACACTTTCTCCTCTCAAATACCTTTTTTAATGGAATTTGGAAGTTTGGTGTAAATGCCAAGTCTCCAAGCCAAGGTGCCTTTAATTGAGTTGGGCTTTTTTAATTTTTCCCTCCACCATTGCCAGCCATGCGACTGACCAGCAGAGTCAATTACTCTTTAATATTTTGCTCTCTTTTTTTTTATTTTGCTGTCATTAATCTGAATTGACTGCTGGCCATGCTAACAGGCTACCTAAAGGTGCTACCTATGCTCACCCAAAAGGTGAGCATAGGCCTGTAAAAAAAAAAAAAGAAAATCCTAAAATATTACATTACTGCATGTTAGAGATTAAAAAGCAGATAGTAAGCAGTTCATCTCATTTTGTTTACAGTCTGCATTAATAATGGACATCCAGGTGACAGTTTTCTCTACATTCACCTTATTATGTTGAGGACGTGTTCTCAGTATGGAAGAGATGTTGTACAAAACATTGATAAGGTTCAACTACCACAAGCTTGAATCAATGCATTTAAATACATACGCTTAATGTTTTATAATCTTGGCTTGGTTTTTTTATTATTTAAAACTCCTGGTCAAATATCCCACGCTTTTGGAGCAATAGTGCCATCTGCTGACTTGTTCATTTAATGGCATCTCAGACAAAATGAACCATTCTGCTTAAAATAAATGTTAAAGTTTGAGAAGAAACTGATTTTAAAGGGCTTTTAAAGCACTCTAGTAACATTGTGAGGGTGGGTGAAAGAGGCTAACTCATGGATGTGTGTCATTTATGCGGGTATTTTCAAAGGATACTCTCTCTCTCCTGTGCAATCATCACATTCTGGTTCTCCAGCTGCTGGATCTTCTGCTCAAAATTTTGATGCTCATCTTTCAGACGCTGCACTGAGACCTCTTTCTCCTCACTTACTCTGCAAAGCAGAAAATAATAATAAATAATGATATAATAATAAATAATAATAATGTGTTGAGACAGGTGGTCAGGCTGGCAAGTTATAAAGAATGATTAAAAAATGTGATCATTTACAATAGAGTTGAATAGAAAACTATGTTCTACCTTGCCAATTCTTCAACGAGGTTTGCAATCCGGCGTTTGTCGTCTGGACAGAGATCCTTTAAACCGATCAGGCTTTTAGCCCTATTAGGCTCAGAGAACACCTGGGTAAACAAATATTACAAAAGCTTTATTGATATTCAATTCAGTCTGGTTTATACTGATCAATGTATTCTCTTCCTTTTTCAACATATCTACACGCAGCTGTTATGAGCACAGAAATGGCTCATGTAATGAAATACTTACCTTTGCTGTGGGATGAAAATCACCAGAGTCCTGCGAGATGCAGTTTGCTCGAGAAGCTGACATTTCATCCTGATGATAAACCCCGGAGCATTCACTTTCAGAGTAGTCCTGTCTTTTGTCCCCTTTCTTTAGTGTTGTCTCCTTCTTGCCATTTGATTTGTGCATCCTTAAACCTCTTTTACTGCCATTACTGGTGCTTCCTCGGCCCAAGTTTAAAGGAATCTTTGCCTTTCCTCCAGCTCCTGAAACAGACACAAGAAGAGGTCAATAATAATAATAGGAATTTACAGTGTATTCATAAATTTACTATCAGTGACACTCACCAGGAATGTAAACCAATGTCTGTTTCTCATCTGAAGCTGTGGATGAGACAAGCACACAAAAAAGAAAATTGTGGATGTCCCCAGCCCACTTATAACGATGCTATTATAATTACATGGGAAGTAAATAGTTGTCCAAATATAATCATAAATAAATCGTTGTATCCGGGTCGCTTTTATGTTACATTTAAAGGGTCGCAAAGATTTGAAAAACCAATGAGAATAAACATTGTCACTTTACCAGTGAGTTTCAAACTAAAAATGTGGATGTTAATACTTTGTCGTCTTATCGTTAGATAACTTGGTGCTAGTTGTGTCACTTCCTCGCATAGAACTTTTACACATCTACGTGTAACAGTAAACTTTATTTTCCCAATAACATAGGTCTTCAACATAAATCATCAATGTGCTAGTAGATCGCTTCACTTATTAAGTTGGCGTAAACAAACATACCGCTGTTTTCCCAAAAAATCCCCGAACCTCCACTTTCAGTTGCCGCGGCCGCCATGTTGAAACAACCGCCACCACTCCCAAAGAGCGAAGGGTTGCTAAGGGATATAGCCCCGCCTCCACTTTAAAACGGAACACCTAATTGGCTATTCTGAAAATAGAATGTTTTCTATTGGGTGATTTGTCAGAGTCAATCAAGTTTGCGTGGAGGATTCAGCCGCTCTTGTTGCTATCTGTGCGTTTGTGTTCTGAAAGATGGATGATAGCAGCAAAGGATGCTACCAGCGTTTTTCAAATGGAAGGAGCTATAGAAGGTTCGTCTATTAAAGGCATTGCTGAGAGACTGACTCTTGGTATTATCCGAATACTGGGTACGTACAGCGTTTAACAAACAAGCTAATCGACACCGCTGACAGTAAAAGCCATTCATTTTGCTCCTGATTTGCCAGAGAACATGCCCGGTGTGGTTGATGTGCGTTTTGTAGAGAGAGAACCTGCAGAAAAGAGGAAGCTGCTTTCATGGGAACAGGTGAACTATTTTACACATGAATTGATGCAGGCCGAGGGCTCAGTGTACATCAGTGTTGTTCTGTTTCTTTTCTTTTTTTAGAAAAACACTTGCATTTTGCCAGAGGACCTGCGAGATTTCTATCAGACAACTGATGGTTTTACACTAACCTGGAGCATTAAACTAGACAGTAGGTCACCTCATTAATTAACACTGTTCTCACAAATGCCTTAATTTAGTCAGCAAATGTTAAGATAATAGTACATGATGCACTTGGATGCATGTAGTCCTTGTGGATTTTAATTACGTGAAGATTGCCATGTCCATGACACGATTATAATTGTATCTTCCAGATGAGTGTATTCCCTTAGGATGTATGAAGATTAACAGCGTGGCTATGCTGTGCCCGCTGCTGCAGCCGGCATCATTATATTCTCTACCCAATGCGCCTTCACTGGCTGACCTGGACTGGGAAGAAACCAATACACAGACTGGTAACCCCCCTCCTCCTATTTGGCCATAGTCTCATGTACAACCTCAACATTCACAGCATGTCTTGTATTTTAGGCCTGCCTATATTTCAGTGATTTGCAAAGCGCTTATTCAGAATTTGTTGATGTTCTCTGACAGAGAAGGTGCAGGTTCCCGCAGCACCCCATTTTGATTCCCGGAGCCGCATCTTTGAGCTGGACGCCTGTGGGGGGAATGGCAAAGTGTGCCTGGTTTATAAAAACTGCACTCCAGGTGTCCTGTTTACATTCGCAAGCATCCTTGATGGTTTTTCCTCTAAGCGGGGAGGAAAACCATCATTAACTTTGTTTTTTGGGGGGGTTTTAGGTGTTGTTGCGCAGCAGAGTGAAATGTGGTTCCTGGACCGCTCACTGTGCTGGCATTTTCTGACGCCGTCCTTCACATCCTACTACAGGCTGATGATCACACATCTGGGTCTACCTGAGTGGCAGTACGCTTTCACCCCATATGGCCCCAGCCCCCAGGCTAAGGTACCAAAGTTAATTATAATCATTTGTAGTTGACGTATTCACAGTCCTTCAGTACAAATCAATGTTTTTATTAAAAATTCACAAAATAAAAGTCTGACAAATGTTGCATACAGTTTTGTAAAAATGCGTCAATACAGCAGAACCATTTCACATCATTTGAAGGAAATGTACAGTGTTTGCAGTTTATTTTTTTAAAAATCTGCACATCTTGATCGTTTGTTAGTTTGCGAGGTTTTTTTTAATATACTTTTCATTAAAATGTAATTTTAATGAGAATTACAACACTACATTATTACTGCATGTCTAGGAAGAGTATAAAATCAGCATTCTTTTAATTTTCTCTTTGTGAAATTGCTTCTGCATTAATCCACCCCTCAGGGGTAACATTTGGGGGTTAAAGACCTTGCTGATGGTCTACATAAATATATATATATCTCTAAATCTTCCAGCCTGATAGTATTAGCTTCAATAGATAACTTTAACTATCAAATATTTGAATTGAGGTGCTGAATGAAGCATCTGTGCTGTTCTCTGTGCAGCAGTGGGCGTCGCTGTACCAGCCGCTGACGTTCAGCTGTGAGCCTGAGTCTTCTACAGAGGTTCACCTTAACAAGTTGGACCCCACAAAAGCCTTCAGGGGCAAAGCGAAGATACCCGCCGCTAAGAAGAAGCAGTCCAGCCAATGCAACGTGGGCAGCGCTGCCAAAGGGGGTGCAGGAAAAAACACCGGGCCAAAAAGGTGATGAGGGTGTTCGGTCGACCTCTGTTGGTCAGGACCTCAGTATTATAGGAAACCTGAGCTTGGAATGCTGTATGTCGAGATAGGTCACCAGGGCTATCTGAGGCTCGACATAACGCTCGAAGGTATTTACGCTAACCAATGTACGATTCTTGCTTTTAATCGCCTCTAGGACAATAGTATCTATGCAAAATGACAAAGGAAATATTTAAGGAATTAGTGATTTCTAATCCGAAGAGCAAAAATGAGTAGAAGCTTGGACATGCACTAATGTTATCACCACCATCGATCTGCTGCTCCAGGATGTATGATTCTACATCAATAAAGTCAAAAAAGCTTTTTTTTAGTCTCTTCTGTGGAAGTAAAGTTCACTTTTTTCCTACTTTTCTCTTGAATATTTGACATTTACAATCATAAGGAATGACGTCCTTTGAAGATGCGAAAGCTGCTGTCGCCAGCGTGTTTTTTCATCCTTCATGCATAATTATGATAAATGATGTCAGTTGTACTAAAGAGGAACTGATCTTTTCAGATGATTCCTTGATTCAGTCTCATTTATAACCTCCTAACCCCTGTAAACGGTCAGCATGGTGGAATGTTTCACCTGCTTTCAGGCAGCCTTGCAGCTTGGCACATTGTAAACCCAGGGGAGGGCTTCAGACGCAAACATTATCACCCGTGTTTTCTTGTTTCCCGAGAGGGGTGCTCTCCTCCTTCGCCAGCCCTCCCCCCCTCTTGGAGGTGACTGGGTGGTGCACTTCCACCATGATCTTGTAAATCCCTGCGCCCAACAATCCTCCGATGAAGGGGGCGGTTATAGGCACCCACCACCACCTGTTTCCAGCCCTGCACAGATTCAGACAGAGGAGTGTGAAGGTCTAAACTCGGCTTTTTTTCCTGCTAAACAAACTCAATATAAATGGAAGGAATGGGGTCATGTAGAATGAACCACGGCAACAGGAACTCCTTCATACGTACCTAAATACATCTACCCCCCAGCCAGCAATGGCGGTGAAGATCCTCGGTGCAATGTCTCTGGTGGGGTTGATGGCGTAGCCACTATTGCTGCCCAGAGAAATCCCAATGAGCAGGACCAGGAGACCCACAGCGATGGGTTCGCCGCCTGGGGGGGCCGGTTTGTTCTTCTGGTCGGACAGAGCCATTATGCAGAGCAGAAGCATGGCAGTCCCAAACACCTGGTGGCACAAACGGCACCAGTTAATAAGGCAAATAAGTGCAGGTGGTGTCCGAGTCCGAGCTGACTGGGTTTAATGGCCACCTGGTCGATGAATCCGCCAAGCAAGGACAGGTATGGCGCAGGATAGGTGGCGAAGATTCCAGCTGTGGCCTTCACACCCGTCACTGTCAAGTTCCCTCCACAATAATCGTATATAGCTTCTGCAAATGGAAACGACGTTGAAAGGATGAGAAACGGAAGCGCAGCAGTGATGTACAGATGACAGTCTCACCGTAGTAGACAGCATAGATCGTCACCGCGGCGAGAAACGAGCCCAAAAACTGCGCAAAAACATAAAGGGGCAACATCTTCCACGCAAGGCGGCCGAATGCGCACATGGTGAGGGACACTGCTGCGTTCATGTGGGCCCCTGAGGGGACACAAACACCCGTTGGGTGATTTTTGGAGGCTTTTCAGGGGTGCAGCATTTGTTAGCTGTACCTGAGACTTTGCCTCCAACATGAATCCCCATGGCAACGCCCAGGCCGTAGCCCAGGTTGATGCTCACATAGTGGCCAAAAGCCCCCTGCCCCGTCACTACCTGTGCCACAGAGCCCAGCCCAAATGCCTGGAAAGAAAATACAGAAGAGAAAAGCACAAATGATTTTCAACATGTACATTAAAAAAAAAACAGGGAAAACCTTCCAATTAAAATTAGAAAAGAAGGAAAAATGTACTGAGCATTAATTAACAGATGTGACTTCTCTAGAAGTGGAATATGACTAAAGTCTGAAGCTGAAACAAAGTATTTCCCAAAGGGTCAACTCAGTGGGGAACGCGGTCAAAAACCATGTGACCAAACAACCCAGAAACAGGAAACATGTGACTCCTCTTTCTCAAGGAGTTCTGAGTGTATTTCAGTGGAAAGTAAATGTTTTGAAAGCAAGACCCTGTGTCTGTGTGCGCCTGTGTGTGTGTCTGTGTGCTCGCATGCGTGCACGACATATGCTGTTCTCAGTGTGTACAGTGTTTCAGTCCTATATATAGATCATATTGTGACAGCTGACAGGTAGCATGTGACTTCTGCGAACCCCTCCATGTGTCCAACTGTTGCACTACATTTCCTGGATCAGCCACCAACCCACCAATCCCCGTTCTCGCCCTGCTTTCATGTGACCTTAAAGCGACATGCATGCATGTGTGCATGCCTCCACAAAGCGACTACGTGTCCACGAGGTCAAGATCACTGCATTAATAATTAATGACAGATGATTCTCTTCTCTGCTGTCAAAACACAGTGAAGGTAGTGAAGTAGAAGCCTCCAGAGGCTCTTTGGGGGCTTTGCTGTGGAATGTCAGTGGTCAGTGGTCTCTTACCATCATGATATATGTGCAGAGGGTTTCAGCAAGTCCCACGCGCACATACTCATTCTGAAGCCAAGCTCTGGTTCTGCTTCCTGTTGCTCCCCTCTGCTGAGAGACACCCAGCTCCAGAGATTCTTCCATGTCCTTCTCCTCCACACGCTTGTGCAGGATATGGTTTGCAGCTCGAGTCAAAGCAAAGATTGGGTCCAGATATGCTGACGGATTCCCGAGGTCCCTCCCATGTGACCAGTGCCCACACTTCAGCCTATCCCTTGTTCCTTCCTCCCCCCTGCTTCACTTCACTCACATTTCATTGTCTCTCTTGCTCCTTCTCTTTCCTTCTCCCTATCTGTCGCATCGTCCCGTTTGGACACATTAACCCCTCCCCCCACCGAGGCTGTGTGTTATCTGTGGACACTGCAGTCAAATATTGATCAGATAGCCCACTAGGCAAACCTTTGCACAGTGATTTTATTGCATTCTGTACAATATAAATGTGACTCATCCGTATTTATAATCAAGTTGTGCGTGTATGACCACAACTCTGCCCAAACTTAAAAAAACTGCTTGATCAATCGTAGAAAGATGCAAGGGACAACTCGATTCCTCTTGTTCTGTAATGGGAATAGGTTGATAACCTTGAGAGGGAACAGAATGTGCATGCACTTTTTCGCATCTACTTTGGCAATAGGTGATAGAATTATTAGGTTATACAACAAGTAGGGAATAAATACTATTACCAAATACTACTACCAATAGAATAAGTGTCACTACCAATAGTGAACAAGTCAGTACTACAAATTGATAATACAACCAACGGGTGGTACAACCAAGAGAAAAGACAGATTTAATTAATCTTAAACATTTATAAAACCACCAGGAAATACAGTCTTGACTAATCTTAAATATTTAAGGTCACCTCCTGCCAGTTGCGTCTTCTGGTTGATCAGGAGCTGTGGTTGTGAGATTTGGAGGGCAGGTATAACTAAGCTACAGTATTTTGCCTTACATCAAACCTCCTTGTCCTTTGATTATTAACATCAAATGCTCCTTTGATCTTGTTTTTGATGTGCCCAAATAATCTGCGTCTCTGATTTCCTGAATTTTGGGTTGTGACGCAACAGTACACAAAAATTATCTAAACCTGCATTCCAAGATTATCCAGTGGTGTATAAGTATTTGTGCTTGTTTTAATCTGTATTTCTGGAACAACACAAGGCCATGGGTTGATTGCAACTCAACCCATGAACTTAAACGGGTAAGATATGCAGATATTAAATGGGAATCTGCAGACACTTTGCTGACACGATGCTAATGAGATTTTCATGTTTCTTGCATATTTTTGAATCTGTGCTGTCCAGATAATGACCCTTTCAATCTTTTTCTGTCCTGTTTTCATTAGTTTTATTGAAGCTAATAACAGAATGATGAGACATGTTCTCTTCTCTTCTTTTAATCCCTTATTATCCCACTAACGTGGCCTAATAACATTTCTGAACTGCAACATTTCACCGTCACTAAGAAGATTCCACACTCTCCTGTCTGCCGGAATCAGATTGTGATGAGTCGGATTTTTTTCCCCTTTCACACTTTATTCTATTATGATTTACTCGTTATTCTAAAAAAAAAAAAACTTTCAATGTACGCTGTTGTCCGCTAGAGGTCAGTATAGCCCTTTTCCAGCAACAGTGTGGCTTCATTTAATATCCTGCATCGTATTTGACAGCCTCCTAAATTAACTTCTGTCATTCATTTGAACGTGTTATTACAGATAAAGATGCTGGGTTCATTTTGCGTTAGAGTTTATTCATCACTGTGTTTTTTCAGTCAAATTCTGGAAAAAAAATCCTCTCAAACAGGTGTTCACACACACACACACACACACACACACACACACACACACACACACACACACACACACACACACACACAACTTCACTTCACAGAAAACCTCCCTGCAGGAAGACCAGGTCTATACTGTTCAATAATGTATCTCCCCTTATTAAAACAAAACAAAACAAAATAAACTTTTCAATTTGTGGTCAGTAGCTTGAATGTTTTTGGAATATGAACCTTCTGAAATGACCTGCATGAATTTCAAATCCACCTTTTTCTACTAGCAGTTCCCAACATTAAACAACCACATGCAAAGTTTTATGGGCATTTTTCATGACTTTAGTCATTTCATAGTTCTTTACTCACTAAAGACGTTCTTGCAAAACAAACTATCAGTTTTCTTCATCTATCAAAAACACGCGGGTCGGGTTAAAAAGAGAAATGTCAGGAACTCGAAAACAACATGTGAGGCCAATTCTCCTGATTCAGGGGGTTGCATGAGGGTTGTTATCGTCCACTGATGTTTCATTTGCCGGGCGCACAGGTACAGCAGGATTCCTCCCGACCCCTCCCGAGTTCTGGTTCCTCCTCCCCGCGGCTCCTCAGATTGGACCGACTGTGCACCCCAGCAGGCTCGGGACACAATGCTCTGGTCGGAAGTGTTCTATCATCCCGTCTGGGTCTTTTTCACGGCGGTGCTGGCGGCTGTCGTGTACCTGCAGAGGAGATCGCGATGGGATCCAACAGCCTGCAGCGTGCGGCTGCGGGGAAAGACGGCGGTGGTGACGGGAGCCAACGCAGGTTGGTGCCGCTTGTCTCTGCGTCGTCCTGCTATCTAGTTATTAATAGTTTGATAAATCACATTACGACTTCTGTAGCATTTATTCTCAACTCTGACACATCTTTAGTGACATTACAAATTCTCTCCCCACTTATTTCTTCTGCCGTTCTCTTATTTCTACATGCGCTGCTTTTCCTGTGTGTATGTGTATGCGTGTGTGTGTGTGTGTGTGTGTGTGTGTGTGTGTGTGTGTGTGTGTGTGTGTGTGTGTGTGCGCGCGCGCGCGCGCGCGCCCAAAGAAAATGTTTGATAAAGGAAAAATATTTCCTAAGTGAACTATAATAATTTGTAAGTGCGTACATCCTGGCACGACTGCCACACTGAGGAACGTGGATCAAGCAGGGTGGGTCTCCTCAGTCCTCTTCCTTCCCACTCTCCAAATCCCACTCCGTTTTTGCACTTTCTGCCACACTTCATGAGCAAGCTACTAAACTCTCTATCACAGTTGGGAACAGGCCACATTTTCAGTTTCTCTAGAAGTGAGTGTGTGCTGAAGCTGCCATCAGACACTAATAGAAGGTCAGCACGAGCTCAGCTGGTTCGTGAACCTTGATCGAGGTCAAAGTCGGATCTGCCGCAGCGCCGCACAGACAGGCGCAGGAGCCGGAATGAGTTTGCGGGATATATTTTGCCACCCGGCCTGGGTGCTTTCCACGGCGGTGCTGGCCGTTGTGGTGCGTCTGCAGAGGAGGCTGAGGTGGGCTCCTGAAGCCTGCGACGTGGGGCTGACAGGAAAGACCGCGATAGTGACAGGAGCCAACACAGGTAACTCGGGGGGGGGCAGTGGACATGGGTTCTAGAGTGGAATGCTTTGTTTTTACAGTATTAAGTTAGAATTATCCCAGCGGGACAGATCCATGATGGTCATCAGCTGCTGGATGCACCTGATGCCCATCCGACCCGTTCGGTTGCTGATCCATAGGATTCTGTATATTCTTCTGGCTGCGTTCACTGTTGATTCTCACCCCTGACTTACTGTTCCAAAATCCTCGGAGCTGGATTCACAGCCCCAAACTCCCGCAGCGCAGCATTCAGCTTTTTAATCTAAGCCCATGTGTGGATCGTTTCTCACCGGCTCACAGTTGACAGGCCCATCAGAGACAAGCCCAGTAACCATGGACAGAAGCAAATCAGTGGGTCTTTTCCCAGACGTTTGATGGAAAAAGCTTTGCACAAACTGCCGTGTGGAGGGCTCTTCTTTCCGACCTTTGAGATCAGAACTCAGGCAGTGCAATGACCTCGCAGATATGACGCGAGGCCGTGTGGCATTCTAGATTAGATAAATAGAGGCCGCACCTACCAACGCGTCCGCAGAGCTCGAACACCTTCAACCTGCACGGAAGGAGCAGAACTGGGACAAACAGTGGTGCTGTGTGAAAGCTCAGCTGGACCCCATCTGGACTTTATCGCCTCTCATCTTCCTCCTGCATGGTGTGATTTCCAGGATGCCAGTTCTGCACATTCTTAGCAGGCGCCACCACAACAAAGTGTGCAGCCTGTGAGCGGAACTCACAGAATAAAATGTTAGGACTTGAGGAACCGGATTGTCTGCTGTTAATCTGATGACTGAGGTCCCACATAAACGTTTGCATGTGGTAATTGTGCTGTTGCAGCATGAATTTAATTTAATATTTGCCCCGTCATCACTTGTGTTGCAGTTGTTTCATTCTCTTTGGTTTTTATCCTCAAATATGACCTGATTAGAGTGTGATGTGTGAGAGTGTGTCAGTATAAATGAACAGATGCTCTCTTTTTCAGGCATCGGGAGGGCCATTGCTCTGGACCTGGCGCAGCGTGGGGCCCGTGTAATCTTAGCCTGCCGAAGCATGGCCCGGGGCTCAGCGGTTCTCAAAGAAATCCGTGAAAAAACGGGAAACCCAGACGTTCACCTGCGCCTGGTCGACCTCTCATCTCTGGACTCGGTCAGGGAATTTGCTAAAGGCATTCTAGAGGAAGAGAAAGCTTTACACATCCTTGTCAACAACGCTGGAGCATCAGGTGACCAGTGAAATAAAAATCACAGTTACGAAGCAGATTCAGGTTGATTTGCTTCTAAATTTCATGTTGTCAAGGAAGAGGTGTGTTTTATACAGTGTTTTGCGAACTAATTATTTAATGAGTACTGACAATGAACAAATAACCTTCTGAAAAGAGCACACATCCAGAAGGGCAAACATAAATGGAAAGAGCGAGATGCACAGATCTGGTGTCGTTCGCCAGCCAGGTTTTATACAATTTTTGATGGAGAAGCAGGTATAAAAGCCCCCATTCCCAGGTCTGCGCTTCATCTCTCACATTGAAAAGATCATTCAAAACATGTTTCCAAATGTTTGGAAGGATGCTGGGGGAATGTCATGCAGCAGAAGCAGAAGCAGAGCTCTGAACGAGCTTTAGCTCAGCCCTTCTTAACAATGCCTGCTCATGCTTTGAAAGTGGTGTGTTTGACATGTTTGATTCGCTCGTCTCATTTCATCCTCCCTCAGGTTTACCCAAAGAGTTGACCAAAGATGGACTGGAGATTTCTTTTGCCACCAACCACCTGGGCCCCTTCCTTCTGACCACCCTGCTGCTGGGTAAGGGCCTGGCTAACGTTTGGCTAACGAGCACGTCACGTTTGGGAGCTTCCACTGCAGTCAGCGTCTCTCTTTTCTTTCTTCCATTTCAGATCTGCTGAAACGCTCGGCTCCGGCGCGCATCGTGAACCTCAGCTCCTTCAACCACAAGAAGGGACAGGTGGACTTCTCTCATTTCCATGGCAAAAACCTCACTGGCAGGATGGATGAAACCTACAACCACACTAAGCTGCACATTGTCCTCTCCACTAATGAGCTAGCACACAGGCTACAGGGAACAGGTGGGCCGAAATTAAGCTTTCAACTTTGTAGTTTTGTTGATTTACCTGTTTTCTAAAAGTGCCTTCTGGTGGAAACGCAGGTGTCATGGCAAATTCGGTGAACCCTGGCATCGTCAATACGGAGGTACTGAGGTACTATCCGTTTTTAATGCGCTGCCTTTTCAAGTTCCTCGGGCTGTTCTTCTTCAAGGCAAGTATCATTGGGTCTGAAAGGAGCAAGAAGCCAGATTGGTTTCAGGCTGCTTTCACCAAGCTCTCTGAGTGTGTTGGTTTGTGTCCGCGCAACATGTGTTTCAAATATGTTGAATTAAAAACAACCCCAAAAACGGAAAAAAAGAAACAAACAACATACCAGGCATTTGCTTCATTAGAGGTCAAAACACCCACGCTGGGAAAAGCCCCATCAAATGTTTCTCCATCAGGACGAAGAATGTCAATGATTAAACAGCCCCTGGTTCACCCCCTTCACTACCTCCCTTCATGGATTAAAAAAAGAAGTAGATTGCTAGTGTGTAATGTTTGATCCGAAGTAGGCAACCAGATGGTACTTTCTAAAGCTTTAATCTGTTATGTTAAAGAAATAAAATTTCGGCAGTTTTGCTTTTAAAACGGTGATTCCTGCTGGTGAGACTCAGTTGGTCCCTCTGGTTACCAGAGCAGGTTCCTCTGGTTACCAGTTCTGAAAATATTAAAATGAGATGACTGGCAGCACGGCTGGCAACACACAACCTTTAATCTTTGGAATCATTATCTCGCCTCCTGGTGACAGAATGTGGATTTTTCTGCTTAAATATGAGCAAGGTTCTTCTTTTGCATCCATTTTGGTGCTGGTAGTAATGCTTTCAGCGTTAACCTCGCCGGTCTTGCCCCCCCCCCC
>BJFM01000396.1:23731-54986 GCA_016586285.1 Arothron firmamentum
CCCGCCCCTCTCTCTGTTCCCCTCAGTCTCCAGAAGAGGGCGCCGTCAGCACAATCTTTTGCGCCGTTTCGGATGAAATGGAGGGGATAACTGGCAAGTACGTGGACAGCGACTGCACCGTGGGTCTTCCTGCTCCTGTGGCCAGAGACCCTGCCCTGGCCGTCAAGGTCTTCGAGATGAGCGAGAGAGTGGTATCGAAGCTCTGAAGCTGCCCTCTGACGGGCCGGCCTCAGTTGCACTGGACTGTTCCGAGGTCAGCATCTTGGTGTGGGAGGAACGACAGAATGTCTTTAAAGTTACCAAGCATTTATTCTCCTCACAAATGTACAAAATGTCTTTATGCTAACACACAGTTATCACACGAAATAAGACTTTGTTACAGCAGATGGCCTAAAACTAAAGTGAGTGAAAAGAGCCCGACACTGCCACCATGTGGTCACTGAGGAGTTTTCAGAAACGACAACAAGAGACTCCAATAAGTGGCACAATCATTCCGTTTATTGACTTGAATCATCGATACACAATACAACTTTTAGAGCCTTCAGTGCTTTCTGAATTTGTACACGCCTCCTCAGCCTTCCGTCTCCCCGTCCTGCCGTTATTTTGCTGCGTAGAGATGGCGAGAGAACAGCACAGTCACCAAATCAGTTTCCTAATTGCTGAATTATCACTTGTTAAATGTCTGTTTATCAGTTATGGATAAGCAAGATATGAGGTGACATTATGACCATTTTTTAACTGTGAATTGTATCTGGAGAGCATTCCACCAGTTGAAGGGGTGTACCTTTCTGACGTTCCTCCACCATTTCTTGGATAAGCTCTTCAAGCACCGGAACTGCGTGATCCAGCTGTTTGGGGGACAGACGAATGGCAATCTCCAGGGTTTTATCTGTTTTGTCCTTGACACAAAAAAAAATCATTGTAACCAACCAATCCAAGCACCGTTTTCTGTCTCTCTGCATACATGCTGGTGTGTGTGTGTTAGTTCTCATATGTGTGTGTTTTACCTGAGGAAGTTGTTGGACTGTGACCTCTTCAAACTGATCGTCTTCTGATCGAGGTTCCACGAATTTTTTGCCTTCTTGCTCCTGCTGGTGCAAAAAGACGAAAGGCAGCCAGGTTTAAAAACAGATCTGCATCGAGAACCTTGAACCGGGTTTGAATCACGAGCAAAAGTTCACATTTCCAGCCTCGGGTGGTAAAATTATGGGTTGGGAACTGCTCACCTTCAAAACCATCATCTCTTTAGGGCTGAAGAAGGTGATGTGTCCCTCTGCCCGCTCTGCCAGCAGTGCCACCAGGCACACCAGCGCCAGGCAACCCGTCACGGCTCCACGCACGCTCATTCTGCTCCGTCCTGGACACGCAAACACACGTATTCACATACAGCAAGCGTGAGCTGCAACAGAGGGTGGAGTGTTAGCAGGTGTGAGTCAGGAGAAGAGAGGCCACAGGCGACGTACAGTCCTGGATTTGAGGTGTGACTTTCGAGGAAGAACACATGGCTCCCATGTCACTGTGCAAAGGAGAGGGTAACACACACACACAGGCAGCACACACAACATTAACAAGATAAGACTTAGAACAGCGAGACAACTCGGAGTGTACGTGAAAGAGGACGAAGACAGGACGTCAACAGGGGTTAAAACACAAGGCTGGGGCAGAGTGAGGGGGAGAGAGGGGAGTCACGCTTTACTCACGTGCTGCGTCGGCTTCGGTCAGCTGCTAAAGAAAGTGCTTTAAGATGAGCAGAGCCCAGGCAGTGTGAATGAGCGTCCGCTCGTCCCGCTCAGCCTTTATATCAGGCCCCGTCTCGATCAACGAGCTGTCCACTCGCCTTCCTCACATCCGCTTCTCAACAGCCTCCTTCAAGCGCGCTCCTCCATGCTCCTGGAAACACACACATGACTGAGGAATCTGGCTAGCTGCCTAGAACCCCAACTTCACCATGTACGCAGGACTTTACCGAAACTGTTAGAATCAGCTTTTACTGAGGGATGCTGGCGGAGGCGGATGTTCTTACAAGTTTCAAATACATGATGATTTGATTTAAAGATGTGGATGGAGAACACACACACCCAGCTTTATGCCCTCGGACCATAAACAGACATTTGGAGTCTTTTATCTCTCAATAAAGGAAGATAATATGGGACTGGTGTTAGACTCGCTGGAATCTGTGTGGTCTTATCATCAAGAAAACAGTCTTTTCAAGAAGGGTCAGTCGTAAAGTTTCTGTTTTAAACCATCTGTCATTTATGGGCCGCCCGTGTTGAAACAGACATGCATGCGTGTGTTCCTTAGTGACCTCAGCTCTCCAAAGAACTTTAATGATGCTCGCCCCCGATGATTACCGTGTTCCTGCAGGATGTTGTCATGCGCTCACAGGAGGGTCCGCTGCTCTCAGATTACTCTGCAGGAGGGGGCCATTGAAAGCGGCGCCACTGTTGTGTCCAATTCAATGCAGTTCAAGTGTGCACATATATCGGAGCTTTGTATCTTATCTGCGGCTCTTTTTGCTGTGACGCACATTCTCTTGACACATTTTTGGGTCACTTATTAGTTAAGGCTTTTATTCCTGGCTGCTATGTTCTGTGGGGAAAATAGGGTTTGAAATGAATTCCATGTGTTCCAAGGACCTTCAAGGCAACCATGTTTATACTGGATTAGAGGGAAAATGGGAGCATATTAAATTAATAACAAATGAATTCTCTATGCAAACACAGTATTCATTTGCTTAAGCCATTTTAGCTTAAGCATTTCAATTGCCAATTTTGTTTGCAGTAATAGTAGTAAAATGCTTGTACAGACAAAACAAAATGCATTGGAGGTTATTAATTACTAATTAGACTGAGCTTTCATTGATCATTCCCTCATATACAGATTCAAATGCCCTGATAAGTTATTTGAGGCAATTTAATAAATACACACAAAAAAGGCTAACACTCAATTCCCTACAAAAGAGCTAGACAATGTTAAACTCATTTGCCTTTACAAACACATATGTTTATGAACGTTTTATCTACTGTTTCACGGTGTTTTTTATCTCATATTGTACAAAATGGTTTTGTTGACAGGAGAACCTGAACTCTGCTAGTTAGTGAAAAGACTTTAATTACGATTACAGTTGACACAAATTAAGTTTACTTGTTGTGTTGGCGAATCTCTCGGTGTTGTTTACGTTGAATGGAGAGACAAAAGACGAGTCTTACCGTTTTGATTTGTTGAATTTTCTCTCGGTTTTACTTTGACTCGAAAATGTATGACTGACATTCTGCTGTTTGGCCGCTAGGTGAAGGCGAATACGCCTCTTCTCTCGTTATCGGGTAATATCGCGGGATCGAACACACGTGATCTTTGGCTGAAGCTATTGGCTGTAACGGCTGTTCGCCACATCTTTCTTCCGAGGTGGAGGAGCTGAGCAGACGTGTTCTACGTGCTGCTGTAGACATTTTCTAATCATGGTAAGCGAAGACGTTTGTCGTTTTCTGGTACCAGTTAAGACATTGTCAAACTACGGGCGACTAAAAATTGAAACCTCGAAAAAACCCCAAATGTTTGCTAGTGACCATTTTAAGTTCATCATTACATTGGAGTGCTAGCCGCCCAAACGGCTAATATTAGCTCGACTTTGGTGCTGTAATTTAAACTTTGTATAGATTGAAACTGCCAGTAGTATCGTGCGCAGCCCCACGATTTTACGCTAGCTTTTGGTACATTAGTCGTCTAACTACTTGAGGAATAATGGAGCTGTTAGCATACGTTAGCATGGTGGCACGCCGCAGCACGGGCCTAGCTCAACACGTGGGTTTAACGTGGAATCGTGGCTACGCAAAGAAGGACTGAGAACTTGCAGTAACTACTTCACGGCAATCTAATTTCACGAGTTATTTCACGTGTTAACAGCGGCACAACTGTTTTGTCTTTTTTGTTGTTTTTCCAAACTACCACGTGGAAGACGATCGTAATATATCGTGCATCTAGATCATATTGGCCGATTTGGTTTGTCAAGCTCGATTGTTCTCCGCAGGTGCTCTTGCACGTCCTGTTTGAACATGCGGCAGGCTACGCGTTGTTCGCCGTTAAAGAAGTGGAGGAGATCGGTATGCTGCTCCCGCAGGTGGGCTTCGTCACGATTGACTCTTTTTTCCCCCCTATTTGCGTTGACGTGGGCTTAACATCCGAGCTGTCTTTCAGGTGGAGGAGAGCGTCCTGAACATCGGGAAATTTAACAGCATGGTGAGCCTCGCAGCTTTTTTCCCCTTCAAATCGGCCCAGGCTGCTCTGGAGAACATGAACGCGATTTCAGAAGGTACGCTGTCGTCTCACTGTGGCCACAAACGGCGTTCCCTCAGTTGTAATGATGTCTTCATAATCTGTCAATCCACTGAAATCCTGTGTTGACACTTCATTTTGATTCTGAACAACTGGGGGACACACTGGATTTGAGAATGAGCCCATTAAACAGAATGTTGCAAACTGTTTGAGGCCGTTAACCACAACTAATTGACCCCCTTCCCCCTCCTGTAGGTGTAGTTCATGCTGACCTGAAGTTATTTTTGGAGACTAATTTACCCGTCTCTGGGAAGAAGAAAGCTGCGCTGGGGGTCTCCGATGCTAAAATCGGAGCAGCGTTACAAGAGGAGTTCAACCTTTCCATTCAGACTGGTGGGGTCGTGGCGGAGATAAGCAGAGGTAAGACGGATACCTGTTGTCAGTTTTTTGTGAAAGCTGTGACCCTAATTTAATTTGATAGGCGGGGCCTGTAATGATGAAAAGGCGATCCTGAAAATTCTGAGGGTTTATACTGAAAATCTGAACAGCCGCAGAGATCCTTTGACGTTCTCCTGTTTCCGTATCGAATGCATTCAGACCCGTCCGCCCGTCGTCCCGTTTCAGGTTTACGCCTGCATTTCCACTCCCTGGTGAAGGGCCTGACTGCCCTGGCTGCCTCCAAGGCCCAGCTTGGGCTCGGTCATAGCTACTCCAGAGCCAAAGTCAAATTCAACGTCAATCGGGCGGACAACATGATCATCCAGTCCATCGCCCTGTTGGATCAGCTGGACAAAGACATCAACACGTTCTCCATGCGTGTTCGGTAGGTTTCCATCGATCACACAGCTGGGCCAGAGTTTTGGATAAAAAGCCAGATTTTGGGACCGTATCCTCCTCATGCTTACCACAGATAGTACACCACAGTACTGGCTGTATAGAAACAGGAGGGACAGTAACCTGCCCGACATGTGCGCTCCGCCCCTCGCCTGGCGGAGCAGTACTGTCGAGCAAAACACCTTCCCGGTTTGTCATGTGACGCGCGTTGCGGTCAGGCTTCACCAGTGTCGTAACGGCTGCCTCTTGTGCGCAGCGAGTGGTACGGTTACCACTTCCCAGAGCTGATCAAGATCGTGTCCGACAACTCCATGTACTGCCGCCTGGCTCGGCTCATCGGCAACAGGAAGGAGCTGACGGAGGAGAGCCTCGAGGGCCTGGAGGAGGTGGTGATGGACGCCGCCAAGGCTCAGACCATCCTGGACGCAGCTCGCAGCTCGATGGGTCAGCAGAGGCTTCTCATTTGCACGTGCAGCTTTTTGTCAACACCTGTGCCCCTTTTTTGCCCACCTTGGACCACCGGTTGTCTTTGGTGTTAACACAGGGGGGCAGAGCAGCTCTCTCATAAACCTGTAATGACGGCCCGAATCGTCATTGCGGATCCTGTCGGGAGAAACAATCCACTTCCTTTAAGATGATGCGCGTTTTAAAGTTTTAGCCCTCTTGACAAAGACGTTCTGATTGGCACCCAGGCATGGACATTTCTCCCATCGACCTGATCAACATCGAGAGGTTCTCTGATCGTGTGGTGTCCCTGGCGGGGTATCGGCTGGAGCTGCAGGAGTACCTACGCTCCAAGATGAGCCAAGTGGCTCCCAATTTAGCAGCCCTAATCGGAGAAGTGGTGCGTACGACCTCCTTTTCTTCTAAGTCGGACCAATGATGTTATACCAAAATCTGTCAATCCACTGAGTCATCGTGTTGACAAAACCTCCGGTGCTGACGGTCCTCATGCAAACGGCGGTTTTTTTATCTGACTTCCTGTGCTGCGCGTCGCTGAAGCAAAGTTGCGTTTTGACTTTAGGTTGGAGCTCGTCTGATCTCTCACGCTGGTAGTCTCACCAACCTGGCCAAGTACCCGGCGTCCACGGTACAGATCCTGGGAGCGGAAAAGGCCCTGTTCAGGTACTGGGGCAGCCCCTCCCTGCTGGGGAAACCAGTGGCTACAGTGATGGCAGGGCTGGGCCGGAGCAGAGCAGGGTGACTGGAGAAAACTCCTTCTCCGGGGTGATCCCTCTCGCCCTAATGCACTCCCACAGTCTGAGTAGCCACTTACAGCACTGAGGTAGAAACGTTTGACCTAGATTGTACAAGTTGGCTTCAACATGAAATTCACTTTTTCAAACGACATTCCGAGTTCTACCACTAGGGGGAGCTGTTTAGCCCCGTTCCTGTCTGCTCCTCAACTGACTGACTGTGAAAATGGGGTCTCTTTCTCAGAGCCCTAAAAACACGTGGTAACACCCCCAAGTACGGCCTCATCTTCCACTCGACCTTCATTGGACGCGCAGGAGCAAAGAACAAAGGCCGCATCTCCAGATACCTGGCCAACAAGTGTACCATCGCCTCGCGCATCGACTGTTTCTCCGGTGGGTGACATGTGCAGAATTGTTGGTTAACTCCCACTTCACGTGGCGCGGTTGCAGTGATGCTCATATTTTTCGTCAACAGTATTCATCCCTGCGGTTGGTGTTGAAAGCTAGTATCTGAGCAAAGGCCGCATAACTGTTGTCGTACTGGAATCTTGCTGGTTTTTCCTTCTTCACACCTTTGCTGTCCTGCAGAACTCCCCACGTCTGTGTTCGGCGACAAGCTGCGCGAGCAGGTAGAAGAGCGCCTGTCTTTCTACGAGACCGGCGCCGTGCCTCGAAAGAACGTGGACGTGATGCAAGAGGCTGTGAAGGAGGTGAGGAATGCTGCTTCTGCTGTCGTTGGTGTCCGTGTCACCGCTGTAGATGATGACAGGCTTTTCCTGATGTCCCTGAAGGCAACAACTGATTTAATGAGCCTGATGCAGCCTGGGCATCGTTGGACATGTTAGCATTTGAGGCAGGAGTGTTAGAACTTTTTTTTTTTTTAATCCCAGGCTACGGACGTTGCAGCCGAGATGAAACGGAAGTTGGAAAAGAAGGAAAAGAAACGCAAGAAGCGGGAGAAGCTGCAGCAACAGGCGAACGGCGACACAAACGGTGATGCCGAGGTGAGCGGTCTGGACTCTCAAACCTGCATGTTTTGATTTGAGATGCGACCCCACCGGTGGTCCCGTCTCAGTGTACCACATGCTACAGCAGCCTGACTCCGAACCATTGGCCGGTCCCAAACAGTGGACCTGATCACTGAAGCGAGTCAGACACGTGCACTAAAAACACCACGTGTGTCTGATTGCGGTTTCACTTCCTCGTTCAGGCATGCCTGGACGGCGAAGCGGACACCCCAGTCGTGAAGAAGAAAAAGAAGAAACAGGCCGAGGAGGAAGCGGTCCAAGCCGAGGAGGCACCCGTTGCAGAAGACACCCCGGGAAAAAAGAAAAGGAAGCGTAAAGCTGAAGCAGGGGACGTGCAGGTGGAAGAGGCGGCAGTGACTGATAACGGAGCAGGGGACACTCCAGCCAAGAAGAAAAAGAAGCGAAAAAGTGAGGTGACAGAGGAAGAAGAGCCCGCTGAAGCACCTGTGTCTGAGAAAAAGAAAAAGAAGAAAAAAGTAGGAGACTAGAGAATCTATTTTTGTTTTTGTGTACAGATTTTTTTTTTTTTTTTTTACTCGAGATGGTTCGTGTCAGCAGCTTTGTGTATTAGACTGCAATGAAATGCTTTTGTGCCTTGAAGATAAATTCACTTGTACTTATGTAAATAAATTACAACTGATTGTAATTGGCGAACCTCGTTTTTTTGTTGTATACCTCTTTTTCCCCACACGTTACTAGTAAACGTGACATTCATTTTTGAAAGCGGGCTTCATGCTTCAGGAATTTGCGTGCGGACAGAATATACTGTTAAAAAACGTTACATTTCTACTCAACTTTAGAATGCAAGGATTTGGAGTCTGTTGGGAATGTGACAGAAAAGCACAATAAAGCTTTAAAAATGCATGATTTCACCTTCATAAAGCTGAACATAGTTTGATTAGCCTTGATTAATCCATTGGAGCTCTTCAGAATTTGGAGAATGAGTGCATGAATGAAGGAGGCAGGTACAAATACAAGAAAAACAAGTAAAATTGATAACCAAATGGTTTTTTTTTTTCCTTTTAATTTGGACGACAATGATTAAACCAATGTTAAAGACATCAACTCCAAGGCCTGGCTGATGAAACCAGCCAACTAGTAAAAGGGAGAACGGGGGCAAAATCAAATGGCTCGAGTCACCCTCAATGAGGATTCACAGATGTGGGAGACCAAAGTAACAAACCTTTTCTAAAATAAAAAAAGCCTGCCATGAAAATGATGTGTAGAATCTATGTACATCATTCTCCATTTATGTATGCATACAAAAAAAATCCACATCACATGATGCTCGTGTTCAAGTATATTCAACTTCATGATTTAGCATTGTTATCTTAGCACATTTGTTAAAATAAAAACATCCTTCAAAATAAAAAAAATGCAGAAAACCACGTTTTTATGTCCTACCAATACATATATACTGTATAAATACATACATAAATATATTTTACATACAACAGCCATAAATTTGAAAAGGGGGATATACAGAGCAAGAGGGTGGGGGGTGGTAGTGTGTGTTTTAGCTTGTGTTGTAAAATATTTTGTCCCAATATGATTTCGTCAGTCATACGCCGATGTGGTCCTGTGTGTTTTTCCTCTCTGCATGCACGCACTCGTTAGGTGGTGCCCCATCAGTTGGCCCAGTACGGAGAGCTGCCGTAGCTCGACTTGTTGACTTGGCTCTTCTGCTGCAGGCTGTTGGACTGGCCACGCTGGCCTGGACCCCCCTGAACACACCAAAGCACGGTTGTAGAGACCCCCCCCCCGGGGATGCTGCTTTTTATTAAGCACCAGTGAAGGTACGAGAACGTTACCTGTCCATCCTGAGCAAGGTGGTGGTGCAGCAGCTGGGAGTGCGGTTGCTGGTGAGGCAGGATGTGGAGGAAGGGGGCTGGTGCATAGCCTCCAGGAGCCGCTCCAGGGTTCAGGGGCCCTGGACCCCCCAGTGCTGATGGCAGGTTAAAGGGAGGAGGGGTCCCCGCATGGAAACCCTGCTTATCAAAAGACTGAATAAAGAATACATAGAAAGTCACAGCATGTGTGGTGAGTGCGTAAAAACAATTAATCACGGAGTGAAAGTGAATTTCAGACCCACCTGGGTTTTATTGTAAACACTTCCACTGATGTCTGGCACACCAGAGTTACTGGATGTCACTGAGACACCTGTCAGAACAACAGCCCGATGTTAGCATCCGTTCGAAAACGCTAAATGTCAAGTGGAATAGAGGGAAGAACGCTGGGTTCTCCTGTTACCTTTCCCAGGACCACTAGCAGCAGATTTGGCTTGTGTCTGTGAGGTGGAGTTGTATCCTTTGCTGTAGTCTACTCCTGCTGGACCCGCCGTCAGCTCTTCGTAACCTAAAGAGAAAATAGAACCCTCGGGTCACGCAGAAACTGTAAAAGAGCAGTAGGAATAGTTGGGACTGGATCATGAACCTGAGCTGAAGGTGTGCTGACCGTAACCGCTGGGCTGCTGCTGCGTCTGCTGCTGGAAGGGACTAGCTGAGGGGTTTGCCAGACCCAGACCCATACTGTGTTGTTTGGCTGAAGCTGGTCCTGGACCCCCTGGAGGAACAAACATGGTGGGGCCGTACTGGAAGGCAGCGGCGCCGGGCACAGCACCGGGCACCCCGGCGTAGTAAGGCAGGCCCGTGTAGCTGTAGCCTGGAGGCAGGAAGGCCTGCTGACTGCTGTGGTGCTGGGGCTGGCCCTGGGGCTGAGGCTGGGCCTGAGGAGGCTGAGGCTGGGCCTGGCTCTGGCCCTGGCTCTGGCCTTGGGGAGGCTGCGGTGCCGCCAGGCTTGTGGGCGGCGCCGGAGAGGTGGAGTCGTTCCTGCCAAACTTCGTGACTTCGCCTGGGAAGCGCGGAGGTCGTCGGGGGTCAGATCGAGGTTTTAGGATCTCAGGCAAGTCTGGCACAGAGGAGCTTTACCTGAGTAGGGGTTGTTGGCGAGGCTGCCGTCTCTGTTGGAGAGAGCTGCTGTGGGGCCCGGAAATGTGATTCCGTAATAATCCTGCAAAGAGGGCTGAAAAAAAAAGGATGATCGTGGCAAGAGTTTCGCAACAAGACACAAGCAAAAGCTGCTCCATGTGTGCGGCAAAGACGCTCACCATCGGGAGCCTGGACTGGAGCATATGGAGGTCCTCATAGCCATAGATCTGCTGTAAAATAGAAAATAAAGGCATCTTCAGCCACCAAACAATGACTGATTCAGGGATCGGTGGAGAGAAGGGACGAAGATTCTGCAAAATAATTCTCACTCTAAAGGTCTACCTACTGGGTATGCTGGCAGCAGCCCCCCTGGACCCATGATATACTGGTTGGGCAGGAGAGGTGGCACGCCCTGGGACAGATTAGGAGGAGCTTTACCTGTCGATAAAATAATGGCAGCAACAAGCATTATTACTCCCTACTGTCTGGATGTTGTACAGCATTCCAAGCGTGTGTGTGTGTATATGTGCCTACCGGAGGAGGAGGACAGCAGCGTGGTTCTTGGTACAGAGAGGTTGGATGTGGCTGTAGCTCCATTGGAGCCAAGTCCCAGTGCGGCGCTGACTGGGGCAGCTGAGGAGTGGAGTGTGCTGTTGCCGCTGATGCCAGCAACCGTGCTGCTCATGCTGTGCATGTTGGACATGTTGGCCAGGTGACTGATGCTGCTGCTACTGTTGCTGCTGCTGTGGGTCGAGTGGAGCGCTGAGACTGAGGGCTGCGATGACGTGTAGGAACCAGAGGAGGGCGCTATGGAGCTTACACTGCTGTTGTCAACACTAGTGTACTGCAAATGGGAAAGAAATGAGTTTAAAAGCACTTTATTAGGTGATAATAGCCTTTATTGTGGCTAAATATGATATGGCTGTATTTACTATGTCAAGGAATATTTAAACCACATTTAAATGTTGCATATTTTACACCGTAACCGTCACCAGTGTGAACAAAAGCGGTACTTACAGTGAGAGAGCTGGAGCCCAAAGCTGAAACTGACGAGTGACCGCTGACATGGCTGCGGAGTGAGGAGGAAGAGTGTTTACTGGGGGCTTCATCGCGTACACCACAGTCCTGCCATTTTACAAAGGTGATTTGATGTGTTGGGCGGAGGTCAGCAGGGCACCTGTTGAGCGAGTTCAGCTGGCCGGCTGAAGGCAGGTCCTGAGCCAGGCTGGACAAAGCCGAGGAGCTGTGAGCAGGGAGTGCGTGGGAGGAGGGTACCGCGTGGCCGTTGGCACTTATGTTGCGAGACGGTGAGTCTGGCTTGGGGGTGGAGGAGGACGACGAGCCTACGAGCAGCCCGGAGAAAAGGATTTACTTTCCTGGCCTCGGACATTCTGGACTAAAGCGAGCAGGGAGACTCACCGTCGAGAGCAGCGGAGCTCCTTACGCCATTCAGTCCGTTCTAGAAGCAAGAAAACACAACTTAGTGGCTCTGTATCTCAGCTACAGACGACGGCTACATGACAGTAGGAGAAAAGAAGGAGAATGACTCGGTGTCATGTCTGGTTGTGCAGTCAATGACTCCTTGAACAAACCTTGAATTCACACGGTTGCTCAATTTCCCAACAGGAGATCTATCCTAGGGGAACCTACTGACCTTTGGCACCTTATTAATCAGTGTGATGGTGGGTATATAAGACTCAAAATGCGATTCTGGTTGTTTACTTCCTCTAAGACGGGAGCATTGTCCCCCCAGAGGGAATGTTTGAATTTGAGTAATTCATCACCTCAGGCAAACACTAAAAGTCAAAACAGCCACAACAAGGCCACTCCTGGTAACGTCTGCTCACCATGACTGGCCCGGATGACTCTTTGCCATGGGAAAAGGCCAGTCGCGTGTGAGGGGACATGGCCCCGTCGTAAGCCCCCCCCACTGTAGAAAAGTGAGACGAGGAGGGGACCGCGGAGTTGGATGAAACCGCCGGAGAAGAGGAGGGGGGATTGGTGGAGCTGGCGCTGCCTATCGAGGAGGCAGCGAGGTTGGGCAGCGCCACGGAGGAGTGATACGCCGGCTCTGATGCGGAGAGAGGCAGTGCAACGGAGAGAGGGCCGCCCAGCGACTCACTGCCAGAAGATGGCGGGAAAAATAAACGTGGAGTTAGAACATGACTTTATTTTGGGAATGATGTATTACGTTGTGAATTCTCTAATCCTTGGTGACTGTACCCGAGTGGTTTGGAGTACAGGCTCGTCTGACTCTGTGTCCCAGCTCCCACTGAAGGTGGTGCAGATGTTGGGGCTGGTGTGGACTCTCTGGACGCCGCATTCACACAGTTGTCCGCAACTGCAAACTCTGTCAGCGCCGACTCCGAACCGAAATCCAGAGCTCCAAACTGGAGGTTTAGTCCAGGGATGTCAGCTGACCCAGGCATCTCTACTGCTGTGGAGGGGATCTGGCAGGGTCCGACAACAAACTTTAACAGACTGAAATCGGAAATCAGCTAACTGGGATGAGCGATCTGATGTCCTGCCTTGGAAGTGGGCGGTATCCTTCGTTTCTGGCCCTTTAGCGCCCCCCGCTGTTGCTGTGGCGTACTGCCACCCTGAGGGTCCAGCCCTGTGCTGGGGGCAGAGGCTTTAGCACCGGCCGCCATCACTGAGCCAGCCTGTCCTGACGTACTGGTGTGCAGTGGAGCAAGCGGGGCTGAACTTGGTGGGGCTTGTTGTTGTGACGGAGGGCTGGGCTGGCGAGCCAGAGGCAGGGAGGGGCCGGTGTGCCGCTGAACGAGCTGGCTCAGGATGAGAGAAGGCTCTGGCTGCAGGGCAAATTCACCTACAGACAAACGACAAAGAACTCATCTTAAACGTACGAAAACGGCCATGGGTTTGCGTATTTCTGACTGTAGCTCTCAAACATTTACGGCTGAACTGCGAGGGCAGCGACGTGTTGTTCGATTCTGAAGGCTTTATATCCCAGCTGGATGAGGAAGGTGGAGGTACAGACGTTCCCAAGCTCGGCAGTCGACCTATGGAGCTGCTGCTTCCCTGGTTGCTGACAGGTGCGTTGGACTGAGATGACGGGAGAGGACCCAAGCCAGGACCCTTGAGCTGTTCTAGTATCTGAGCACCGGCATTGGCCTGGGCCCTTTTGGCCTGGCCCAAGTCCCCAAAGCCGGCTCCCAGAACCGAAGACTGACCAGGAAGACACAACACAGACATCAGGCATTGTTTACACCTGCTGGATGAAGATGGGAGTGTTAAGACAGGTTTACCAGAGCTGCATGGGCGTAGCTTGTGCTACTGGAAACACTGAGGCTGGGGGGCGGCTGCTGCTGCTGCTGCTGCTGCTGAGGCGTCTGGTGGTGGTGGTGGTGGGAGTTAGTGAAGACCAGGTTTTGAGAGGATGAAGAGGGGGGTTCTCTTCCTCCCCCCACAGGCTTCTGCAGCAGGGATGCCAGGTCCAGACTGACAAACACCAGGTTTGATTCGCATTCATTGTCATGCGGGTAAAATCAGATTGACTGTCGTGCAGTAAAATTAAGCGGGGGGGTCGCTCACCTTTGCCCAGGTGTGATATGATTCTCAGCAGCAGGTGCACATGAGGAAGTGAACACTTTAGTCTCTGAGAGCTACAGAAAGAAAAGAACAAATGTGAAGGAAGAAGAACATACACACACACAAAAAAAAACATGTTATGCTAGGTCTGCTATACAGGAAGGCCACTCACGCCGATGTCCTCGCTCCAGTCCTCAGGTGTCCAGTCTTCCAGGGTGTTCCTCCAGGTGACTAGTGGAAACAGGTAGTAGGAGGGGCAACGTTAAACAGTGGCAGATTAATCAGACATGTTAGCCTTTTGTTACACGCGACAAACTGATGTGAACTAGCGTCCGTGCGGATCTGATGTGAGCACTCACCTGTTCCATCAGAGCTGTTGTTGGCCACCGTGTCCCAGCCTTCAGTTTGTGAGGCCCCTGTCCCAGCCTCTGATGGATAGTCGGCAGGATTGAAGGTCCTGGGAAAAAGCCAGGGATGCAAACTGCAGTCCGCTGAATATACACTAAAAGGGCCACCACAAGTGAAACCAGACTTAACTGGTAGATAAACTGCGTGTGTGTGCATGCGCGTGTGTGTTCATACCCCATTCCCTGGGCTGAGAACCGACTCCCTGCTGGTGCTCTGCCTCTGCCTCGACCTCCAGATCCTGCGTCACATTGACGTACATCATAAATATCCCAATATTGAGCCTACCGTCCGTTTTGAAGTTGGTGCGCTCACCTCGTGCGCCTCTGACTCTCCGACCACGGTCTGAACCTTTATCGACCGGCGCCACCTCCACTCCATTCTCCTCTGGACGTGCTGGATACAGACACCCACAGATGGCCGTGATGTTCAAATGTGATCAAATGAAACGGAGATTCCACTACGCTCCGAGCTGAGACTCCGTACCCTGTCGACTGCGGCTGGCCCCTTTACCCTTGCGGCTGGTTGCTGCTCGGCCCTTGCTCGCCTCCCTGTCTTTCTTCTCCCTGTTCTCCTTGTTCTCCTTGCTTTCTGACGGACCATCCTTCACCAAGGGTTTCTTCTTCCCTACGGTTTCCCAGGAGGTCTAAAACACAGGACAGGAATGAAAAAAATGAGAAAGATGCAAAGAGAATTTTGCAAGAAACACATAAACACAGACGCAAAGGATCTGCAGAGTTATCTGACAGACAATTCAATAGCAATAACAAGCACAACTGTAATTAATACACCAGGCCATTATCTCCTACCGCAGGTACTATTACCCCAATCCTTTGTTTACATCTGTAAAACCGTAAGAACACAGTGGGAGCAGATATAATCAGAGGTTTGCACTGCATCCCCATACCAATGCATACTTCCACGCAAAATGGAAACTAGCTATTAGCCATTTTTGGATTGCCCTAAAACCAAGACGAGACTGTGAGTAGTCCTGTCTATGCTGCTGCAACATCAGGATTTCACTTGTTTCTGGCAGTTAGGTGGTGAAAATAAGTCGTTACTGGGATGTTATTCACCATGTCTGAAGTGCTCTCCAGGAGAAAGTTGATGGCTCTGCCGACGTCTTCGTTGCAGTCGTGGAGCGCTACCATGCATTCGTCCTGGTTCTTCCCAGTAACCTCCATCAACTGTGGATACCAGTGAATGTTCTGATGATGTCACAGTACAAGAACTTCTAGCCTTCGAGCCTGACAATTCCTCCTACCTGGTTCACTTTGTCCTCAAAGTCCGCATCGTTCTTGTCATAGATCACCTGGGCAAGTCTGATTTGCTCAGCGGTAGCCTACAAGACAGAAACCAACAAATGATATCTAAATAACGAGGGAGACGTGCAGCATAAACATGATGAATCTTTTACAAATGGACTCTCAGGGTCCTGCTGCCAGCTGCGGTTGCTCACCTGTATCTGTTTCTGTGGTTGAGATGTGTGAGTAGCAGGAGCTAATGCTTTTTCCCGAGGGCCCCGGGCCTTGTCGTTGCCCAGCGAGCTCATCATATACAGTATATACAAAACTCTGTATGTACAAAATAGAAAAATCTGCAAAGGAAGCCAGAACAAAAAAAAAAAAAAGAATGAGTGACAAACTCTTCTGAAACTGACATTTACACACCCAGTTCAGTTATGAAGTTGTTACAACAGATGCTACACTTTGAGTGCGCTGAGGGGAATTATATTATGCTGAATGTGTGTCATGGGGACAGTTGTTAACCCTTATTGCACAATCACTGACTCTCCAAGAGGCTGTAAGACTTGAAGCTGGCCCGCTGACAGAGCAGCTTGGCTGAAAATCTAGGTCAAGGAAGGAGATTGACCAAGTGTCTTCTTACAAACAGTACAGAGCACAGAGCGTGAAGCAGAACAAACAGTGCAGAACCTATGCCCTCGCCCCCGCCTCTGCCTTTCAACATGCACAAACAACACCTGGAGAAAAATGACCAACTTTTCAGTGTTTTTCACAGCCATATTCTGTACCTGTCTGCAAACTGGATATGGTTCCCTACGTCAATCAGACATTTTGAATAAATTTAGAAAACAGCCATTAACAGGTAAGGCTTGCAGCAGTTCCAAATGCTTTACACTGTCACTACACCTTTGTGTAATAAGCAAAAAATTATAACGGAATTTAGTTGCAGACATTGACAAATATATCCAGTAACAGAATAAGGAATCGGTATATTGGCAGTAACCCGTGTGTTTCATGTCAGGGAACAATAGCAATACAGCAGACAGTCTGCACGACGTTGATGGATGCACTGCTGCCATTGGCTGCAGGACCGAACAAAGCTATTACTACACAGAGGGATACGTAGATGGATCAATGCTTTTTGAAGAATATCTTTTTTTTTTTAATTCAAAAACACATAGAGAGGTTCGCGACATATATCAATTATGTTTGTCATTGAAATCCACATAATGACAGTTTGTGTGCACATAACAAAACATTTATTCTGTAGATCTGGACAACTTTATTGTCTTAAATTTGGAAATGCAGCATCATGAATGAATGGTATATAAACATAACGTGTACAGAAAAATCACGGTTCCAGCTAGATGTCAAGCCATAATTTACTATGGTAATATGAAAACGAAGCATTGTTTTGAAACAATGCTAACATTAGCATTGAATTTCTTCATTCTAAAAATGAACTATTATCGTTAACACTGCGCGCCCAGTTTGCAGAAGACAATCCGGATTCTGGTAGCATCTTTCTGACCCGCTGTTGTAGAACTCGGTGTTATTGGTATTAAGGTTCCTTTGTCCTCACTAGCATGAACACAAGCTAACCTGTTAGCCACCAACATGCTAACGCTGACGCCACACGTACGTACACCGTCTGAACAAACGGTGCTGTGGGAATGAAGCTAGCTAGCGATGCTATCTAAATCAGATCCAAATTGATGGCGAACGTCCGTTCAACTTGTCTGCCTAGGTCCTGTTCGGAAATAACCAGTTGATACCAAGGCTCAAGTCACATACAAGTAGCAGACTGCGCAGCTGTCAAGTTGTAGTTTTATTAAATCTGTAGTAAAGGCCTCGCAGCTGAGCACAATCCCATCCCGACATTTCTCGCCGGGGACAGAAGACAACAGAGATAATACGAAAGACATCCCTCACAACAACGGCAGAGCAAAACAACAAGACCAACGACGAAGCGCTTGGGCGAAACCGAGTCTAACCAGTTTGTTTGAACGGAACCAAGCGGACATTTCCGAACTAAAAATCTAGAAATAGATGATGTTTTCTTACCTGCTAACGCGCTCCTCTTAGCCAACAGCAGACACGGTGGTCACGTGACACGCGCTGCCGCGTTTGACGCTCCGCCGCGTCCGCGGTACTCCTCCCGGTCAACGCGTTATTTTCATTTTTCTCTTTACAACTTTCTTTAAAAACAGCCTTTTCCCAAAGACATATTTTGTACACACACACACTCAATAATATTCATTACATTTTATTATTTACTCTGTTAAAGATTTCATAGCTTGTTTTCCCAGATGTTTATATGTATCTTACAATATCCTCGGGTTCAGTCATCTGTAAAAACATTCATGAGGCATGTACAAAATAAAAAAAAGAGCATCACCGAGCTGACAGAATGACCACACGCACTTCTTCATACACATAAAAATGTATGCAACTTGTCTTTATGTATTTCACACATACATATACACACTTATATATAAAACACACTTTTAAAAGTGTCGGTTAATTTAATTTGTGGTTGTAACTGGGCTTCCTCTTCTGTTGCGCATTATTAGGTAACTGTAGTAATGTAAAGTAATGATTGTGTGAGTCTTTCACAGAAAGACTTGAGGAAAGCTTAAATGGAACTACGCCGCCTCTACCAAACAGAAGGTGCAGAATCACTTGCTACTTATCTTATAAAGGGGGGATAATATCAACAACTGTGCCTGCAGTGTGGAAAGGTGATGCCTTTATCCATCAATCATATTTAATAATGAATGCACTGCAGAGACGTTTGGGGCTGCTCTCTTCTGACAAAAACTGCAAAATGTGACAAAGGAGGGAGAAGTTAAATACAGGTAAAGCTAACTGCTAACATTGTTAGCAGGGGCGTATCCGTCGAGTCCACATATAAAGTCAAACGCGTGAGTTCAGATTCATTCTTAGCAGGACAACAACGCTGCACTCGTCCTTAATGTTGCTCCATCATCTCATTGATAAAGTCCCGCTCTGACTGGTGTCTTTGTTTCGCTCCCGGCTGGGATTGTTGTGGCTGTTTCAGCTGCTTTTCAGTTGTCCATTTTCCATTCTTCTGCCATCCATTATACGTGGAATGAACAGGAACTCCATGTTTCCTTGGAGTTGTTGCAGAAGAAGGGGAGAGCAGTTAAAAAATACCAACATAGCCTAACATCTGGCGGTGGATTCAACGTTTTAATGGGACTACTTCATTGAGTTTCTGAAAACTGTTTAGTTCATGTGGCAGATTCCGCAGCTTTGGGGGGAAAAAAAACAAAAAACAAAAAAACTCCTTAATAGATCTGTACATTTTCATATAAAAACACTAGCCGAGGTCGGAGGAAAAAAAGATACGAGAGTGGCGGGCACGAAAACACACGACGATATTCAAAGCCGACGAGGTGGGGTCCAGATCATGCTCCTGAGTCCACGTGTGAGTAGAACAGTGATGGTTAAATGAGCTGGAAAAATCCAAAAGACCGTGGTGTTGCCCGGACATTGTGAGGATGGAGGGAGCGGATGGACAAAGATGGAGGAAAAATGGGAGGCTAGCTCCACAGCCCTGCGTAGTTGCCGTGCAGGCCGGAACACAGCGGCCCGCCCGCCACGAACAGCTTGGTGCCAGAGCTGTCGTAGCAGTGCGTGTAGACCGCGTTGGGGAAGGAATGAACATCTGAGAAGTAACTCCTCCACGTCTCGTCGTGATTCTGAAACCAAAGTAGGAGTTAGGACAGGCTGGAAGAAGACTGTGGTCAGGACAAAGATGGAAGGGAGTGCGTACCACCCAGCCTGTCCCTGTCGTCAGCTTCAGGATGCCTTCTCCTGGACATTTCCGGTAACCGCTGGTGAGATTCAAGGACTTCTCCAGGAACCTCTGGGCACGAATGTCGTAGAACAGGAGGGAGCCGAGACCGGTGCCCACCGTCACTATGTGCTCATAGAAGCTCACTGAACGGATGCCTGAACAGACAAACATGTCCTTGTCAGCGGAAAACAACAAATAAGAATCAGAAGTTACTGAAATTCATCAAATGTACTATTTGAGAGTTAACAGCTGTGAGCATCTGTCATCACTGCTTACAGTGGAGGCAAATGTGTGATTTTCTGAAGGAGATTTGATTTCTGAACAGGAGTGTGATCTATCGCCCCCTACTGGGAGAAACAGTAATGAAGATTTCCTACTGCGTTTCTGTGATATTTACAGCATTTCAGGAAAAGAAAAAGGAAGATTTGCTGTGCAAAATCATCTGGGGCTTGTTGCCAACTGACAAAAGCAAACTAATGATTTCTTTAGTTATTCAGTTTAGTTACCGGCCACTCACCACTTCCTCTCTCTCTGGAGCTGACAGACTTGATGGTGTGTGCCGGCTGCCGGGGGTCCAGGAAGGAAACATGGGACTGAGAGCCCACAGCATACACCGACCAGTCCTGCCCATAGGCCAGGCACACATTCTCTTTGCAGTGAGGCAGCTTAGTGGACAGAAGCTAGCAGGAAAAAGACACGGTAACTGGGATTGTTTTGGGTTCAAATGATTGCAGCCGGCATGGAACAGCTGGGAAAGGTCACACTGCTTCACCTTGCACAAGTTGTTTTCAGCTTTCCAGAGGTGGAAATAACCATCCAAGGACACAGCACCCAGTTCCTGAAAACAATGGAGTGATGCAGAGAGCAGAGTGACATGACAAACAACTCAAGAGGGCTCAATTGATAGGTGGAGGTCCCAGAAGATCCCAGCACATTAAGACCACCTTATTCAAACAATATTGCAGGCGTTCTGTTTTTGCACTGGGATGAAGCTTACTTTGTGGTTGTTGTTGAAGGCCAAAGCACGGACTTTACAGTTGTACGGGTTGGTGTACTCCTTTGGGATATCCTTAAGTGCACAGTAAGAAATGTGGGCATAGGAGGGCATAGATTCCTCGCTCTGAGCGCGTGCCGTCTGGCTCAGAACCTCCTCCGTCACCTCCCACAGGCCCATGGAACCATCTCTGGACCCTGCGAACGTCAACAGATACGGCAGGCGTCAGGTTCCGGTGAAGGCCATCCCAAGGTCACGCAGAGGGCACCGATTTAAAACGAGACAAGTCCAGTCACGCTGGTCTGCGCTGCCTGTTGCACAGTGCTCACGCAGCAGTTCTCATTCAGAACGCTTCACAGACCCAGCCTTATTTACCTGAAACTGCCATGTTGTCGCTGATCCACGCTATGGAGAAGATCCAGTCATTGTGTCCATCCTGGAAAACAAAGCAGGCTGAAATGTGGCGACTGTGTTCACAGACAAAAGCGTCAAGTTGTTCCTGTTAGCTGAACAGGCCAGAGGACCTGCGGGGATCAAACACCCTACTGATCTTCACTCACATCTCCAACGCACACAGGGTCCAGGGTGGGCAACTGATAGATGGCTATGCTGTTTGGGTTGTCTCCTCCTGTGGCTAACAAGGTTCTGGAGGGGTTTAACTCAATGGCGTGGATCCCGCAGCCCTGCTGGTCTATCCGGGAACGGGAGCTAGCTGTGGAGTGGTAGCGCTGACCGGCCACCATCGCACCGACCACCCCAGTGTCCACGCTTTGACATTCCCTGTCTTTCAACATGGGGATGCGCGTTATCTGTCCCGTCAGGACATCGGCTACAAAAAGCTGCAGAAAAAAGAAAAGAGCAGCATCCATGAGATCAGGACAAGGCTTGACTGGATTCATTAAAACCAGGATGTAGGAGCAAAATAAAATAATAAAAAAAACATGGACAAATTGAGAAATGCTGGCTCTCAAAAACAGTGGCATAAACGGGACATCTCACCGTGTTGCACTTGGTCCCACACACCACCTGCCTGTGGTTCAGCCACTGGGACGCAAACACCTTGTTGAGCCGCCCAAGAGAGAACTCCCTCTCCTTGAGGATACACGGGAGCCTGCCGGCAGCGAAGCCCCGCAGGCTCCACTCCAGCCTCAGCTCATGCTGCTGCTGAGGCCTGAACTCCCGTCCCCGGAGAGCCCACACCACCGAGCGGCGGCTGCTCCACCACTGCTGGGCATGACGCGATGAACAGGAAACACGACTCCGCTTGTGTGGAGTCTGACTCCTGCCCAGCTAAAGAAAGAGAGAAAGTGGTTTTATTTTGGAAACACAATCTTCCTGGAAATGATGTAATTTTTTTTTTTTTTTACTTTTTTGGGAGTTTTTTGTTTTGTTTTGCTTTGCTTTTTGTAATCATCAAATGCTAGCTTACTAAGAAACAGAGAAACAGTTACATACTGTGCATGCAAGCCATTACTAATGGGTTTTATTAGGGCAAGTTAACCTAAAATTGTCCTGGTTATCATTAATCTCTACATCGTTAGTTGGCATGTAGAGTGTAGCAAAGGTTTGTTAGCTTTGGTTTAAATACTTTGTTTATTTGTTTTTAATACGAAGGCCTTCTCTGATTCTGCTCAAAGTATTTGCCTACGTAATTAGTACTGGGGAAAATGCATTTTGTTTTGAATTTAAGTATTGTGCGAGGTGTCAACAACTGGTTTTTAGATAACTTGTATAGACAGGTTCTGAATTTTATTGTCCATCCCGTAAATTAAATATATGCACTTCATATTCAGATAACTGTTTGCGGTTTGTTATTGTTAAGTTAGCCAGCTGGTTAGCATTTCAGCTAACGTTAGCTAAAGCTGTTACAATAACAATTGTTTACCACAATGCTTATTCGGTTTTCAGTCATGTCCAACATTTCCGAAAACTATTATGAAGCAAAATAAATGTGGTTATCTGAAAAAAAATGAACACGTATGTGTATATAATGATAACAACCCAAATTGGCCTCGGCTAACATTGACCTAGCCATCATAATGACAACGAATTCTCGTCGGCAAAGGCCGTGCTAATTCCTGAGCACTACATTCCAGACACGAAAATAGTGCGTTAATGGTTGGAACACTTGTACGGATATGCATTATATACACAATGATTGTGTGATACAGCAAGCTGTACTTAAAATATCAATGATTTTCTTGTTATGACGTGAGCGTCTGGCAGCTTTATCCAGCTGGCAGCTAGTTAGCATGCTCAGATAACTGACTAACCAACTAACACGGATCTGCACCGGTTTCCGCCTACCTGTTGTTGGTTCTTGGGCTCTTCTGCCTTCCTTTTCCTGCTAACTGTTTTTCTCGTCATAATCCGATACACACAATTCCCTCACCCACATGGAGGGTAAAAGCGACGCTGTACACTGGGTCATATAATGGCGATATACTCTTATGTTGGTTGCCCCCGCTAGCAGTGTCCGCCGGAGAGGAAGAGGGATCACATACGGGGATGATTGTTCGTCGCTGGTCTAGACTTCCACTAAATTACTGCCGCTGACTCCGAAAAAAAATCTTTCCTATCGTGAAATGTTCCCTTCGATCACGAATCGATCGCTGGCGTTTGTCAAAGGGTTAACGTCCTTTTCCCTTGCGAGGCGCGTCAGCGACGGTTGTTGAGCAGCGCGCAGGCGCAGTCACGCTCAACAGCAATACAAACAAGGTCGTACGTGAAGGCGGACGACGTACGTGCTCGTTCACGACAGTGTTGAGGTTGTGCCCGGGTCGTGCTAATCCCCTCCGCAAAAAGGAAAAAAGTTATCTCATGTGACAGCCGGCGTTTATCTGTGTGTTTGTGAACAAAATAACTTGAAAATAACTCAAACGACATCATGTTACTATCTTAAAATTGGCGTATTATATATATATTAAAAACATTATTTAAGGTCATATCCCAATTCAGGTCATGTGGGGATACAAAATAAAAAAAATCAGAAACTAAGCTGCAGTCTTCAGGGTGTAGGAGTATTTAGACATGGAAGGCATGTGATGCCAAAGTCTCACATGACTGCATGTTTCAGAGGACCTCATGGAGAACAGATTGTAGTCTTTGCTGCCCTGCACAATCATTTTTTACAAAGCGCTGACTGGATTTTTACTCCTGCTTTAAAGCCGATGTAGAAAAAGAATAGCTAGTTAAATACAAAACAAACAACCAACCACTCACCACTCCAAAGATGTGCACGTTTAATTGTGTGGATGTACCAAATGATCAAGAAGAAATCCAGTCATCAATTCACTTGACATCTTAGGAGCAGGAGTCAACCTGTCCTGATTATCCCATCAGTCTTCCTGCTGTTGGTTTAGTGGACAAACACATGGATTCAATACGGAAAAGCCTCCGTGGAAGCTAACAAGAACATGGTAGCACTTCCCAACCACGCAGTGTTGCTGGCGGGGGCCCAGAACCTGCTGGAATGAACTCACTCCAGTCAGTGCGGCTGAGAAGCCCTCGCTCTAGGAAACAAAAGCCATTGTAGGTTATAAACCCAGAAAAAAGGCCCAAGTCAGGCTGCCATGTGATTTAAGCAGCAGACGAGTGTATGAAATAGTCTAAGGAGGTTCATTCATGCTGGTGTTACTGGTGTTCTACATTCTCAGAACTGTAAGAGTGAAATCTCTGCCATCTTAGCCTTTTGTGCAACTGAGGGATTTGATCACAGTCTGGACAAATATATATATATATATATATATATATATATATATATATATATATATATATATATATATATATATATATATATGTTAGTTTAAATTAGGGGCGCACTCTCTCGACCAGTATACGAGGAAAACGTCATGAAAAACAGTCACCAAATCAAATGTTTAATTGTATGCTGAGATATGAAATGAATCAGTATAAATGACCTTTATATCCAGGCTTGCAAGCGGGTTCAGAGATCCTTCCTCATCTCCCAACGTCACCTCCAGGCTCAAAGTGCCAGTTATTAGTCACACATTAGAAATGTCTCTATTGCACCATTACGGACATCACTTATCCCCCAAACTTATCGACTTAAACGTCTGCCAGCTGTCAACATATCTTACAATATTTGAGTCTTTATTTGCAAATGAAAGATGATCATTGCAGCAATGTGGACATTATATTATTACTATTATTATTCAGAGAATCAAATGAGAATTCTCTTAGTCCTTTCCTGCTCAGGCCCAACAGTACTTCAGTGGTATCACCTCCATTCTGAATGAACGTAATCAAGGACCTAAAAATGCAGTTCCATAAAGAGGAAGCAAAAGTGTGGAACTTACACTTGACATGAAGAAGTGCCCAAACCGACAGACAGAAATGGATGTGAGAGCATGAGAAAGGTGCGGAGAGCTCAACCAGTGCCTCCGTGAGCCATTTAGCTAACTCAGGGCAAGGCCTCTCTTTTTGAGATTAGTCTTTTCTACTGAAAATGTTAGTTGGTTCAGTTAGCAGATGTCCTCCTCCGGGCCCTCGGCCCCCCTCCGCCGATTAGCAGGACCGCTCTTGACCGATGGAAGATGGCAGCTTAAGTACTGAGGAGCTTCAAAAGTTCACATCTTCTGTGGTCCTGCAGGGTCCATGGAAGCAAAGCGCCGTCCCCAGGCTGCCTCAGCCCAAATCCTTCTGCTTCCCGCCACAGAGCTTCCTCCCATCCTTAAATGCACTCTTTTAACCCTGGGTTTGTTTTTTGTTTTTTTAAGAAGAAAACACAACTGTGAGGCAGGGTTACATTCAAACCCCCCCTCCGCTCAAGGGAAAGAATCTGTGCTGAGACAAAATACTGATCGGCACAGAGAGAAGCTGCTGTCCCGTGGACGGCCGAGCCACAGCCAGGGCGTGGTCTGTCAGGGCGGGCAGGAGGAAAGGGGGCTGCGCTGGGTAGTAGTGGGAGGCTTCTGGGCCGATGCTCTTTTGGACTCAGCTCGCTGCCGCACGAGCCATTAGGTCCTCTAAAGCCTTGTCCTGATCGTTGTTGTGGACCAGCAGCACCTCCTTGATGGCGTCCCGCTCGAATCCCATTTCACCGAATCTGGACATAAGCTCAAGAAACTGCAAAGCCTGAGAGAGAGGAAACAGCCCAGATACGCATTCGATGGAAAAAGCTTCATAAAATAAAAAGAAATGCAAGAGTGCTCCCTTCAGTACACAATCTCTGCGTGTGAGGGGCAGTTTGGTAGAAGACGCAGTACAAACCTTTTCTTCAGAACACTGGTACATCTCTAAACACTCCTCCACTGCACCTGCATCGAAGCCCCGCTCACACAGCCGCGCATGGAGGAACAGGTAGTCCAGGACCTTAGAGACACAAATCTGCTTATTATAGGTCTCTACGCCGTGCAATATTATTTATGATTATACATGGCCGCTGGTTTCCTTTGACAATATCGGACTTTGTGAATAGGAGGAGCCTTTTCTAAAAATAAGGCTGTATTATGGTGATAAATCCCTTTTATTTCATTTTATTTTTATGCCTGACTGGAAAGCGGACGCACCTGCTCCACATTCTGCCCTTGTCGCTGCATGGCCCGTAGGACCCCTTCATAAGAGTAGCCCATGCCCACAAGGGTCTCCACACACTGCTGCTCACTGGGGGTCATGCTGAGCAGGGCTCCGCCACAGGGAAGCCCAGTAGACCCCGAGCCTGGGTTGACCTAGTGTGGGAACAAGAGCACGTTTTCGGCTTTCCGCTCGGAAAACTGGTGAAACTACACTGCTAGACATAAACAAAGGTAAAAGGCCACGCTCACCGGCTTCGGTGGACCGCTCTTGGTATTATTGGGTGTTTCGGGGACAACAATGATTTGGTTCCTGGGTATAGCTGACGGGCTGCCGTTTGGGAGATTCTTCTGGGGAACATGAACAGGAAGTTCTCTGTACCTCACTGGCTCTGGGTCACCAGGGTCAGAGAGCTTAGGAAAGGACAGGGAGCGGATGTTACACGGTCGATCATCTGCGTCGAGCCCTGCTCGCCCCGGAGGTCCAACGCTGTCCATGTCAAGCAAGGCGACCAACCCATTGGGTTTATGGGCAAAACCAGGTTTGGCTGTGAGGCTGGTGCTGATGCTGGGAGGGGATGGGCTGTTACCGCGGGAGGCTGACCCGCTCTGGGGCAGCACTGGTGGCGATACTGAAGGAGGAGGTAGAGGTTGGGTTTGACTCTGAAGAATGTTCCTGAGCTCCTCCTTATCATCCAAGGTTTTCAGCTCCAGCTTGTCGAACGGATCCTCTTCCCGCTCAAAGTCTGCGAGGTTGAGGTTGTGCAGCAGGGGAGTGCTTGGCTGCGCTTTCCTCGGGCCAAAGCTGGGGGCAGGCAGCGGAGTGAGGATAGCATCGTGACTGAGCCCCGCCAAGACAGGGTTCAACGCTGGTGGAAGAAAGTCCTGGTCCTCTGCAGCAGGCGGCGCTTTATTACCTCCTCCACCATCAACGTCCTGGACCTGTGAACACTCCCTGCTCTCTGCCTCCTGCTTGGCTGCAGCCTCTTGAGCTCTGGCCTCTGCTACTCGGGCCTCAGCCAGATCGATCCCCCAGCGCACACTTCGTCTCTCCAGAGTAAAGTCATACTGTTGGGACCAGTGCAAAACAAATGATGGACAAAGAGGGCACAGATTAAATAATGAAAGCATTACATTCCTGATATCACACCAAGACTCCAGCATAACACCTGATGATCAGTGTACACAAGCTAAAGTTGATCTATTTTTGATGGATTATCAATCGTAGTATCTGCCACCTTTAATCAAGCCTCCTGAACTAAATGTGTGTTTGCTTGACAGTTCAACATAAAGCCAAAAATGTGACTCAAACACCATGAAACGATCCAAACTTTCTGTGAACAGCTCTCCCTCACTGGTACCAAAAACAAACTGGTACTACAGATTCACCTTCATAATGTGAATATCAGTCAGTAAATGAAAGACACATTACAAATGGAAAAAGCCATATTCTATCCTGACTAATTTAAGGATTACAGTTTAGTCCGAAAGCAAGAAAGTTGAACCCGTTGCAGTTATCCTTCTTTGAGAAAGAATTCAAAAAAGCACCCTAAAGAATGACAATTGCTGTATCTGACCAACCTGTGTGTCCGTCAACAAGGAGACACAGTCGGGCGGACAGAAGCCAACAGGCAGACCCACTTTTGCTGGGCAGCGAAATTTGTCGTTGATCTTGAAGGGAACATCATCAAGGTAGCTGATGGGTCCTGCACAAAATAAAAGAATGTGAAGAAATGCACATAAAAACACATACCTATAAGCATCATAAGGCCACGATTCAATATTTCTAGCTTACTAATGTAAACATCATTGCACTCAAACACTACAAAAAGAAAAACAAGGTCTCACCATTGTTGTGTGCGTCTGACCCAGACTTCCTTGTAGCCATTTGGAAACTGAAAATAAACACCAGATATAAAGCCAGCCATCAGTAAAATGAACAGGGTTTGACAAAATGATGACAGATTATTTACATATATTTATATATGGGGTGATATATATTTATCTTTTACAGACAAAATTGTGTGATGGTAGAATATTCAAGCACTCCCTCTGAAGTCTAATCTGTAATGATCTTGTGATCAAGGCGCGTCTAATAGATTTGCTAAGTGTTTAAAAAAGAATTCAGCCGTTACAATATGTTTATTAGACGGGCCGGAGTTTATCGTATGAATAAGACTTTGAAAGAACTAGTTTATGCTAACTAATTTGAGGAAAGCTTAAAGTAACTCTTTCTACCTAAGAACGTTAAAGGGTACCTTTACTCCACAATCCAAGCTTTCAGAAGATTACGAAATATTTCCATGGTTACAGCTGTTACTTGACACTTATAATGTTGCAAAGACAGAATTACGCCATATTTTATTAGCTATTACTGTGAAAGTTAGAACATCGCTAATTGGCAACAAGCTAGGCTACTGCTTTGGTTGGTTATTGGCTAACCCACAGCGTTTAACAACAATCGTTAAGTGTCCGATAACACCAGCTAGTTGTATTAACAGAATGTAGAAGTAAAACAAATATATAAACGGGCAAAACTCAACATCTGTTTGTGACTGTTTATGGAGCAAAGCTATCACTTATGCTAATACGCTTAGTTAGCTTCGCCAGTGGCCTGGCTAAAACGTTATGCGACTGGGTACACAGACTCTTCTGCCACCGCCCCTAAAAATACTAAACAAAAACCAAAATACACACACTCCGCTAACCTGTGTCCTCCTCGTTCTCTTCTGTCAGAATCCAAATGACTTCAGATCGTGGCGACACTGAAACTAAAAATAGTTAGTCAATGAGTTTTATTAATGACTATCAGTGCCTGTTCTACACCCGGAAACCGAGCTGTTCTATAACATCACTGCGCATGCGCGAATATTTTTACGACATAAGTTTTTTCCCCTCGACAGTCTTTATTTATAACAAAACAGTGATCACGACAAAAAGCCTGTACGCACGTAAGAAAAATAGTTTCCGTTTCAGTTTAAGAAATTAAACGGCACAGATGTTCATTTTAATAGCTTTTTTGAAAGCATGACAAAGACGCGATTTATATACCACATAACAAGATTTTGCAACCTCATCACCCAAGTTTTTGTATAGATTTTATATTTATATTTCTGTTTATGTCAACAATTATAACACTCAATCCGAGCCTATACTGCTAGTAAATAAATTTCTTCACATATGAGAGAATCTATATGAGAGAATGTAAACCTTTGATCATATACAGTAGTTGTTGCTATCGACGAATATTACAGTATATTTTGAAATATTTTAAATTGATGAACCTAAAAAGCAGAATGCGCAGTATTCAACGCAGTATCAAACGAAATGAATTATTTTAAACTCAGCATCGAGTGCGCGCACGTCCGGCCCTGACGCGTACGTCCGTTACGTTTTGCAGACACGCGCAGTGATAGCCGGAAGCATCGGTGGGAGGAAAATAATCGATCAAACCCACTGTATTTCGCGTTATAAACCTCTCTCTTTCTGTCTTTTCTTGCGACCGTGAGTTCTAATCGGTCTGGAACTCGCACTGCCACGGTGAGAAGGAGACGACAGGTACCGGCGGAGCTGCTTTTGTGAGCGAAGTTCCTCGGCGAGGGTTAGCAGACATTAGGAGAAGTTCGAGCGGTTAAACAAACATAAACAAGCGCCGTTGGGCTGAGCAGCAGTCCGAATCGAACCAGAAGCTCTGGAGGATGCCTGAAATAACGAGGATCCACGTTTGAGCCCGACAATTAGAGACTAAGACTGCGGCTCTCACACTGATTTTAGCTCCATGTCAACTGTCAACATTGGCACACAAAGAATTTCGGAAACACAACACGGGGAGCAGCTAAAGGCTTTAGCAGGAAATCCACTGCTCCTGTCACTCTTTCTCCAGACATAAACAGACCAGCACTGATCACCAATGATATCTCCTTCCCTCTGTCTGCTGTAGAGAAACCAATACATACTACAGTCCAAGGAGAGAGGTAAAGACTTTTTATTAACTTTTTCTATAAAGGGCCTGGGAACTAAACAACAGACCTAGCTAGCTTTGGAGGCCATGGTTCTTGTGTTTGAAATGAGTTTATCACCAGGTCTGTAATCTGCTGAGCGTTTGCTTTTTTCCCCCTCCCATAATGACTTGTAAAAAGATTGCAGCCTGCACTAAAGTTAATAGATTGTAATGGGTTCTAAATTACGTAATCATTACCATTGGCAGTTGATGTCCTTTCGCCTTTCTACCAGTGTCAGAAGTGGGATCAACATGGCCCACCAGGCAACCCCAAGTTCCCAGAAGGCCCTGATGATGGAGCTGAAATCCCTGCAGGAGCAGCCTTTGGAAGGCTTCCGCATCACTCTGGTGACTGAGTCTGACCTCTACAACTGGCAGGTGGCTATCTTTGGCCCCCCAAACACCCTGTATGAGGGAGGCTACTTCAAGGTAAGATTTCAAAAGAGTCTAACAGATCAGTCAAAGGAGCCTTCACAGTAGGCGCTGGGCTGGTTTCCATCCATTCCATACTGGCCCTGTGATTTTTTCTTATTTTTCTCTTTCCAAGTTACAAAAGGAGGATCTCCTGATAAGCTTTTAAATCAAATGTAATTGACAGGCCTTGTTAACATGCCACAAAAAAGATCTAACAATATTTTTTTTACCCCATATGGTCTAAGGATTTTGGATTAGAATAGAACAGAATAGAAATCCTTTTTTTAAAAAAAAAAACATGCTCAGAAAGCCATTCTGATCATGGCTGCTTTCAGTCTTTCTACTCTGTACACTCTGCTCTGCCCATCTGTCCCCTCTGCTTCTTTTTATTATAGATGTGCCTGCGTCGGCTATTTTTAGCTGCGAGTCCAGTATAAATGGCAGCACAGCAGCCAGAAAAAACTAAGTGAGGAGGACTTTGTGATACCCATATCCTCTCTCTTTTGTGTTTCTTATTCACCAAAACATCCACAAAACAAATGCAAGTGTGAGTCTGTCTTCAAGTTGGGTCAATGCAAATGACATAGCGGGTTTCCAAGAATGCTAAACTAATACCCAGCAGGTGTTGCTGCAGCGTGCTCATGCAGCTGATCGGTGTCAGTTATGTCTAGCGTCACTTCTACTGTGACATTGTTCAAGGTCAATGTAAGCTGAATTACTCTGAAACCTCTATGGTTATTTTTTACAATTTGTTTCCCCTGGAAAATTTACAGTCAAATGCAGAGAAAGCAAATCAGATTCGGTCTAAATGCCAGTGCTGGGACTGCTAAGTATTGGCATAGCAGTCCTAGCATCTGTGTCCTTAATATCTGAAGTGCTCATTCATGCTGTGACTAGTTTGGGGCGATGATCTATGCAACAGGAATTTCACCGAGAGCTCTCACACACACCCAAACCAGCAAATGCTTCATCTAGGTAAACTAAAACTTAACTGTTGTTAGCAACTCCTGTAGCTTTGCCGAAATCCCCCCC
>BJFM01000396.1:55003-74222 GCA_016586285.1 Arothron firmamentum
CCCCCCCCCCCCTTTGCATAAAATTTAAGGTACAGTGTTCAAAGTACAGTGTTAAAATTGTTACATATCTCAAGTGGAAGTATCCGTTAAAGCCAGTATGTGGGGAAATGAGCTGCTTGGCGGAGGTTTGCTCTCTGAGTATGTTTGTAGTTGGCAGATGATTAATTTTGTTTATGGCCCTGAATAATCTTGAATTCTTTTTTTCTGAGACACCATCATATGTTCAGCAGGAAACATAGCTACAAGTACATCTGAGATTATTCAAAGATAAAGAGTTTGCTGTCACGTTCAAATGATCTATGCAAGCATTTGGTTTGGGTCGATATACATCAACTCCAGACAGGAAGTGAAGTGAGTGAAGGCAGCCACAGCAGAGTGAGTCTGCAGAGGTTCGTCTCCATGTCAGACGGTGCTGATTAATAACCGCCCCTGCCTTGTTTCAGGCTCACATCAAATTCCCAGTGGACTACCCGTACTCACCGCCAACCTTCCGCTTTCTCACCAAGATGTGGCATCCCAACATCTACGAGGTAAACTATCCTCTGTGTTTACAGACCAGCAGGAGAGCGACTGACTAGCAGAACATGTTCACAAGCAGTCATAATAGAAACGCAGAACAGCAACAGAGCATTTTAAAGCTAATGGGCTCTTTAAGATGGTTCAATCACAAGTCATCGCCGGTAATAAGAACTTCGCCTTTTCAGAATGGAGACGTGTGCATCTCCATCCTGCACCCGCCCGTTGATGACCCTCAGAGCGGGGAGCTTCCCTCTGAAAGGTGGAACCCCACCCAGAACGTCAGGTTAGTTCTTCCTCCCAATGTCCTTTTTTTTTTTAAATCCACACAACTCAGTTCCACAAATCATACTGAACATTTTCGGGTAGAGGAATTCTGGGTAAGGATGCGTTGTTATGGATACACTAGTGGGTGTGGAGAGCTGTCCAGTATAGCCACTGGATACTGATACTGGACTGATGTGAAAATCTTGTGTAGTAAACCCACGAATTCAGACCTGAACGCCAGACTGGACGATGAGTCTAATGGCAGCTGTTGTTCTTTCACTTGTCACTCTTTGTATATGGTCATGTGACGCGTGGACAATCTACTATCTATTAGCCATCAAAATGTCAACCTGATGTCCGAGTGTCTCTGTTTCTGCTGTCATCAGGACGATCCTCCTCAGCGTGATCTCTCTGCTCAATGAGCCCAACACCTTCTCGCCAGCCAACGTGGACGCGTCCGTCATGTTCCGCAAATGGAGGGACAGCAAAGGCAAAGACAAGGAGTACGCGGAGATCATCAGGTAACGCGCCCGGCTGCGTTACGCTCCTCCTTTCTCTCGCGCAATCACCACAGTCTTCGTCGCTGTACCGCAGGAAGCAGGTGCTGTCGACGGCAGCGGAGGCGGAGCGCGACGGAGTCAAGGTGCCGACCACCCTGGCGGAGTACTGCGTCCAGACGAGGGTTCCCTCCCAGGACAGCAGCTCGGACCTCCTCTACGACGACCTGTACGACGATGACATGGAGCAGGAGGAAGAGGAGGACGATGACAGCGAGCTAGAGTCCGTCGGGGAGGCCGGAGGCTTCAGCGGCGTGGAGGACGGTGGGATGTCCACCAGGTGTTACGACGACCAGGACGACTCTGGCAACGAGGAATCATGATGATGGACGACTGCTCATTGCCAAAAAAGCCCCCTGTTTCTTTTCTTTATATGTGTGTGTGTGTGTGTGTGTGTGTGTATGTGTGTGTGTGTGTGTCTGGCAGGGCATGTGTGTGAGAGCATGTGTGTTTACACATACAGTCAGATCAAAGATCTACTGCCAAAAGAGGTTTCATCATTTATTAAACACACCTGATTGGAGGCTGTCAAAGGTTTGTTTAAGTGCTGTCGGAATTTGGAGTTTCCACCATTTGCCTTAATCACAGCTTGCACTCAGACTGGTTTCAGGTGCTTGAGAGGTAATGATAACTGCTCCCAAATTCAAGGTCATGTTCCATGTTTTCAAATGTTCCCCTTCAGAGAATCCACGCCCTCAAGTGAATTTCGCCCCTTTGTTGGGGGGGTTGCAGCCTTTTCTTTTTAAACAAACAGGGTTTTTAAGGTTTCAAGGATGAGGTACCAGATTCCAGTATTGATTCATCTTTATTGACTCTCCAATATCGGCCTTGTTTAACACGCGTCATGGTAGTTGCTTGGTATTTATCACCCTGAAGGGGCTCATTGGCTGATGATTGGAAATGTGGGACAGGCAAAGCTGATCAGACAGCCGTGTTTTCTACACCTGCAGGTATCAGTTCTAACGGTTTTGAAATCTTTCCAAGCAGCCTTGATAATGATGAAACAAGCGGTCTTTCTGATGGTCTCTTGGATCCACTGTAGCTGACTGGATCTTTGTTTAGCCAGGCCAGGGCAGGTTATTGACAGAGTGGTTCGACCTCCTTATTGCAGAGTTTTTATTTCTTAAACATATTTGTTTTCTTTGGTTGAGTCATTTCTCCTCCCTGATGTGGTTCCTCGTATTGGCCCAAGCAGATGGTGATCTGGTTCCGTTGCTGTCCAACATTGAGTCTCAGATTGTCTGTTAAAGGCACGCCTTCAGCGGGGCCCGTCCAAGCTGCTTCCCAGCCATCCCACGGAGCGGTGTCACTCGATCTAGGGGGGTGGACAAGGACTTGGACCTCCTCTTTCAGCCCTTCTCTGCCTCTTAAACCTCAGGGCCTCTGTGAGGACGGGAAAACCGGGCAAACATGGACTGCTCTGCACCCGTTTCTTTACTCCATTTCTTCTTTTTGTCTGTTACTTTTTGACCCCAGTAAAGAAAACCCCTGGAGGCACGCCTCCAGGTCGTCAACACGTTTTGTTGTTTGCAGCAAGTTAAACACAATTTGGATGCAGCGCCACCCAGACTGTGTTGACCGAAGGCGACGAAGCCAACATGCAGCTTAGGGACACGTTTGCATTGGGTATATTGGGTATCACCCAACGTGATACCTGTGTGCACGTGTGCTGGCTTCTCCTTTTCAGAGTGTCGTTTGCATCTGTGTAGAACCAGACTTCAGCCACACATTTGGACTTTGTTGGTGTGTTTTGAGGTTCTGGGACTGACCCCTCAGTCCTGGCTGACAACGACGTCACTCTCGGAGAATGAACCTTCTGAACACATGCTTCTCGCATGGCATCGAGTTGTGCTGCAAGGACACTAAGGACTGTTGCACGTGCTGGATTTAATGCTATGTTGAAGCCAAAGGAGCGAGGCCGCTCCTCCTCCACTCCTGATATTTGCTCCAGAGGCTGACAAAGACCAGATTCTGTTGAGGAAGGAAAGAGGAAATCCACCCCGGACTGGATCTTAAATGGATTTTATACTAAGGCACAACAGGAAGTGGAAAGTCGCCAGCATTTCTTTACTTATGTTGATGTTTAACTTTTTTTTTTTTTTTTTGCCCATGTAGAGAAGACAAATCCATTAAATGTAACAACCTCACATCCCTGCTTATCGACAACTTTGAACATTTGAAAAATGTGCTCACCTTGCTGTGAATTTGGTATAACAGCACATATATAAGAATCACTCCACACTCAGCCAGCAGTTAGCAGCTGGTTAGCTTAGCATTGCACAAATTTAGTTTTGCCTCGGTGTTTCCAGTCTGCTAACCAGCTGCTGGCTGCAGCTTCCTGTTTATCAGTCACAGTAGAGCCATATCAAGTCATTGTCACTGCAAGACAGAAAGAAATATTCTACAAAGGGTTTCTGCACTTTCAGAATTACTGCCCTATCCGCATTCTTGAGATGAGAATTAACATTTCTGCCTTTGTGAGACTAAAATGTTAGCTCTGCAAAGTCATTAATGATTAGTTTAAGAGCAACTTGAGCTTCAACCTCATTTTCTTCTTAAATAAATCTGACCTTTTATTTTAAAAAAAAAAACACGGAGAAAAGTCAGTCATAAAAGCATTTTCAGTCTGCTTATTTTTAAATTCATGCACATTGTTACAACAGACAGACTGAAATCATCCAATCTGTGCCCCAGCGTGTGTGTTCATTTCAAATTATAGCCCCACGCTTACTGGGCTGCAGTTTCTCCATCATGCTGCCCAAACCTGGCCACAACCCCTGATGTCATGTGACTTCCTCCCCTTACCATTTTGTGTTAGTGAGGACGGGGTCCTGAAGCTCATAATGTTTGTATTGTACAATATAAGAAAAAACAAAAAACATCCTTTGTTGCATTTGTTTGCAATATGGCTTTGATGTCTGTTGCTATGGCCACAGAAAACACAGTGAGCTGGTTTGGAGTAAAAAATAGGCAATGTTATTGTGGTTAAAATTGAAAAAACATTTAAAATAAAACAATACATCTTTAAAGCCTGTTATTCCACTGTTGGCTGTTATTGTGTGATGCATAGGGATAAATTGGTATTATTAACATCAATTATCGAGAAGATGAAAGGAATACTATTAGTTTGACAACCCTTCACACTGATAACATGTTGCTATTGTTTTTCCATTTATACATTTTTGTTTGCTTCCATTAAAAAACTGGTCTGTGAAAAATGATATTTTAATTTAAATTGTCTTGCTTATGTGAAAGAAGGTATTTTATCCCTTCAGCAGAGGCTATTCATATAAGTTGATGTTAATGTGGCTTTTGGATAAAACACTGCTTGCATTTGATATGAAAAAACTAGCTGTTTAATCAAACTTTACATTTTTTTAAAGAATTAATTTAAGCAGCTGTAATTATTTTACAGAAAATTATGGCTCAGACATCTGATGACTTGGAGGTAATTCTTGCTGATGCTACATTATATTTTATTAGAGTATTCAAAATTCATTAAATGTTCTGCTGTCCAGAGAGATACTTTTACAATAGGGTCCAAATGGGCATCATGGGTAATTGCTAGGCCCAGCATGTTATTAACTTTCTGTATTTAAACTGAATTAAGCCCCACATCAACAAAATATTTAAGTGCAGAAGTAAACGTGGCGGAACCACAGTTCAAGGCCGCTGCGGTCAGTTGTGGACTGGTGTTTGTCTCCATCTTGTGTCCGTATTAAGTTACCGCTTGAGTAAGACGACACTGCACAGGGAAACATTACTGAAAGAATATTATAAACAACTAGACAATTCCACAGAAATTGTGACTGTGTGCCTCCACTCTGGCCCGTCCCTGCCATCACCCACCAGTCACCTCATGAGCTCAGCAGAACTGTGTCTGACCCAGAAACTGCTGTTGAAACGAAAACAAAATCCGCCCTTTTTCAAACGTTACTTTGGACCACTTAACAATGACCAATGTTATTATGGATGGGCTTGTTCGAACCGGAAGACTTTTAAATATATGTCTGTGAAATTTCATAACATTACATCAATCGATGGAGGAGAAACGGCGAGTTAAACACACTATGTGTGTGTTCTCAGGATTATGTAATGTATTATTTAACCAGTGATGTATAAACGGGTGGTCACTATGGGGCGCTGCTGTGCTGTTATGTCGTGGATATTGATGAGTTAAGTGAAGAAGAAGTCAACCAACTTCCTGTCTTCTGGTTTTGTAAGTCAATGTGTCTGTATCTTCAATAAACACGTCATGCCCGAATAAACGTGCTTCAGCACCCCTAAATTGAAACTCAGCAGCCCTAAAACCTGGAGTAAGAAATGTTATTTTAACATTTTAGTTCGTCTTTGACAGGCTTAGATAATGTCCAAAACATAATCCAGTTTGTTTTAGTAAGTAAGTGGTTCCAAAGCTGTCTCTCTTGTTTCCTTTTAGAGTTGTTCTGATTCTGATACCAAATTGGCGAGAGTTAGGGTTAGGGTTTTGGTAAGAGTTACAGGTATTGGCTTAGGGTTAGGGTTAGGGGTAGGATTTGGGTAAGGAGTAGGTTTAGGGGTAGGGGTCGGGGCAGGGTGAGGGGGTAGGGTTAGGGTTAGACAAGCAGAAACATAGGGTTAGGGTTAGGCCTAGGGTTGGTGGTAGGGTTAGGGGTAGGGTTCAACAAGCACAAACATACACAGGGCCTCCCCCTTGTTAGGGTTAGCGTTAGGATTAGGGGTTAGGGTGAGGGTGAGGGTTTGACAAGCAGAAACATACACAGGGCCCGTGTGAGGGTTAAGGGTGGGGATAGGGATAGGATTAGGGTTAGGGGTAGCGTTAGGGTTAGGGTGAGGGGCAGGGCTAGGGTTCGACAAGCAGAAACATACACATGGCCTCTCCCATGTTAGGGTTAGGGATAGGGGTGGGGCATGGGTAGGGGTAGCGTTAGGGTTAAGGGTTAGGTTTAGGGTTCTGCTTGGGGTTAGTGTTAGGGTTTGACAAGCAGAAAAACACACAGGGCCTCCCCTATGTTAGGGTTAGCGTTAGCATTAGGGGTAGGGTTAGCATTAAGGATAGGGTAGGGAAGGGTTAGGATAATGAAGGGTTAGGATACAGTTAGGGATTAGGAGTTAGGGTTAGAGGTTAGGGTTACAGTTAAGGTTAGGGGTGAGGGGAGTTTTTAAAACAGATTTTACAGTGTGAAAGAAGAGAAAATTCATAAATTAATGATTATCGCACTGGCTGCTAAAGGTCAAGAGAAAGTTAATGGGAAAGTTATACCCTTTTTAGACTTACTGCCACCTTGGATATATACCAAAATTATAATTACATCTTATTTTAAATGTGTTTATTATTAAATCTACCCTGCCATTGAGTCAGCCACGTTTTTAAAAATTCTTACTGTTTGTGCTTCCATGTCTTCAAGTACTGGTGCGCTGCTCTCAGCGTGTCCTGCATGTCTTTGTACTGAGCCAGCATGCAAGCGTCCTCCAGCCGGGCCCAGCGGTAGTCCTGGTGCTCATCAGACAAAGTCAACTCCGTCTCCGGGTCCCTCAGCTCGGCCAGCCAGTAGAGCACTTCTTTGGGTTTGCCTCGCACCTTGTAGTGCAGCTGCTGCACAAAACCGTCAATGACCTGCAGATGCTCAGTTGTCAGCCCGGCTTCCTCCTTGGTTTCTCTGAGAGCAGTGGTGAGGTCATCCTCGCCTGGATCCACATGACCTGAGGATGGAAATTGGCGACAAGATATTTACAATACTGCGTTATTTTATACATCTATAGCAGGATGATAAAAGTAATGTTGAACTTGCACAGACCTTTGGGTGGAGTCCAGTGGTGTTCTCCGTACGAGGTCTGTAGAAGCAGGTACTCAATGTTGTCCTTTGGGGGGGGACAATTGGCCAGAAGACGAAACACTATGAGGCCACAAGCACGGACTGCCATCTTACTGCAGAACAACAACGTATTTTAAATGATGTTGTGTTACAAAATTCCACAGCATTACTGTGGTGTGGCAAAAGCTATATTGCATTCAATTTTAACGGCACATTAACAAAATAATGTTCAATAAGAGGTTTCTGCAAGACTTTCTTATAATCGTTTCTAAATAATGGAGAGATAACCTGAATAGAATCATAACAATATCCTTCTATGTTGTGGTAATGCTACGTACAATCTACCGAACATTTAAGGTTAGTATAACAGCAACAGAGACAGCTCATTTATTTCGACAAATTACTCAAAGACCACCACACCGCGGAAATGTGCTTGTTCTGCGACAGGTTATACAGGTTTATTCCAAACCATTTCCTTCAAATTAAACAAAACGAGACCTATACGTAACCGATGCTAATGATCTCAATGCAGTCCGCTCTAAGACCATATGGGAAAGGTAGGAAATGAAATGACAAATTATGTGATGAAATCAGGCATGAGGCAAAACTATAAAGAACTCACTTGTCTAACTTGTTAAAAAGTCTAATTATTTAATTTACTCATTGATCAGACACCTTCCACGTAGAGTAATGAGTTCCCGTAACGGAGACTACTTTATATAAACAGGGGAGCTCAGCGGCGCACCAAAGAAATAAGACCGGATAGTCAAGAAGCCACGGATTAATAGTTCCGCTTTGTGGAAAAATAGGAATGGCTGAAAATAACCGGGTATACTGTACGGAACCACCACGGCATATTTTATAAAGGATATAAATGCATTTGATGTACAGTTAACAGTTAATATATGGTAGAAATCGTTTGTATTTGGCTTATATTTGCTTATCTCACTGGGGGGAAAAAGTTTGAACATATGAATAAAATTAAGAAGGAAAAGAAACTAGATTTTATGGAACGTATTTGCTTTGCCAGATAAAATAAATATTTTAATGATTTATTTACTTATTTTACCAATCAAATAGCTGTTGTGCCTGAAGAAGGCAGATAAGCGATAAAGCAAGTGTGGCACCAACTGAAGACAGCATGTGTCCAAAGATAATAGAAGAACGGTCCTCCTTCCCACCAAAGCTAATTTGTCCACAGTGGGGTTCAGACCTGACTTGGCCACATTACTGCTAACTCGGAAGGTAAGAATCATCTTTTAGGTAGAAATCTTTCTAAAAGAGCTAATTTTTTTGTGTCCTGAGGGCTAAGGAAATGTTATATTTTACTGAAGAAAGCAGTCATTTTAAACAGAAAAGAACATTTTAAACATGTAGCCTCCGGACATGTGACTTTCACTGTTACTACCACTGTGCTTACTCAGCCTGAACTAAAGTGCTCATCATTCCATTCCGCTGTACAATGTATCACACTTTCATCCAGATATTTATGGTACATACTGACTGTCACACAGATTAGCCTTGGATGCATGACTTCGGTCTCTAGGTCGCCGTTTTTTTTGTGTGTGTGAAGTATCGTCTTTTTTTCAGTCAGTGTATTTGGCCTGTTTGTGTCACTTAGAAATGTTCCTGCTTTGATTTTGTAATCTTAATGTTCTGGAGTTGGAAATTTAACTTAAGCTGACAACTGTGATAGAAGTGCACCGACACCATAATCCCAGTGGCAAATCCTAAAGCCACATTCAGAAGATTTAAATTTATCTTCTCATCTGAAAACACAGATGCCTACAGAACAAACATGACTCATGTTCTACTCAGCTGTGGTTATATCTTGTTAAAATATAAACCTTTCCGAAAGCATTTTGTGCTGTTTCTCAGCAGCATTCCTTAGACCCATGGAGGGGGGAGAGCAACCCAGAAGAAGTTCTCATTTTGTGGGAAAGAAAGATGAACTAATTAAAGCAAAGCGCACTGTCGTGACAGCAGGAGGTCGGGATATACTGGTAATCCACCACCAGGAAGTCTTCTACGCTTTGGACTGTTACTGCTACCGTAAGTACAATTCTGATATTTCCTATAAATGCCACGCGATAAAATGTAAACGTAATCACCTTTTATAGTCAAAAGGTCAAAGGTCTTCTACCTTTCCGCTCTTTTCACAGATACTGGGGGGAACCTGCAGAATGGAGACATTGAGGTGGGTTCACCTGTGAGGGCAAACACGGTGTTATTCCGCTTCTTACCCCATGTAAGCGCAGCTGCTCCTGTGATAAAAACATCAAAGCACATTAATGCAGTATGCTAATACACAGAGGCCTCGGCAACCTTCAGTTAGTCTACAAGAGCTTGTTTACCTGCTTCTTTTCAACACCCTGACAGGAAATTGGCAACAGGCTGTGCATAATTTGTCCAAAACACAAGTACAAGATCTCACTGGCTGAAGGGGAGGGCATGTTCAAGGGCACCGACACCACGGTCAAACCACCGGTGACCAAATGGTTCACCAAGGGTGTGAAGCAACGGGTCCACGCCATCACCGAGACCAACGGGGACGTCTACCTCACGCTCTCTGACGACGGCTGGATCGACTCGGACTTCTACCAGGGGGAGAAAGGCAAAGTGATGAGGGCAGAAGCGGAAGAGATGGAGAAAAAGTCCTGAGGGGGTTTCCACACGCGTGCTGTCTTCCTGCTTCCTCTGAGGCCGTTTTTAGGACTGCACGATGACCCTGTCCTCATTACCTACCTCAGGTCATCACTCGAACTGCCTTCATATGAACCTCTCCCTTGTTTATCCACTTATGTCATCTAAAAAAATAAAACATCTTTTTTCTTGAACCAAACAGTGACGTCAGCTTGCTACACACACAGAATCCATCATTAGCGTTGCTCATTGTTTCCTGTCAGACATCAAAACAAAGAAATGAAAAAGGGCCACTGTGCAGAAAATCAGTGTTACGTTTAAACACGGAAATAAAGCTGAGTTACCCAGAATGTCGATGTCTCGGCTGGAATTTGATAAAGGAATATTCACACCATGAAATCCCCCCACACCCACATCCACGGACCCCAACTCCGTCCTGCGGCACAAGCTTTGGGTTAAACTTCTCCAGACATGTTCACTCTCCATCCATATCCTATGAGTTTTCCAAAATGGCTTGTAATTAACAAAATTACTATTATTGTTGTTGTTGTTGTTGATGATGTTATTATTCTTATTTTCATTATTATTAGTATTGTGAATTTCTGTTGGAGATGAATAAAGTATCTATCTCATTATTAACCCCATGCTGAACCATCTTTAGTCTCTCTGAAGTTAAACGCACACGTGCTGCACCAAGGTAGCAAACTGACCGTCTCTAACTCTGTGTGTGTGTGTGTGTGTGTGTGTGTGTGTGTGTGCGTGTGTGTGCTGAGTCAGTTCCCGCTTTCTCTCTCCCTGTTCTTTCACTTTTATCTGTTTCAGTCTGTCTCCTCTCTCTTTTACTCTGTCCCCCACCTTTCCTCTCTCCCTCTCTGTGCCCTCTCCCCTTCTCTCTCTCTCTCTCTCTCTCTCTCTCTCTCTCTCTCTCTCTCTCTCTCTCTCTCTCTCTCTCTCTCTCTCTCTCTCTCTCTCTCTCTGTCCAGTTGTTTTCACCGCAGACGCCATTCATGTGTCGTGGACAGCGCGGCTCACTGTTGCTCTCCGGCCGCCGTCGCTCGCCTCTCTCGCCGCCTGCCCCCCTGAGCGCGTCCGCCCTCTGGCTGCTCATGGCTCGGTCGCCGCGCTGCTCCGCCGGCTCGGCTGTCCGGTGCGGTTCCGGACGGTGTCGGGCTCCACTTTCATGAATGAACGCCGAGACGTGGACATGACTGCAGAACTCCCTCAGCAGCAGCAGCAGCAGCCGCAGCAGCCGCAGCAGCAGCCGGTCTCCCGGGGGGCCAGCTACCGATGAGAGGGATTAACGAGCCGCAGCTCATTGCGGAAAAAGCGGCGTGCGTCCGGCGCGGAAACGCACCGCCATAGAATCACAAACCACAATGTAAGTTCTGAAGATAAAACTGCTGGGAGTGCTTGCTCTGATTCATTGGCTGATGTGTGTTACTGATCGATAGAAATTCACCAAGTGCAGGTTTTATTAAACCCACCGCGGACAGTAATGGCTCTGGTGGTTTTCAGTGACGTGATGGTGGAGCGCCGTCTCCTGATGGACATGAATAATCAGGACCACGGCAGAGGCCGTGTTTACCTCACATTCTGCTTACAGGTCCATCCACATTGTTGCGCTGGGCAGCGAGTGCCCCGGCGGAGTCGGGCAGGGGGAGGAGATGCTGGGCCAGGGGCAGCTGCAGGGGGGTCTGCTCTGGAGCTACCTGGGTCACGGGGCGCTGGTGGGACACTGCGACCTGGAGGACAGCCTGCACAACCCCGCTTTCATGGAGTACACCTCACGGGTGTTTGGAGACATCACTGTAGTGGTCCGGGACTGTCCCAGTTGGGTAAGGGACACCCGAACGGGCTTGGGAAAGTTAGGGCGGGATAAGACGGAGGAGATAATGGACCACTGAATTACATCATTCCCAAACATTTTAAATTCCCAGCTTTATCTTCCAGCAGCCATTTTAAAAAGGCTTCTTTTCAGAGTCGGATGCTGTTTTGAACACGTGCTGCGGAAAGAAAGAAAGAAAGAAAGAAAGAAAGAAAGGAAATGAGAGAATCTTTGTTCTCAGCAGAATGTGGAGCTGTCTCGCTCCGTCAGGGGTGGTGCTGGAATTCTGTCACTCTTTCTGTCCTGTCGCTGTTTCTTTTCTAATTCAAATTGTCGGCTGCTTTTTGAAGAGTTTTATTCCTGCCTCATGACTTGAGTTAGTTTAGTCTCATGGGTTCTGGGGGCAAAATCCCTTCAGCTACGCGGAGGCGTTTACACCGAAGGGAGGTTGTCAGAGGAAGGCCTGACGATGTGTCCGTCCCGTCTCTCCTCCTCTGACCTTTTATTTGTGTCTCCAGGACCTGCTGGACAGCGATTGGACCAGTGTGCGGAAGGTTCTGGAGCAGGCGGACATCCTGGTCATTAAATATGCGGTCACGGACAAGCTGACCTTCCAGCAGGTCCGGAACGGCTACGCTCCACGGCTGCGCCCGCTCCTGAGGCACTGGGGCGTCCCCGTCATCCTGGTCGCCGTTGGAGCGCGGCTGAATGGTGAGGACCAGATCTTTTTCTGGTGATTCCAACAGTCTGTCTTTGCTTTTTGAGGATGAGGAGTCTTGTTTGTGAGTTGAGCTGGACTTGTTGGTGGGTGGAGCTTAAAAGGATGCTGTATGATACTGCTGAACGTCTTAGTGAGTGAGGTGGCGCACGCACGCACGCACACTCTGACCCCTTGTTATATCCAGACTCTGTAAACAAGCTCATCAAATGAACCAGGTAGTATTTTTAGTCTGTCTTCTTGGCAAACTTCTGAGATCCTGTCAGAGCTGCAGATCGCTCACAGTGCGGATCAAGACTGGGAGAGAGAGAGAGAGAGAGAGAGAAGGGGGCTCTCAGCTTTTGTTTGTGTTTTTGTCGGTCTGCTGTGCCTTCGTGCTGTCTTCTAATGACTGCAGAGGTAACAGCTGAGCTGGGAGCGTGGCTTTAGACGGCCGCAGGCGCAGATGTGGTCCAGAGGCGCTGTTAGGCCGGACGTACGAGGTGCAGCCTGTCCAGTATAGCAGCTCCTAATGCGGGAGCAGAGACCGATTATTCCAAGGGCATTCATGCACCCTCACACACGCAAACACAGCACTGATGTGCCAAGCCAGTGCCTGCCTGACGCACACGCACGCACGCACGCACTCACACGCACACGCACTCACACGCACACTGACTCCAGCTCATCCTGCCTGCAGGTTATTAGCAGTATTATTTATCAAATGGCTTCTTCCATCTTTCTCTCCGGCTCTCCCCCCCTCCTCCTTTGTGCCATCTTTTTTTTCCCCTCCTTCAGAGTTAATCCCTCCAATTTTTCTGTCTGATTGCCACAGGATAGCTGGTCCGAGCGCACATGCCACTGCAGATGATGTTATATTTGTTGCTGCTTGAGAATTCTTCTTTTTCCTGGGAGTGCAAACGGTGTCACACGAATACAGACGAGCACGGTCGCGTAGAGAAGCTGGCAGACCTCCATTTAGCCTTAAAAGAATGGCTGGTTGTGTGTCTGGTTGGGTTTAACGTCACCTGCGTCTCCAGATGAAGGACCTCCCTGCACGTGTCCACTGTGCGCGTCTGACTGGAGCAGCTGCGTTCCTCACAGCGAAGGTCTCCAGCTGTCCCGGGACCTGGGGGCCACCTACCTGGAACTGCCCTCCCTCAACCACGTCTTTGTGGGCCGTTACTTCGGCAGCGTTGTGAGTGATGCGATCACCTTGGGGGGGACACGCATGAGAATTCCAGGCGGGCCGCTTTTAACCTGCTCTTCTGTGTCGTCCAGCTGGAGTACTTCATGATCCAGTGTCTGAAACACAAAGCCAAAGAGCGGCCAGAGAAGAGACGGGGGAACAAAGTGAACGAGCTTCTCCCTCCTCACTTGGAGCAACCAGGTCAGAGGAGCACGGCTTATAGAATGACCCACAAGTGTCACATTTGCTGTAGCACTCTGACTCTCGTTATACGTGAAGAGCATTGTCCCATTTCACAGCTCGGATGTCCATAAAAAGAGCTGACCACCGAGGTTAAACTCAGATCAATAGTCCCTGCTCCAAACAGGTGAGACAGTGAGCGACGTAGGCTGCCTTTATCCACCCATGTTCAAATCAATGCCGCTGAGCTCTTTTTAGCAGCCGCAGACCTCGTGTTTGCTGCCTTGTTTTGAGGAATACAGAGGCGGAAACAGATCTTTTAAGTCTGAGCTTCCACGGTGGCAGCACGTCTCTGTTAGCATCTTCAGAAACAATCTTGAATGAGATGCAGAATTACTCTGGACCGGCCCTGAATTAGCTGTGCAACATGCTAACACGTACCGCATCATACGGGCAGTGAAGCCGCCAACAAAGCCGATACGGCGGTTTTCCATTTTAATTGAACTGTCAGAATGTCAGCTGGGCTGTGCAAACACAAACCACGGTCGTTACAGAGGAGAAAACGGTCCTTTTGATTGTCAACCGTGAATAATTTCGGATAAAGTAGATGAGTCGCAATTAGTTGAAGTACTGCAGCAAATCGTAACAGCATTATGTCGCATCTGTTAGATCCTCTGGTGAAACGATGTCTCCTGGTTGCCAAAACCTGTATAAACACCTTTTCACGTCTGGGAACCCTCGCATCTCACTGGATATCTTCCAGACAAAACATATTTTGCAGAGCTGCGCTGGTAAAAAGTGAAAAACAAAACCGATCAGGGAGCAAGTCGGTAACGCCTGCGCGTGGATCCGACTGTCAGTTCTGCCACCAGCCAAGAACCCGAGCTGGTGCTGACTCACCTACTGGCTGTGCAATACTGCTGGGGTCTTCCAGGGTTGTTTCCAATAAATACGGGCCGCTTTCACAGCCGGATCACCGTGCTCACAGAAGAGGAGATCCGGCTGTGAGAGGCTCCCAGAAGCCTTCACTGATAGCAGAGTAATGGAAGGATCCTCCCCAGGGCGCCCCACTCCTCCTGCCGTGCCTTTTCACCTTCTCTCTGCCTCCATTTAGCACGTCTTCCACCTATCCGAGTGGAAGAGTCCAGCTTCTCCCAGGACATGCAGTGGCTGCTGGAGCGTGGCGTGCAGTTCGCAGATGTGGCTTTTTACGCCGGCGAATCCGGGAAGGAGCTCGGGTGGGCGCACGCCGCCGTGCTGTGCGCCGTCAGCCCGTATTTCCGACAGCTGCTGCTGGGGCCCAAGACCAGGTAGGACACAGGATGGGACCTCACGGGCCAGGTTCTGAGGTAACCCCCCACCTCTGCTCGGGACAGGGAACGTCCTCAGTCGAGGTGTGTCTGCAGGGAGCGGGACGGAGGCCCCCACTCGCTGCTGTCCACCTGGGACGGGGGATTTATTGACGACATGCCGCGATCGGACGGACACGCCTCAGGTCGCCTGTCCCGTCTGGTGGTGAAGGACCCCCTGCTGTGCATGTGTTTGTGGGAGACTCTCATGTTCATCTACAGAGGTAACTAAAATCCACAGCGATCCAAACCTCCACCCTGACTCTGCACTTCCACACCAGAACGACTGAAGTTCAATCTTCACGTCAGACTTTTTTTTGGGTGCACGTGTTCAGTCAGATGTTTCAGTCCACTTTGAAGCCACATTCTTTCTATTACCCAAGAAGAACTGTGCTTTGATGCAGGCAGGTGGGAAACATGCAGCCATCTTGGCTCCACCGTTGGATACTCCCTTGATTTGAGCGCTCAAAAAGAAAAAAAAAGGCTCCTTTCTCCTCCTGCAGCTCAGAATCTGCAGTCTGCTGTGCATGCTGAACACCTGATCGCAGCTTCTGTGCACGCCAGCGCATCAAAGGCTGCCGTGCACGATTCCTTATGGGAGAAGAACGCTGCTCACATGTGATTTGCACCGTTGCCTTTTTATCACGTATGTGAGGAGCAGCAGTGCAGGTCTGAATGAACACACTCATACACACACACACACACACACACACACACACACACACACACACACACAAGGATGTGCAGGAGCTGAGTGCATGTGTGTGATGCTGAAGACCGAGAGGAGAGAAGATTATAGTTTTAGGCTGAGTCTGCGAGCGACTGTATGAATAAGAATAAGTGGTTGAAAGAGTGCGTACTTACACACACACACGCACACACACACACACACACACACACAGAGTTCACACATAACAGCAGCATGTAACCTCGTCTTTTCACCTTGTAGTTCCAATGTTCTCTTATTTTCCTACATATCATAAAAGCAAAGATTTGTGATGTGTGTGTGTGTCTGTGTGTGTCTTGGAGAGAAAGAAGAGGGGTTCGTGCGTGTGCTAGGCAGAATATGAATGTCAGGTCTGTGTGAAATGCTGCAGGAAGACGGCGTTAAGCCTCGTGTGAAGAATCCCAACCTTCACCACGAAGGGTCCGAGCGCACATTTAAAGCGAGTGACCTCAAACGGGGCGAGTCACTGCTTCTATCTGCGTGGTCTCTCCTCAGTCAGATGCATTCATTGCCCACGGAAACACTCGCTTACAGTAAATCCATAACAGGCTGCGGCCGCTTCCCGATCCCAGAGACGATGACAAGCGTCTTCATCTTGAATTTGTCGACTGGGGCTTGCTTTCATCTCCAACAATGTCGAGTCTCTGTAAAGACACACACACACACACTTAGACTTCTGTTTTTTTGTTTGTTCCCCTGGTCTTTTGTCACTTGATTGAGTGCGGACAGCCACAGAGGTCGAGACACTGCTTGTGTGATGGTAACGCTGTGAGACTCTGTCTCCTTTTGTAGCCCAGTGCTGAATTATCCAATTTGTCACTTGGATTCTATAGTGAGTGCGCTCATGTGTCTGTGTGTAGTTGTTTTTTTTTTGTTTTTTTTCTTCTTCTTCTTCCTTGCATCACAGTTGTTTTTAAGACCACTGAGGATAACTGTTCTAATTTTAAAAGATGCGCTTTAGGCCGTCAGTGAAGCGGGGAAATTAGCATGAAGATGATGTAGCTTCTATCGCAACATTTTGAGCTAATATGCGACTTGATTCAGTTTATCTTCAGCCCTCCTGTCTCCTGCTGTACCTGCGTGTGTGTGTGTGTGTGTGTGTGTGTGTGTGTGTGTGTGTGTGTGTTAGCCGCACAGCTCCGGAGCTGAGCTCTCTCCCTGCCAATGAGGCGCGAGCGCGACGCCATGTCATGATCTGCCAGCTCGTGCTGGGTTAATCCTCCTATCAGCTTAAATACCTTCATTATGAACGGATGCTAACACGAATCCCGCGTGGAGCAGCCCCCCCCCCCTTCCCTCGACAGGCCTGCATCACGCCGCCAAGCTGCGCAGGTGTGAGAAAAGCAGCTCTCACGTAAACACGTCCACTTTTAGAACAAGACAACTCTGTGGAAGTCCAGGTCTCCTTTTGGGCGTGAGGGCCCGTAGGTGTTGGCGCTTTCGGTGCCAACCCGAAAAGAGTTTCTAGAAATTGAACTGTTGTGTCTTTGTGAATGTTTTTGCAGGAGCGTGGGAGTGGGAACACCTCCAGGAGGCCCTGGAAGAGAAGCTGAAGAATGCGTTAGCGGTGGCGCAGCTGATGGAGCGCATACGATCGCTCATCGGCAGAGAGAGGGTGAAGTTTGACACATTTTCTTAGATTTCTCTAATAGTGCATCACCAGTTTAACTACACTAATGTACATGTGAACGCTGGGCGGCCTCTTGTAGTAAATAATTTCTGTAATTATGTCTTAGGTTAGACTTTAAAGGTATCTGCGTTGTATCTGCAGACCAACTAGCCCTTAATTACAGACGAGTCTAAGAACAGGGATAATGGAGCTCTAATTTGCATGGTTGCATAATTATTTCCTCTGGCATCTCTGAGATGCTGACGTATTAAAAAAAAAACAGGAGATGCTCTAAAAGGGGCTAAAAGCATCACTCACACTGAGAGAATGCCAGACACCCGCCATAAAGTCCATGCTAAGCCCGGCGGTGTCTCATGAGGAGCACCGTTTTTAAGGCATGAGATGAGGGTAGCGGGCAGCAGCTGTTAACATTTAGAGGATTCATCAGATGTGACATAAGCCTGACAGGCCTCTGGCGGCACACGCTGTATATGCTCTCCTGATGGTGGGAGATATTGGTCTTCCACCTGGGGCAATGTTGAGAAGAGCCGACGCATAAATACCGGCCGAGCCTCTTTTTTGCACGATGAGATGTTCTAGTAACGCTGACATCGTTCCATCGCGCCCCATAAACGCCTCCAGGATGCTTCAGGCTCTGAGGGCAGCAGAGCTTTGACCCACGTGACCTGGACCATCTGGGTTTCCGTTCTTCTGAAGTACCGGTGTGTGTTTCAGAACGGAAACATGCAGGAAAGACCGCGCTGGGAATCAGCTGGGAATAAGGGAGTCAGGCGGGACTGAGCTGCTCCGGATCAAACATCTCATCACCGTTTCATAATTGGACCGGTGTTGTAGTCGGGTCATCGGTTCTCAGGGGTGAGGAAGTCTTTGCCAGGGTTAAAATCCAAGTGGAATCTAGTGGGAATCCCGTCTGAGGAAACGTGAGTCGGGGACCTGAGTCCTCCGGTTTGACCAGAGGGAGAACCTGCGTGCATTTGCCCCCAGCAGTGTCAGGGCTGCCCTGCCCTGTGCTGCTGAGCATTGTCAGGAAGCATGAGCGTGATGACTCGCTCTCCAGAGATCCCTGCTCCTCTCCACACCACACCGCGTGTTTTCCCTCTGGTCAGCAGTCAACAAGAATGCAGGAGTAATTATAGCCATGCACCGTCCTGCGGCTGCACTTACACAAATATGCTTCACAGTTCATGCTTGACTGCATAAATATTCCACCCAAATCTCCTCTTAATTGTCCCAGTGTGGTCACGTGACCGTTTTTATGTGGACGTAAACAGTCCATGAGCTTCTGTGGCGTTCTCACACAGCGCGGCTGTGTTGGTGAGCCTTACCTTTGCGTTTGCCCAGTCTTCCTGTTTGCTTTGGTTCCATCTTTAGTTCTTGTGTGCGCAGGGCCCCAGAGACACTCCGAGTGCACGTGCGGCGCAGCTGGGCCCCCAGACTCTGGTCAACCTCTTCAATTCTCCCCTCTATTCTGATGTCATCTTCATGGTGCAAGGTGGGTCGTGATGCGTTCACTGTCACACTGGTGACCGTTTCATTAGCCGGGACCAAGTTATGGCCTGACTGGTGGGGGACGGGGGAGGGGCTCGGTCGACCGATCGTTGGGAGACAGGAGAGACGAGAGTCCATCACCTTGCGTTTGGTCAATACTCTATTAGAGGCTCAAATGTAGAAACCCAGAAATCGTGGGTAGACTCTTCATATCAGTCAGCCTTAATATCATAAAAACGTGGAGCTTTTTTTTGTAGTTGGAGCCCAGAGCAGCAGAATTAGCTTTTGGAGGTCACAGAGAAATTATTCTATTGCGGGGGGGTGGGGGGGGGGGG
>BJFM01000396.1:89247-99458 GCA_016586285.1 Arothron firmamentum
AAGCTAGCGCGTTATGTAATGCAGTTGTTGGCAGAGTTTAAGTTGAGGTACTTGACTTCAGGTCCCTGAAACTTAAAGCTGCATCGGCCCTTTGAGATTAGTTCACCGACACAGCACCGCAACGAGATTACACCGTTTGTCCAAGATTAACAGGTTATATTTGATCTGCACAGTTATGTAGTGCCCTATAAGCAAACTTAAGCTGTGTTTTTGCCAACTGGTACCGTTCAGTCCATCAGGTGTGGATGGGTCACCCTGCCCTAACTTAGCATTTCAAAACAGGGAGCACAGGTCAGATGGCAATAAAGATGTATGGAAGTAGCATGACATAGCAGCAACACCAATCAGATTACTAGCTTGTCTGGTCCTGGAACTTATCACACACACACAAACACACACACACACATACGCATTTAAAAAGTTATAGGTACCTCAAGGAAGAGGTTTAGGTTGGTAAATTTGACAGCGTAGACACAAATAATTGCTTTAAGTTAATATGAGAGAAACAGTTTGACTATTCAAATTATACGTGTGCACAAACAATACCATATTTTTACTGTTTAACTTAATTATTTGCCCAGTGAGAGTTGCCTTTGGGGTATTAACCCGGTCGTATCATGGGCTACGGAGTAAAATCTGTATTTAGAGTGATGTCTGTCACTTTTTAAAATGTTTATGATGTAAATGCTGCAAACTAAAGCTTACAGCGTTTGAGGCTAGCCAACACTTGTAACCATATGGATCGATCACTAACATGTTTTAAACAACACAAAGCTAGTTAGAGAGATAGTTGACTAGTTAGTTAGCTAGCTAGCAAGTTAGTTTGGGTCCAGTTTATCTGTAACATTTCCTCCATTTCACAAACATTCGTCGAATTATCAAACTTTATGTCAAGATACTCAACTCGCCTTTTATGTTTATATTCAATGTAATAAACGTGTCAATTTGTGTGGTTGGCAGTGTAGATGACAGAGAATATTAAGGTTTCCACGCAGGGATAAACGTTAGCCAAGTTTGTGGGGAAAATGGACTTGCTGGACAGCACGGCATACGAGGTTGAGACCCGCAGCTACGGCTAGGTGGCTAACCGGAGCGCCCAACTTTACAAACATGTCTCCCAAGTTAAAAACGTTTGTCACTTCCTAAAACTCGGTCCACCAACTTTGCGACGACGGGGTGTTTCGACCTAAAAGACGGGTTTGAAGACACCCCGTCGGCAGCAGGGGTAACTTTGTAGCTTTTACCTGTGCGTGGCAGCCGAGCTTCCCAGCTGAGACGAGCTGTGTCAGCCCTCCGAAGCTGGCTCGGTTTTTAAAAATTAAAAACGAACGCTGCTTTCACTCACCGAACACTTCTGGTGGCTCTCTATCGCTTTCAGTGCTGTCTCGGTCAATTTGACGTGCAATACGGTCACCCTGCCTGCATTCTGTTGGCCACAATTTAGTCCGTAGCTCCCATCCTCGGAGAGCGCCGCCATCTTTGTCAGCCCTCCACCATCGTCCCTTTGAGGCTGGGGCATTTAGCAGCCTAGGCTGCCTCTGCCTGCTCCTGGCCGGGGAGGGACTACGGCTGTTGCCTGGGGGGGGACAGATCGGTCTTGACTTGCCAGTTTGAGTTGAGTTTCACTTTCTAACTACGTATATGACTGCGTTTCTTCTTGAGAATGAGGATCTTTTGTGTCGCACAACGTTTTTAATCCTGATTTACTTTAGTGAGATGTGATTGGACAGGACAGGGTACATTTGCAAGGGGGCCCAAGATGAGTACTCTAAAGGCTTAAATAGTTAATATTATATCTATTATATATTATATGTTTTAGGGCATAATGAGTCTCCACCACAACACAGCCTTTCTCTCAGACACATGAAGTCAAAGGTTTAAACTCCCTCCTGAGGGGAAAAAATTGCCTCTGCATGTTATGTTTTTACTGACACGGCTGAACTAATTTTACCCTTCTGAAACTGTTAATGATCCCCTCCACTCATGCATTCAAACTCACCTCAAAATTATCTAATCCTCATCTGACAAAGCTGTTATTTTCTCATGGGGACGGAAAAAGGGGAACAGACAATTGCCGCATCTCTAATCTCAATATTTTCTCCTGGGCTCCGTGTGGTTGTTTATCTGATGTTTTCATTTCACAGGTCTGATTGCAAAGGCAGAGAGTCTTTCTTTCATGTTATCATAAATTCCATCCACACGGACGCCACAGGCATCTTTGCTGCACGTGCGTGTGTGGTGTATAAGAAGCAAACCCCTCGTTTCTGATTATATCTCAAACTATTAGATTAAGAGACAAAGGACACACACCCTTCATACAATGCACACAAAAATATGCGGCTGACTGTGTACACACCACTTTACAAACCTTCCAACACTGTCTTGAGTGGAGGCCAACAATTATTGCATATGATAATGCAAATTACTGCAGAACAGTTTTGCTCACGCTGCAAGATTTCCTGTTTAAATCCCATGTACACATCTATGCATGTAGAATTCTGATCATTTGAGAGATCCACCTTGTTTATTTTATAATAAGTGACATCACAACATATATAAACAGCTCAGTACACCTGTGAGCTGCACCTCCACTGTTCCTGATAACATCAGTGGCATAAACATGGTCATTAGTGCAACATGTTGCGTGCCTACAGTAGCCTCGGGCAGGGCGTCAAAAAGCCTGTGTGACTCCAACAGATTATCATAGTTTCTTACCCCACCCATCTCAATGACAAGCGTAACACACACACACACACACACACACACACACACACACACACACACACACACACACACACACACACACACACACACACACACACACACACACACACACACACACAAACTGGTATCTTTTTCAGGACAGCCATAGAGCGCATTCCGCTATCAAGGGTAAAAGGCCAACAAAACCCAAATACGACCCCTAAAAAGTCCTTTCAAGTCTCAAGACTCTGCCAGAGTGTCCTTATTACGCTGAAATATGTTCAAGGTGTTGGTTTAAAGCAAAGATTTTTCCACATAAACACAACATGACCATCCCCCACCCAGGGTTAACTCTCCTTGCCTATTTAGCCTGTTAAAAGCTCATTTGAAAATGCATACCTGTTGACATGCTTCATCTAGCATCACATGTGACACACTAAGCCTTTTTAATTCCAGATGTGCTGTCTGACAGCTTGCCTGCTTTACAAACAATTTAATCCCTTGTGGCGGCAAGGGCCCATTGATTTTAGAGCTCCTGTGTTTGCAGGAAGGTCAGCTGATGGGAGCTGAAGAGCAATGTAAAGATTAGCAAAACCCCACACCTTTTGTTTTAAGCTTAAGACCAATGAGGCTGTGGGCCAGCTATTTTCCTCTGGCTGAGCTCGGCTAGCTTCGCGCATCACCCTTCAACCTTGCCGCACTGTTGTGAGCGACAGCAGGAATTGATCATTTGATCAGGAAGGAAAGTTTTTGTCTATGGCTGCCTCAACCGCCCCCACCGACCCACATGAGGGGGATTAAAGCAGTAATTTGTTAAACGGCTTTGCGTTATGGAATGAAAGGGAGGTGCTCAGCGCGGACAAAAGCATATGGGTGCACGCAGCAGAGGTGCACCCGACGCTTCTCACGGTTGCAGTAAGTATCTGAAAATTTGTTCCAAAGTGCTCCCCCAAGTTTCCCCTCTTAACTCCGCTCCACGTGGCGATCTGGCCCCGAGGATGGATTCTGTTGGCAGTGTGAAAAAGCCATCTGCTGCTATTTAAAACGCTCATTAAAAAAAAAAAAAAGGAAAAAAAAAGCACACAGCAGAGGAAAAAAAGGGAACTGTGAGAGAGTGTTTGTCCAGTATGCATGAGAGCAGGAGAGAGGCTGACTCACGGCCCAGCGGCCCGGTCACGTTCAGCTTTCCTTTGTAAAAGAAACAACCACGTTTTTTTTTGTATTTTTTTTTTTTAAGTCCCATCAGGCTGAACTAAACCAGATTTCTTATGTTGAGAACTAGTCGGTGATTTGTTCAGCATCCTGTTGTGTCCATTTTTTCCGAGCCAGCTGCACGTTAAAGACCTTGAAAAGGCAACTCTCCCAGTTAATGATTTGCCACTGCAGGGGAAAGTGTGCACGAACGCTGTTGACTCTTATCGCTGCTGACCACAAAGCCAGTGTGGCCGTATCTCTCAGGCTGACATTAATGGAGAGGACGGGGTTTCATTTAAAGAGATAGGTCAATTTCTTTCTGTCGCTCTCCGCTTTATTTGTCAGCTGTGGAGGGAGGTAACAGACAGGGCGAGAGCTTGCTCCCACATGAGGATCTTTAATTGAGAGCAGATATGGAGCTTGTGTTGGACCGGAGGAGACATTTATTTGCGGATAAATCTTGATCATTTTCCAAACTTGTGTGTTAACGTTTTGTTTTCGGGCTCGTCGCAGGCCTTTGACAACCCCAGAAAGTGAAGGCAACACCAAACACAGCAGTTCTGATGTAAAAAAAAAAATCTAAATTTTATTGGGTTCAGCCACAGGGACCATCATGTTTCCCTGGTTCAACATCTGAACTTGTCTCTCTTGTCCTCATCCAGGGCTCCGCATTGCCTTCCCAGAGAGACCAGCCTCTGCACGGGCACGTCGGCGGCCATGTCTGAGTCCCACCAACTGTACTCTGGGGACAGGACGCATGTCGGCCTGCGGTTGATGAGGTAGCGGTTCAGGTAGCTCTCCTCCAGGCCTCTGGCCACGACCCCGTCGGCCTGGTCCTGCAGAATGAGCAGCGAGCAGGCGTGAGCCAGCCTGTACACCTCAGAGACTGAGCCTCCGTACAGCTCAGACGTGTAGTAGTAGTCTCCTTCGTCATCCTCCACGTGCGCGGCTGAGAACTCCTCCACCTGGTAGGGGAAGGTTTTCCTCGGCATCCCGTACAGCTCCGGGTGCAGCGTGGCCACCAGGTCCCCGAAGACCTCCGCGCCCACGGGGGCCACAAACTCCTGATCGACGTCGGCACAGAAGACGTATTCCACCTCGTTGCTGATCAGGTTGCGGATGGCGTCCGCCAGCAGGGACATGCGGCGGTAGGCCAGCCTGCCCCAACCAGGCAGCTCCGTGATGTGGATCACTGTCAGCTTCCTCCCAGGGCCCAACTTCACCGGCGGATCCAGAGAGCGAGGGTTGTCGGTCAGAATGTAATAAGTGACCGTTTGATCCGGGAGAAAGTAGATTTCGGCCGACGACAGGAAACGACGCACGAACTTGGCGTAGGTTCCCACCACCAGGACCGCCAGGCCCGTGCGGATCTCCCGTTCTGCGAATTTAGCTCTCCTCTTGACTGACCTGCGGCTGTCGCCCCAAACTAACGGTGCCCCCCAAGGCGTCTCCGCAGGCATCTGGGGCGCCGCCGTGTTGGTGTGGACGTGTGTGTTCAGCCTTTCTCTGCTCTTCCCCAGGTCATGGACAATCAGACGGGGTGACTTGTTGCTAACAGCAGCGTTACGCCCACGGAGGAAATCTGAGGGTCCAGAAGGTAGATCAGATTCATTTCAAGACAAGACGGTGTGTGAATGTTTAAACTGTATTGGACATTTACAGTAGCACACAAAGATTTTAGTGCACTTACATACGATCAGAAAGAAGAGAAGACAGTAGAGGACTATCTGCCATCTGGTCGCTCTGGCTGGGCCTGATGGAAGCACACAAATTCCAATTAACCTGCAAAGAAGTAATTATCTAAACAGACTAACATGGTCATGAGCTACAACATATCGGGATGGGGCACAAAAAAAGGTGGGATAATTATTGAGAGATTTTTCAGAAACACCTGTTCTGAAATATGCAGGTGAACAGCTCAGGTGACTCAGGAAGCGAGGCCACTTTGGGAGGTATATGTTTCCTGCAAAATGCAATGCTTTCCAAACAGGTTATAGTGCTTTTATTTTGCAAATTCTGTCGTGTTTAATTTTAGGAAAGGTCAAATGACCCAGACTGATACAAGAAGTACATGCAAAAGAAAACTTTTGCTTTAGCTGCACATGTATTGCAGGTATACATGAGGTAGTCATGGTAACTTTACCAAGGGGTAGGTAAACATGAGAAAAATTACATTATGTGTCGTCCTATGTATTTTAGGGGAAGTAAGTTTAGGTTAGCTTCACAGACAAAACAGCAAATGTGCCAGCAATAATGTTCAGGTTATAAACGTGAGGGAAGAAAAGGTGTGCAAACAGTTTGGCAAGACTGCTAAAAAGCAAGAATTTTGCCGACTGCATAAACACAGATGTGCTTATGAATTCTTTTTTGACCTCACACATTTCCACCAGCTGAGATGTTTGGGACAAACATGCAGACGTGTCTTGAATTATTCAGCCCTCCTGGGAGCGTCAGTGCGAGTCGCACGCACGCGCCCACACACAGCGTCAGTGAGAAGCTCTGCAGAGAGCTTATGCACGCGCGGGGGCCTGTGGGCCTCATACCAAGTCTGCTCCAGTCTTCCAGAGCAGCTGAGCAGAGATCGCGGTCATCCCAACCAGTGACAACCGAGGGGACAACAACCAGGCATGACCTGACAGCAGAGGTTGTACTGACCTGTGGGTGTCTTGCAGAAGGCGAACACTGCCATGGTGACCTGTTGATGGATAAATAACAAAACCCTCTCTGCCACCAGTGTTTTTGCTGCAGCTCTGATCTCTCTGTGCTCTTTCTGTTTGTGCCTAAGAGGTTTTTCCACCCATGGCTGTTTTTTTCCCTACTTGTCCTCTCTGTCTCTCTTCTCTTTGCTTTTCTAATATTTTCCCCTCGCTGTTCTACACACAACTGCATCTCCGCTCGCTTTTCCCTGCATGTTTTTTTTTTTTTCTTTCAGTTTTTCCCCTTTGGAGGACAACCAAAAGCAACCAGATGTGAGTGGAATGTAGATGAATGGGAGGGGCTGCACAGTGGATCTGAAAATAAACAGAGAGAGAGGGAGAGAGAGAGAGAGAACATCTCAGTAAAAGAGTGAACGCTCTTTCCTTCCTCCCTCCCATGTTGGATGCTATTCAAGATCTCTTTGTTAAACATCAGTAAATGTTATTTACACATTCTGAATGCATCAGCTTTCCATAGTGAGGACGCTTGGTGGGAGGTGCTTGTCAGGAAGAAGGATGGCTGCTGGGCACGTCATCAACCTGTTGTATGATTTTTGTCCACAAGGCGGCAACACTGTAACATAAAATTTCGATGTGCGCCTCAGCACAAGGATGCAGGTTCCCTGATACCTGGCTGGATGTTTGCAGAGACTCAAGCAGACTCATTTCTCACTTTGCTGTTTATTACGCTAAATTTTTATTATAGATATATATATATTTTTCGTACATCTATACAGAATTTTCAACTTAACATTGGCTTGTGTAAACGTCAGACTGAGGCCTCAGTCGCACAAATAAAAAGACGGACAAAAGCGCACAGGCTACACCAACTAAAGAATGGGTAGATTACAGGGTGCGTGTGAAGCTTTTTCCCCAAACACCTTCTTTTTTCCTGTATACTTGTTGGCAAAGAAGCAGGCAGGCAGTTCCCAGATGGGGGACGGAGACTCTGCATGCACATCTACTCATGTAAGCAATCAAAAGAACATCAGGAAATTTATCAGCGTGTGCAGATGACTATGTTCCACACAATATATTGTATACAGATTATTCAGGCGTTAATGTGCTTGAAGTTTACGTGCAGAGTGTCTATTCTGATTCAGATTCTGGTCGCTCTCTGAATGTGATGGATCCAAATAAATAATGATTTCAAAGAAGGAGCAAATAGGTTCGGCATTTACAGGCAGAGCCGTTCAGTTTGGCAGTGTTCAACTGTCATGATGACCTTTAAGACACCCCGAGAAATTGCACAAGAAAATAAACGTGTCCAGGGTTCCCTACTGTATGTAATATTTATGAGGATCCTTAGAAAAATATTTCATTTAATGCAGCATTGTGGTTATATAAAATTAAACACATTGCACAGGAGTTTCTTCCCCACTTTGAACATGTTTGCATTCCAAATAAAAGGCTTCCCGGAGCTCCATCTGTCATTATTAACAGAGAAGAGGTTTGTCATGTTACTTCTTTTAAAATCTCCAGGTTTGTTGTCACCCTGAGAAAGAATTGAGAAGAAAGTTGCCCACAAAGTTCCATAATTTTGACTCCATTTCTGATTTATTTATTCTGCATATGTACTGAGCCTAATATAGTGAATATATACCCATGGGGTATATGTCTTTTTGGGGACCAGTCTGTCTCCTAATGTGCTTCATGGTCTCATAAGTGAAAAAGAGAAAGAAAAAGAGAAGCTTTAGACTGAAAAATGCGACAAGAACTGAGAGTTTATCTGACAATTACAATAAATTATTATTCTTTTTATTCTTCTTCTTCTTGTTATTAATCAGAGTTAAAATGATAGATTTGCTTACGCAGGCTGTAAACAGAAGAGCCAAGGTGTAGATAGGCTGCAGACTATTTTCAAGCATGACAAGAAATAATTAGATAAATCAGATGTGATTGGAAAAAAGAAACAAAAACTGAAGAACTGCAGATATTTGGGGGAAAAGACAGGAGGGAAGTCTTTTCCTCCACCTCTTCACTCCCGCTTTCTCCCCTCTCTTTGCCTTGTTCCTCTGCTGCCAAACCAACACATGCTTCTTTTATTTTCTGTTAAATATCTCTTCAGCCCTCCGTCCATCTTACTTCTCTTCATCGCCGATCATCTGGAAAAGGGCCTGCAGCAGCCGGTCGTCTCGGTGCCTGTAAGGCTTGGTTCTGTAGAAGCCATCAGCGTAGTCGCTGTAGACATTGTCCTCGGGGCCTCCGTACTTGTTGAGCATGTCCAGGGCCTGGTACAGGGTCTGAGGGGCCAGCCTTGTCCCAGGACCACCGAGGTTGGGCTGCTGGCTCCTCCAGGTGGAAGACGCCCTGACGGGCGGAGGGTGATGCAGGGCAGGGCTCTGCCGGTTGAAGGCCGTCTGGAGGAGGCGCAGCAGGGCCACGGAGGGGGAGGAGGGCGAGTTTGAGGTCTCTTTCTCCGGCAGGAAAGGCCGAGGGGGCTGTTCGGCCTTTGTCTTTGGAGGTGGGGGGGCCTGTTGGATCCCCTGTGGAGCAGCCAGACAGGAGTCAGTCAGACAACTACTCACACATCCCAAAGCACAACTGTGTAACTTTTTGTATTTTGAAACACTGCATCTTTAGTCATATTACGACACTAAATATCGCATCTTCTGGTGCGTTAGTGTTAGGGTTAGGGTATTAAACACAGACTGAGCAGCTTCTGACTTGACTTTATTCAGACTTTCATTTGGCTCCAAACTCACCTCTATCATGTCGTCCATGTGTTCCACGCCACGGCGGTCATTCTGCACGGCATTGTAGGGAATGTACACCCTTGGTTTCTTCATATGCTCCGGCTTCTCTGAGGTTCCATGAAGGATCAGCTTCCAGTTCAGAATGCGACCCTTGTTCTCCATACGGCCCGACTGTAAGGGGGGGTGTCAGGGTTCCACAGTTAGCGTTCTCCTGACTGCGTCGTGTGTGTTTCAACCTGTGGGTCGCTCATGTGACTCACAGTGTCGGTGATCTTCAGCGTCCACGTGCCGGCAGGATCTTCTCCCCATGTGTGAACAGACATGAAGTCCCAGTTTCTGAAGCCGTTCGCCGACGTGTCCCTCTCTCGCTCAGCCAGCAGCACGGTAGTCGTCCCTGAGAGGGAACCCAAAGGAAACCAGCTCAGGCTGCAGCTCGCTTAAACCAGCCAAATGCATGTTTCTGGCTGCACGTCTCTCACCTGAAGGTGAGGTGAGCGTTATGTGCAGGTCTCCTCTCCTGGTGTATTCGATGCTGGCCTCCACCTGCACATGTTCCAGTGACTTGATTGCATTCCCTTGGCCCTCGCAGGCTTTGGTTGGAATCTCTATAGAGATCTCTCCGGCTGCTTTCAGCTCCCTGGGGGTTGCACCAAAATAGCAGAATGAAGCACGTGAGCAGCTCATAAAAACACTTCCTGCTCCTCTCCCTCCAAACATCACACACCATCACGAGACCGTCCAATCAGAAGCTCACGTTTCAGTGACTACTGTGCACGCTCGCTGCATTCATGAGGTGCACAGGCAGATTTTGGTGGTTGTGCTCATTCATTTGCAAAAAAAGAAAATAGTTAATCCGCATCTCTGCCAGACATGAATAAAAGGATTTCTGTGTTCAAGCTGGTGTAAAACTGGGGGGGGGGGG
>BJFM01000396.1:105528-118757 GCA_016586285.1 Arothron firmamentum
GAGAGAGAGAGAGAGAGAGAGAGAGAGAGAGAGAGAGAGAGAGAGAGAGAGAGGAGTTAGGAGGAAAAATACATACACCGGGACGAGCCGAGGGGGTGACACACAACAGAGTAAAGAACATCTGAATATTTACATGTCAATTTATTCATTGTTCAGGGCAGCCAGAGATGGAAATACACTATATTACAGCTGTTATCCACACGTGCCTGCGGGTTGCGTCATGGAAGGGGGCGTGGCCAGCACCGCGGACAGCTCTTCCATCACCGAGGTCAGAATCTCTAATAATCTACACACCTGCTGCCGCCCGCCCCAGGAAATAAGATGCATTATCATTCATTACGCGTGTATACTGGTACATTTTTCCACACTTCTTTTAAAAATCCTGCCTTTAAAAGAAGCACACTCACGTCAAATATTGTTTTGTTTCTCCTGAAGCTGAACAAAAATAAGACTGACGCAACCTTTGCAGGATTTTCCTCTGAAGTAAAACACAAAGATGCAGATGCAAACCTGAAGATCAATGTAAACTGTTAGTGCATTTGAAAAGGTTAAAACTGATCCACAGGGACAGAAACAGCGCTGTCCTCAGACACAGGACTGCGGCTGCTGCAGTTCACAAAACTGGATAAATGGAGTCTGAGCAAACACTCGAGCACTATTGCCCTCACCCTCCAGCTGCATTCACAGTGACAATGTTTGTGTAAAAATAGAGGCAGCTTGTAGACCATTGTGGGTTAAACCTACCAGAACTGATAATGACTGATAACGTTTGGTCATCTGGCCAATGGCAAACAAGTCTGCACCGGGTCCACCTTTACCGATGCATTTCGCCTCTGTGATACTGTGATCACTCATCTGGTCTTCCTTATTATCACAGTAGGAACACACACACACGCGCGCGCGCGAGTGAGGTCAGAGGTCTGACTCAGCTAATTATTTTTCCAGCTCCAGAGATGGACGTTTTAGAGAAGTCACAGCTTGTTGTCCAAGGATGACGCAGATGAAGCAGTAAACGCTTCAGTAAACCCAGTCAAATTGTCCGTTAGTTAGGTGCAGGAAATACATGCAGCTGCACAGGAGGACATTTGTGGTTTCACGGCAACCATATCAATAACGTTTGCCGGATTGGCAAATTACAGAATAAAATTAGAGTCTGTTTTTGTGCGGTAAGATAAAAGAAGGGGAAAGAAGGCTGTTTGTCTTTGTGTATTTTTTATAAATTCAATATTTTAGAGAAAAAATAATCTTAATTTAATTTCAACACATAAGTGTTGATCTTAATCATCATGTTGTACAGAGATGGAGATTAGAAATGTCACACAATCGAAGAAAAACGGTATCAACCGCCATCTAGTGGTGAATTTTAGCATCGCTCAAAATCTGAAATTAATTCAGTGAATTAATTCAGTAAATTTCTACCATATTATGATACTGGACATGAGGGTTTGACCCTGCAAATTTGACCTCGAATGGCATCATCAAGACCTCAGCGCTGATAACTTCCACTTTTTTTTAATTAGTGTAATCACAGTAATTTAGTGTGAAGTCACAAGAATAACAGTTGACTAAGGAAGCAGATTGATCCATACTAATCTTTAAACTGATGCTTTCTGACTGTCTGAGAAAACCGGTCTGTGAAAAAATGTCAGAAGGACATGCTGTGAAAATGTCGCTCCATGTATCAGCTAGATTGTCATCACTTCACAGGTGAGAGACGTGGCGTTTCTGTGGGGAAGCAATGAAGCTTACAATGTTATCGGGGAGGATGAAGGTCTCAGAAGGTCACCAGAGTGACTGACACCGGCGGTACCAGAAGAAGAGATAAATGGCAATGGCAAGTTTTGTCTGGGCACAAAGAAAGATCGGAATCTGTTTTGTATCATTCATTCTTTTGAACCATTCATTCACAAATCCAGTAAGTCATCACTGTTGCCCTATGATATAAATACCATATGTATGTACACTATGTACAATATCAACGTTCTCTAATCTTTCATTGGGGCCAAGATAATTAACAAAACAACCAGTGCTGTACAATTATCTCAGCATGTAGACATTTTATACAAGATACATCTTAAATAATCTTAAAATGTAAATAAAACATCCTGGATCACATTCTGATTCAAAAAGTCCATAAATTTGACATTCATTGTGTAGGATATTTAATAATCTGATAAGAAGAATTTAATGTAATCAACATTAACATGGCTTTTATTGTGTTCAATGCAATTATTTTTTTATAGTCACTGTGTTTTTGTCCACTTATGAGTGAGATAGGTGCATAAATATTGATGTGGGTCCCCCTGCAAGACTCTTCGTCTGCCATGTTTCTACAGTAATATAGAAGGGGAAAAGTGATCTTGCAACCACCATTTGTGCGATTGTAAAGATGTTATTTAACTAATCTCAAGGTTCCAGACTGCCTTCCTGGTTGGTGCAGCTCCACCATTCCGCCGCCAGAGGGCAGAATCACACCAGGAACTGCAGCAGCGTAACGAGCAAGAGAAAGAGAATAAGAGCGAGGTGAGTCAAGTCTTCCGGGCTGCGGGGCGGCTCTCATAAAAGTAAAAATATGCAATGAGCATTTCTGCGCACAATAAAGTATTGTCTGCTGATTTCCGAAGGAATTACAGGTTTAAGGAGTTTATGCATTAAGAATAGTTTGGTTCACACTGTTGAAAAGATTTTGATGATGCTAGTCCATGTCTATGTGCCACATCCAGTCTTTGTAATTGTTTTCTGGAGACGAATATAAACACACTTGTTGCTACATTTAGGTGTTTTTTTTTTTCCAGTTCCAGTTGCAGGCATCGGCGATCAAATCGCATCTCTTTTTTTTTTCTCCAGCGGGAGGGGCAAATAGTTTCTATTTTCTTTTCTTTTTTCCTTTTGTCGATCAAGCCGCAGATCTTCCCACAGGGACTCTTCTGGCTTCTAGGAGCGCGTCGGCCCTCAGGAGGAAACTTTCAAACACTGCAAAGTTTAAAGATGCCACACAAGAGGAAAACCCACGGCGACGCTAAGAAAGTAAGTTTCTCCTTCTGGATCTAGAAAGAGGATTTCCGAAATGGCTTCAATTCACTGAAGTGAAACGTGTTTGATGCCCATTTTACCAGCTCCTGCGCCTGTAAATCCCCACAATACCTCTTGTTTTAAGGGCGTCAGTGCGTGCGTACGTGCGCGCACGCTATCTTTGGTGAACTGCGCAGCGTTAATCTTTATGCGGAAAAGTGTTCGCCCGGGCAAAGCAGCAAGTTTTGTGTGATAATTTCGTGTTTGCGTGCGTGCGTGCGTGCGTGTGTGTGGGGAGTGGCACAGGCAGAGTAAAGGACTTGTGGTGAGAACAGCAGAAGCTGGCAGATAGCGCAGCTTTGAAGGGTTCTCGCCTCCTGAGCAACATGGCTTATGCTGCATACTGGATGAGCACTGTGAGTAAATCTGCGGCCTTCCCACTGCACCCTTTTCTCTCTAAACATTTTTCCAAGCCAGTCAGAGAGGAAAAAGAAAGTCAGGATGTTGGAAGCTTAGCTCCTGTTGGAACGCTGCCTGAGTGGCCTTCTTTTATAGCTCTTGTAAAAACACTTTAAAGTTTGAGCTTTAAGCTGTCAATAATTGCATAATTTCAGCTTTACCTATATTCTCTAAGTCCTAGCGTTCATAGAAGAGGGTGTGTATGTTTGAATAAGATAAAGTTCTGCATGTCCTCCAGGATAGAGGTCAGGATCTGAGCAAAGCTCTACATTAGTTGTTAGTTTGTGCAGATAAGCAATAAATCAGTGCTAATATAACCTGCATGTCTTCATTCTTTATCGCCATTGAATTTAGTCTATTGTTTTTTGGGGTTATTAGACTATTGCAGAAAGATCACACAGGCGCAAATAGCAACAGAGTTTCCGCAGATGTAAAATAAATAAACTGCGAACACAATAGGGTGAATTCACTGAGTCCTGTACAGACATCCAGATGAAAACAGTCCCAGCTCATGCATGGCTCAAAGGCTGTGGGTTTAGAATAACAACTCTGTGTGTGTGTGTGTGTGTGTGTGTGGGTGGGTGTGTGTGTGGGTGTGTGTGTAGCATGGAGGAGATACCTCCCCGCTGGAACTCCATCACAACAGGCCCTCAGCCTTCTGTCCTGTTTCTGGGTCCCACTATAGCAAGGTACTGACCTCATCATCAGCTTTTTTTTTTTTTTTTTGCTCTTTTCCTGTTGTTGTTGTTTGTTTTTGTTGATATGCTTTTGTGTGCATATGTGGGACCTCAGCCTCTGTTTTATTTGAAAATTAAAAATGTGGTTTTTGCAGTAGTTCATCTCATATCTTTGCGTTACGACACTCTGACGCCCAGCTTGCTGGAACTCAGAAAGGTGTGTGCAGCGGGGGGGTCACAGTCATTGCTCATGTCTCAGGCACCACAATGTGGATTTTGTAACACTGCCAAGATGGATTGAGCCGTCATCGCCTCTCATAAACAGCAAAGTTGCACATTTAAGAAGATGATTGCTCTGAATATTGTTGCAAATGAAACTATAAGGCGTATTTTCAGGCTCTGGATGGGTGTTAGCTGCTGTCTGTGCACAGGTGAGCAGGGGGGGAAAATGGGAGCGTCTCTGGAGTTAAAGCTTTATTCTTCAGCCGTGAGGTTATGTGAACGATAACTGGAGAGAAGATGAGTGAATTCAGGTTAGATCCCCGTCTCTGCAGGGGGCAGTGTCAGCTTCCTGCTGAAGGTGGAGGCTTGCAGACAGCTTCTGATGGATTTACAACACAGAGGAGGAGTTGTTGCAAAATACTGCCTATCTGCGAGATTAGATTGAAAAAATAGGTTAATTCACGTGACCGCTTTATCACAAAGGTGAAAGGCGCCAGTTTGGGTGTGTGAAGCTGCAGATGTGTGACCCCCTGACAATGGTGGGAAACCTGTGGAGCCTGATGGGGGAGAGTCAGTGAGGACTGGTGATTGACAGGGCACTAAATATAAAGAGGGGAGAGTGCCACTTCAGCAGCAGAGTCCTGTTACATCATCCATGCACGGTCCCGTGGCACCAGCGTCCGCTCCGCTTATAGATTTAACCTGGACTCCACCGCTGCTGTTCTAAATGTGGACATCTGCTCTTATAAACATACTGAGCAGTGAATCTAGATCAGGCTTGACTGGGTGGAGGCGAGTTTGGGCCATTTACAGTGGTGGCAAAGGTGTGTCGCTGTGTCACGCCCATCACCTCTCCACCGTGAGCCAAACTGTGTGTGTGTGTGTGTGTGTATGTTTTAAGGCATCAGATGGGAAACAAAAGCTAAAAAAAACAAACAAACTGGTGTAACTTCATTCCGAAGCTGGCAGATCAGCTGGAGCTTCTCCTCAGGCTCCGCCCCCTCCGCCCTTCTCTGGGAAGGTGTGTGCGGTTTGATAAGCTTTGACATGCAGCACTAGGCTGCTGCACACACTCATTGGGTACAACCACCTTGAATCTGGAGCACAAAAATCCAATATAGAAACAATTAGCTGACGTCTCCAGTTGGGGCTGAGCTGAAGGAATCAAACACCCCCTTGGTTCTGTTGCGTTAGCCGCAGATATGCTGCACAGCTCCACCTGCTCTTTATTTAAGCCTGCCCTGAACAATCAGGACTTTCATGTCTGGTGACTTTAACCTCATTAAAAAAAAGGGTAATTTTGAATACCTGATTCCAGCTCAGTGATTCACATCGAGGCTGTATTGTCTGAACACCCGCCCACCTGAGGCGTGCCTGAAAACCAGGCCTGTGTGAGGAACAGCCTCAGAACTATGCCTGGAATTGTCCCGTGTATTCTCTCGTGCTTGTCCAAGGTCTACCAGCACACTAATCGTCGACCACCACGTGTTAAATTTGACCTTTAATAACAATTCAAATGTGGGGGGAAGGTTGAGAACACTCGGGCGTCCTGATTCAGTACGTTTAACAGTCAAGAGATCCTGGAAAAGGCTCTGTTGTGTGTTGCTATTTCAGGATTTGTAATACCCGGCCTGTTATTGAGCGCTTCAGAGTTTGAGATGTTTGTCTATCGTGAGTTTCCAGCCTCAGTTGCTCTCTTTTGCTACGCAGCAGACACAGATGTTAGATAATGCGAGCCCTGCCTCTTACTCTCAGAGGTAATCTGGTAGCAGGGTGGTGCAGCGCTGCTTTACTGCAGCACACAAAATGTGTGTTCAAAGTCTGTGTTTCATCACATCTGGGTGTGCAGATACTTGTTGATAATAATTTCATATATGACTCCAGACAACTGTGTTTTTCAGAAATTCAAAAGAAAGCATGGTGTTATATTGTGTGTTTGTGTGTGTTGTTCCTGACGTGGCCTCTCGTCAGGTGTTTGTCACTCCTCAGTCAGCTCGCTTCTCTTAATAGCCCAGGGAATTATGGGAATTATGCTCTAGCCTCTGGAGGCTTTCACTTCTGATCCTTCCCCCTCTTCCCATTTGCTCCATGGCCACGCCCACTTCACCTTCAGGTCCGCCCCTGTTCTCCCTGTCCCAGTCCACTCCCCCCCCGGGTGTCAGAAACATGCTGCAAGCTTACCGAGGCACTGCCTGATAGACACACACGCACACGTACAGGCAGAAAACAGACAGACAGATACACACTTGGATACTTTGAACCAACATGGGCCAGATTTTGAGCTGGATTCGAGGCCCACGGGAGGGCCCCGCCCTGCAGGATGTGGCTGTGGAGGAGCAGGTGTGTGTGAGTGTGTGTGTGTGTCTGTCATGAGTAACAAGTCCAAAAGTTTCCACGTGTGTTTTGTGTTATTGCTGTAAGATGGGCAGTATTAGCACGTACAGCATGTGTGAGCCCTTGTGTGTTTAAGAAAGGAGGAAACTGTCGTCTCTCTCTCTCGCCCCTCTCTCTCCCCTGGAATGCGAGGCTGCTGGTCAGTCTCGCTCAGTTCAGAGCTTCAGTTTGTCTTTTGCAGTGGTGCCATATTAAACAGGGCCTGCCTTGTTTGGTGCCTGTCGGTGCACGTTCCAGACTGCCTCCGTGTTGTGAACCTATAAACATTTTTTTTTTTTTGTCTGTTTGGTTGATTAAAAAGACCAAAGCAGCATTTCTCCGGGACAGAGTCAGTGTCTCCTGTGATCATTAGCAGCTTGAGCTATCTGTAAGGGAGTGTGCCTGAAATATGCTTACGTGTTCTTTTTTTTTATTATTTGCACAGTTTTACTTGGTGTAGCTCGTACAGCTGCAGTCCGGTTGTTATACTGTTACACGTTCAACTTGTGTGACTACTGATATGGGACAGTTCCCCCCCAGGCTCTCCTGGTCAATACATTATCATGGCCTCACTAGATTGCACTTTGTTGCCATATGTTTTAAAGGTTAAACTCTTATGGAGGAGATTTTATACATGAATGGCCACAGCCTGAAGATGATATCACTCCATAGACAGTACATATGAGGTAGATTTTTTACTTCCAGAGGGATTTACCTTTAAAACCAGGGTCGAAGTGTTGCTTTGTTTTGGATCCTCCATCTAGTGGACGGAAATGGAAACTGTTTTTTCCACTTCCTGGTCACTTCCCATGGGAGCTGTGGTTGCTCCACCTCTTCTGGTGCCAGAACTGGACTCAAGAGCCGCTTTGCTGTGACATTTGCATGTCTGTATCTGTCAGATAAGAAGAAAAGGTTTATTGGGGTAACTTGGTGTTTTTGTCACCACAAATGCAAATGTATGTGTATCATTTAGTGCTAAAACATTTTCAACATAACAGCCAAAGGGTTTTGTTGTCTTCTATTCTATATTTCTATAAATGTCCTCTAGCCCGCCTTGGTATAAGGGAAGTGTGGCAGTCAGAGCAAACTGTGAGCGATCTAAAAAGGCAGCAGGGAATCGGCTGTATTGATTCAATGCTAAGCTGCGATGAACCCTCGAGCCTTGAGCATGCTTGTGCCAGGAATAGAGACAGAACTCTGTTCACGTGGGCATAAATTCACGCCTGCTTATTTTGACAGCTACCTGTGACTCAGAACTATTTTTGAAAGCTGTTTTTCTTGCAGTCTCTGCGACTCCTCCAATTTCTCGCCCTGCCACCTGTTTACAGCTGGATATTTGTCATGTCAGTTTTATTAAAAAAAAGTCAATCCAGGGAGTTTCCGGTCCTCTGGGCTCAACCTGAGACTGTCCCGCAGTGGGAAGTCACTCTTCTGAAATGTGATTCAGCTCCGTGCTTTCAAGAGAAAACATCGATACTCATAAAAAACGTTATGTTTACGAGTTAGGAGAGGTGACTGATGTAACGCGATACAACACACAAGGTTCAGTGTGGCTAAACAAGTGGAAGGCTGACGTCAATCGTGTCATATAAACATATTATTAGCTAGTTTTCTGAATGCTTGTTCTCAGACATTTTTATTGATTTATCCTGTATCAATCTTCTGATGATTTTAGTACAATATTCACATTTCTTTCATAGCTAATGTTTTTTCAGGTTTTTTAAAAGTAAGTTGGATGACTCAAGATATCTGCAAGCAGGGGCGTTGATTGCCCCCTGGTGGATGGCTGTGGTAAAGCGACATCTACCTGGAACATTCCTGCTGTAACTGCGATTCAGCTTGTTGTTTGTTCAGTGGTTTTAAAATGACAAATACCCCTTGATCTAGATCCTCACCATCAGCACCCTTTGCAATCCTTGTGACCTTGGTGTTTCCCCATAGTTGCAATATTTCATAAAAACAAGAAGAACCCAGCGCTGCAGTGTTGCATGGTCATCGGGGCCGACTCTGTGGTGATTAACCTAGCATTGAGCTAGGTTAATTGTAGATATATTTATGTGCTTTGTCACATTATTAATTCAGTTTGTTCCTCTTTGCCTATATTAAATAAACAGTATCCATAGTTACCGCGTGATTAAAAGAATGAAAACTCTGGTTTCACACTAAGTAAATAGTCTGATGAGCTGTAATTTCCCAGAATGTCTAACTCTACAGTATTTCTCCCTATCAGCTTGTTTAAAATCTGTTTTAATGAGGATCTTTCGGGCTTCCCCGCAGATGTAGTCCGACATTCCTGATTCTTGAGGGGGGGGATTCTTGACCCCCCCCTCCCCCACGTGCACAGCAGTGTGGCTGTGATTGGTCAGAGTGCCTGAGCGGGCGAGCTCGCGGTGCGTTTCAGCTCAATAGTTGTCAACAAAGTTAAGCGTCACCGGGGGTTACCGTGTACGGCGTTGGGATGCAGCATTCATTGACTCTCTCTCCCTCCTATTTTAGCTGTTATGTTTTTTGTATTTTTTTAAATGGTTTTTAGATAGAACCTGTCTTATTTTAAACTGATGTCCCTAATCCTACCCTTAATCCCCCGATGCTGTGGCCTTCTGATGCTGTTGCAATTTGGTATAGAGTTAATATGATCCTATCGTCAGACAAGTGTTCATGGAAATCTATATCTGATACACACTAGATGTCACATTAATAGTTTTTTTTTTTTAAGTAACACAAGAATTAGTGTAACGTCACAGAACCCCCATGTGCTCATTCAGCTAGTTGACACCAGGGGGCGCTGCTGGTCAGACATTCTCTGTGTGTTCAGAAGTTTAGACTCGGTAAACTGCTGGAGGAAAAGCTGCATTCATTAAAACCTTTGGCTTCCACCCAGAAGTTATGTTTGATGCTTCATGGGGCTCCTCTGAAGATCTTAGAGGGCCAGAGCCCTGCCTGAGCTCATGTTGGTGATGATGTCACTTCCTCCAGTCTTTCTGACATTTGCACTTTTTTTGTTTTTTCCCCCGGCTGCCTTTGGGTGTGGTTTAAAAGACATGTGATGCAGCTCACTTCCATCCCCTATTTTCTTCTCTCTTACACACACACACACACACACACACACACACACACACACACACACACACACACACACTCCTCAGTCTGGATTCCTCAGCATGGAGTCGCTCAGTCACACCCAGCCTGAACCCGACGCTGCAGCAGCATATCTGTTCCTTTTATCAAACCACCACATCCCTCCTCTCACAGCGCGCCTCGGCCCAGCCCGAACTTTCTCCCAGGCAGCTTTTATATCTTTATCCTGGCCAGCGGGAGGGCGGGGCCTGGGCTTAGCACAACCAATGGGACGAGCCTGCGGGCCCAGGAGGCGGAGCCAGAGCCGCTCAGACATGTTGTGCTGCTTCCAGAAGGCGGGGCAGCAAGTTTTTTGTGCTGCTGGGCTTGTGTGGCAGACTGTGTTTACGTGTGTGCATGTATGTATGTATGTTTGTTTACGTCCACACACAGTGACGATCCAGTAAGTGTCCGCAGTGGGGAAACTGGGGCAAACTGGTGTGCACCGCGGCTTATCAAAGAGGATTTACACTGAAGATCAGACTCATGGTGTGTATTGACCCGTTTCCTTTTCAGCATTGTCTTGTTTGTTGAAGGGTTTCCTGTCTGAGATGGCTAAAACTTCGCTCTGGCTGCCTGTTTGTGCTGGATCTTTGTCAAGCTTACAGTTTTTATACTGTCATGGAGCCAGAGTGAGTAAATGCAGCAATCAACCCCCCAAAGTTCTCCAACGCTGGTTTTTGGATCTCCACGTCGGGTGTAAGTCCTGTCACAGAGACCCAGCCCTGGGGAGCAGAGTAGTTGCTTCATGACAGGCAACTTTATAAAAAGCGCAGCTGCTTCTCAGATGAGGTATTGCAGGATCACTGACTCATGCTTTCGCTGCTTCTCTCTCAGCTGTCCGTTTGCTCCTGAATCTCCCCCACAACACTGATATTTCTTTGCCCTGAAACTTCCGCAGAATCAAACTCTTCCGACCTCCCTTCCCTTCCCCCTCCCTTTTCCCCTCGTTTTCTCGTCTGAGCCCACGCGATAGCTTCATCATATAACAGCTGGAAGGTTTTCCTGTGCTATTTCGAGGCTGGGGCCCTGATCTCAGATCAGTGGTTTGTCAGGCGGGGCCCAACATTAGTCATCATTTTTCGTAAACAGGCTGCTGCTCCTGTTTCTTGGCTTTCTGTCAGAAACAAGCGGGCGATTGGAGGCGGTCAGGTGCGTGCACGTAGCCTGGAGATCCTGTCTGAAAGCACATCCACATCATTTCTAGTCAGGAACACTTTTAGACAGCCCTGCTACTGACAGACAGGCTTGTTAATGTTGTTTCTATTTTGACCCGGATCTGCAGCGCCCCCGTACACACTGGGACCGGGAGGCTGTTTTTAGATGTGTCACATGATGTTGCCATCGCTGCTCACCTGCTGCGTGTGGGGTTTTTTTTTTTTTTTTTTTTTTTTGGCCAGTTTGGTTTTCTGGTGCATCTTTACTGGTTTCAGTAAAATGAAATAATTCTTTTTAATGAGAAACGTTCTGTCTCTGCGGAGCTCAATAAAAGCTTCGCTGCTCCTGCCAGTAGAGCAGATGCATGTCCACAGTCTCTTCCTCTCTTCACTTCACTATCTCCACAACGTTTCCTCTTGGTGCTGCTTATTGGATGCTGGCGAAACCCAGGAAAACCTCAGCGCGTGTGCAATTCCAGTTATAAAACAGCAGATATCAGCCGATGGCTCGGCTGGAACCTGAGAGCACCACTTTGGAACGCTCTGGAGATAAGTAATAGGCTGACAAGATGACGGTTGCTTCGGCACAGCAGTTTTGCTCTGAAACTCTGGCCCGTTCATTTCCTGGGCCAGACTGGAGCCGCAGAGCTTCTGCTCATCTTCCTAGGGGTCGGTCACCTGTACCGCCTGAAGGGCACACGCCTACAGCAGCGTTGAAGCAGACGTGTCGGGTCTTTACGCGGGCTGGCCTGGGGAGTGTGGAATGCAGCAGCTTAGTCAGACAGACGACATGTGAGCTCTGGGAGGATCTCAGGTGTGTTCAGCGTGTGTGTTCAACCAGGTGAAACAGATAGAAAATGCTGTAACAAGTATGGATCTTAAAAACAGGCTCTCCACGTAATCATGTAGGTGGTTTGAGGCCTCCTCCCTGACTGCGTTGCGTCTTTAATGTACAAATAAACTAACCTGTTTGTTTGAGATTTCTGAAGGTTTCTGGGCGGTTCAGTGTTCTGAGTGTGCTGACTGATCAGTCTTTGTTAGCTGGTGCTGCTCTTCAGGGCGCCGATCTGAAAAGCAGCAGTTCTAAATCTTCCAGGACTGCAGAGGAATTAAATTAGATGTCGACATCTGGCACAAAAGTGAGTACAGATATTTTTTTAAGATCCATCTGTGCATTTGCGAGCATAAAAAGTTCCAAAGTTATGGAAAGTATATGTAACGTTGCAGAATTCCTGACATTCCGCTGCTTTGTTTTGGTGGGTTGAGAACTGGTTAAACTGGCAGCGGAGCTCTGCCCTGACCTCAAAGGTCTTTTCGGGAGCCTGATCGTGCGGAAGGCAACGTATCTGGACCTTTGTTGAGGATGAGTGTGACCTCACTTCCACCTTTAAAGGAGACAGGAATTCTCAGCTGAGATCATTTCTACACACACCCTCACCCACACACACCCACACCCACGTCACCTCAGAGGCTTGCAAGACCAGAGAAGAGATGGGCCGGCAGGTGTTTGTCAAACCTGACTGGAGCCAGGAGGGTGGAGGCCTTCTCTTCTTTATTGACAAAGCCTGAAAGAAAGAACCGGGTTTGGCTCTGCTGCATATTTGGCCTGTATGTGTCAGTAATACAGACCTAAAGTCCATTATTATTATTGTGATTGTTATTATTTCCAACCAGGATGACCAGTTCGGATTTATGACAAACGATCCGCTCCCCCTAACCAAGAACCCGCTCGACGGCTCTGCCATTAGAACTCTCTCTCTCTCTCTCTCTCTCTCTCTCTCTCTCTCTCTCTCTCTCTCTCTCTCTCTCTCTCTCTCTCTCTCTCTCTCTCTCTCTCTCTCTCTCTCCCCTCCCTCCCTCCTCGGTGATGTGACTCATGCGGCGAGTGTCAGTTGTTGAGTAACCCGCCTGCGGTGCGTCTGTTGCCACCATTTTTCTTGGTTTGCTGCGGCAACCAGCAGCAACAAAGCTTGGCCTCTGCAGTGGAGCAACAGTCACACCCTCCGCTGTGGAATGTTGCATGAAACACCGTCAGCAGCTGGACTTTAGTCTTCACTCAGGTGTTGAGTGGTGGTCCGGGCGTTGAGAGGAGATTGTGACATTTTCTTGAGGCACATCAGTAATCTCTCTCTCTCTCTCTCTGTCTCTCTCTCTCTCTCTCTGTCTCTCTCTCTGTCTCTCTTTCTCTCTCTCTCTCTGTCTCTCTGTCTCT
>BJFM01000397.1:0-29428 GCA_016586285.1 Arothron firmamentum
CTGACTTAGCTAACTGTTTTGTTGACATTTCTTTTAGCACAGCTTAATATAGTGGATGCATCACGCAACTGCAGCCACTACAGTAGCTTCTATTCTATGCGCCTTATAGTGCGGAGCGCCTTATATATGAAAAAAGTTTCAAAATAGGCCATTTATTGAAGGTGCGCCTTATAATCCGGTGCGCCTTATAGTGCGGAAAATACGGTATATATATATTTATATATATATATATATTTTCCTTAAAATTATATTTATATAGGAGTGGCCACCAGATATTCTGTCAATTACCTTGAAAAACAGAAAACGCAATCATTTACAATGTGAATGAAAAATTAACGCAATCCAAAACTTTTGCTGATACACTGCAGTGTATCAGCAAAAGTTGTTAAAAAGCTGACTCACTCTAACACGACCGCTCTCACTGATAACACACCTGCTCCCACACCGAGCTGTGCTAGCGGCAAGCATACAACTCCCTCTTCTGACATGATATGACGCGATGTTGGGGGAAAAAAAATTTTTTTGGCGCAGAACTCAAAATGGTCACTTTATCTCCACTCTTGTCTTGAAAAACATGTTAAATCTCATGAAAAACATTTTTTCCGTCAACTTTTCAAAAGGAATTTTTTGTACCAGATTTACTTTTACCAGATTACAGTGAACCCTCATTTATCGCAGGGGTTACGTTCTGAAAATCCCCCACGATAAACGAAATCCGCAAAATAGAAACTTGTTTGCTATTCAAATAATGTACATGTTACGGCCTCATAATCCCTCCTCACGATCTTTATAAACGCACACAGCGCGAACGCAGCCGATAAATTGCCAGACGGCAGAAATCAGTCCAGACCGCGACACAATGTAAAATACAGTACCTTTGGTCATGGGGGAAAATCCGCGAAACAGCGAAGCCACAAAAAGTGAACCGCGTTATAGCGACGGTTCACTGTACACCTAAAATTTAACTTACAGTATGCAATTTAACTTTATAAAGGTGGAAATTTCCACCTTTTTAAACAATTATAGCAGCACAGTCCTTTGGCATAGTGTAGGGTAGATTTGATACTATGCATGACTCTCGACTCGAAGCACTTCATGATGATGGGAGTGCATACGACCGGGTGGTAGTCGTTGTAGCAGGAGAGAAACGGCTTCTTCGGGACCGGGATGATGGTGGTGGCTTTGAGGCACGTTGGGACAACAGCTTGGCTCAGCAAAGTGTTGAAAATGTCTGTGAAGACATCTGTGAGCTCCTCAGCACGGTCTCAGAACACGACCAGGAATGTCATCAGGAACCGGGGCTTTCCTTACATTAGTCCTTCTGAGTGATCTCCTCACGCTATCCAGAGATAGTGACAACACTTGGTCGTTGGGAGGCAGAGGGATCTTCTGTGCTGTAATGTTGTTTTCTCCCTCAAAGCGGGCAAAGAAGTCATTCAGCTGATTCAGCAGAGAGATAGAATTGTCACAGGTCTCCAGAGAGGGCTTGTAGTCCGTGATGGTCTGGATCCCTCGCGACAGGTTCCTGGTGTCTCTGCTGTTGTTGAAGTGGTCAGTTATCCTCCTGGAGCACTGTCTCGGCTTCTCCGATGCCCCATGACAGGTTGATTCTGGCTGTCCTTAGGCCCTCCTTGTCCCCAGCTTTGAAGACAATCTTCCAAGTCCTCAGGAGCCTGTGGACTGTCCGTGGTAGCCATGGTTTCTGATTGGCCCCAATGGAGATGGTTCTGGAGACCGTGACATCATCCATGAACTTCCTCATGTAGGCAGTGAAGGTCTCCATGTGCTCCGAGGAGTCTGTGGTGTTGTTGTAGGTGGCTGCCTGTCTGAACATGCTCCAGTTGGTGGTGGAAAAACAGTCCTGGAGCGCCTCTGATGACCCCTCTGGCCACACACGGATCTTCTTCTTGGCTGGTTTTGTGACCTTAACCAGCTGTCTGTATGCAGGCATTAGCATAACTGTAGTGTGGTCTGAGGCCCCAGGGTGGGGGAGGGGAATGGCTTCATAGGCTCCTCTATGTGTAGTGTAAACGTCGTCCAGGATTTTGGTACCTCTTGTGGGGAAGTTGACATGTCCATGGAGTTGTGGAAACAACCTCTTGGTTAGCATGGTTAAAATCCCAGCCAGCATGAGGAAGGTATCAGGGTGAGCTGTCTGCTGTTCACTGATGAGCTGGTGAAGTTCGTTCAGTGCCTCACTCCTGTTATTGGTGGAGCTCTGAGGGATGTATTTAGCTACCAGCAAAATAGCAGCGAATTCCCTCGGCATTTAGGATGGCGGGCACTTAATGATCATCAACTCCCCCAGGGTTGAGCAGTGTTTACAGACCACAGCAGCGTCACGGCACCAGGCATCACTGATGTAAACACAAAGTCCCCCGCTGCGAGTCCCCCCCCCCCGATGAGCGCTCTGTCTGCCCGGAAGCATGTTAGTCGGGCTAGCTGAATGGCACGGTCCGGGACGCTATCGTTGAGCCATGTCTCTACAAAGACAAAGACACAGCACTGACTCACGGTCTCAAAAGATGTCCGGAGTAAATGGATATAGTCCTGTTTGTTGTCCAGCTAGCATACATTAGCCAGTGTGATGGTAGGGATAGCCGGCCAGTGTGGGCTAGCAGCCAGTCTAGCCTGGATACCTCCATGCTTACCTCTCTTTTGCTTCCTCATGTTCCGCCCGTGGCGCCTCCACTGTGGACTGGATGCAGGAGTGGGGGTCGGGGGTTGTGCAGGCTTCTGGAGCAGACCGCAGTCGTATAGCTTTTCCACATCCACTGGATTTATGTTCGTGAATGTAGTTCTATGGATGTTGAGCAGAAATGCACAGGAATAAGTGCGCCTTGTGGTGTAAAGGTGCAACGAGGACGAATAGACACACACCATTTCCATACACGAAAACTTGAAAACATTGTTCTGTTAGGATAGAGAGGAGCTGCTGTGTGTGTGTGTGTGTGTGTGTGTGTGTGTGTGTGTGTGTGTGTGTGTGTGTGTGTGTGTGTGTGTGTGTGTGTGTGTGTGTGTGTGTGTGTGTGTGTGCGCGCGCACGTCTTCTATCTATTTCTACTCAATCATGCTCTGGGCATGCTTGTAGAGGGAAACATGAACATTTTGAATTTGATTTGGAATCAAAGACCCAGACACCTGGAGGAAGAGTAGAGATAAACAGTCAGTGATGTTTTGAGTGTGGCTACTTTATAAATACACACTGGTTGAATTTGCTCTTTTATTTTCATCCTTGAGTTGTGAGAACTACAAAGCCAGCTACCCCCTCAGTTTACATAGGAGAATCTGTCCCACCTCAGTAATAACTTTCATGGGGAAAAATAAATTCTAGATTCATGATAGGATGGTGGGCAAAGCTGACTTTTATGCATATTGACATTTGTTTTAACCATTACTTGTGCTCATTTTTTGTCTCATACAGGTACTATAATATGTTTTAAAATTGAATTTACTGTCTGTTAATTTGTAGTGTGCCATTCTCCTTAAACTATACTTGGTTTCTCTATATGTAAAAGATGGGTTTTCTTGTAAATCTTGAGTCTGTGTGATTTTACACTGTACTTAACAGTGTTTATTGCATTAAAATGAACTCTGCCTCGCCCCGTGCCTGTCTTTCAGTGTCGAATGGTGTGTAAGGATGTATCTGCGGACACTGCATATGATGTTCTCCATGACATTGAATACAGAAGGAAATGGGACACAAATGTCATCGAAACCTTTGACATTGGAAGACTTACAGTCAACGCAGATGTTGGTTACTACTCATGTACGTGCCGTACTTGTTTCAATATTTAAATTCAAAGGTCCCATATCATATCAATTTCACACGGCCGTCACAGTTCCAATAACAGTGTATTGAAAATGTCTTGCCTCAAACACATCAATGGTCCTGAATTTCAGCCATTTAAAAGTCGCCCAGGTGCGCTGTCCTTAAAACAGACTGCTTCTCTGCCTGCACCTTGAAATGCTAATGACCTCCCTCTGTCAACACCTGCCTTGTCTGCTACACGCCCCTCTCACTCAGGTTGGCCTCCGTGGAAACTGGGAAGTGTTTTCGTTGGCTTTGGGAGAGTCTTCCGCTCATACTGTGACAAATGTCAAGGCGAACTCTTTGGGTTGAACTGTATGGCTTAAGTACATGAACTTAGCAGCTCAGCCACCCAAAGCCATCCATCATGTTTTAAGACCCAGGGTAGTGGTATGCCTGCTCCGCCTCCACCAGCCAGGGCTGGGTCGGCTAAGTCAGACTACCCAAAGTACTTCACTATGTCTGCCACTGTCCTGCCTTTTTTCCTCTGTTATAATTGAATTAACACCCCCTAACTATGGTGGCGCACAGGAAAAGGTTGGGTGAAACATTAGGTCGAACCTGACGTTTCCAGAGGAATACTTGTCCTTCTGGGGATCTTATAGTTTTCAAGCTGATCTGTAGCTCCGCGGACTCCACAAACCCGCGTGACTTGGCCACAAATGCCTACAGAACTCCCTTCACAGCTTCGCACAGATCTGGAGTCGGTCAGGGATGGCCAGTTTATATGTACAAACCAGAAAAAACAACTTTTTTTTGTAATATGGGACCTTTAAAATTTTTAATTTTTTCTTTTACTAATGATTTTTGAAATAGTGATCCACACGAAGTGCATATTTAACTAAATTGTGCTCTGAATTTGTCTTTTTAACAGGGAAATGTCCAAAACCTCTTCGAAACCGTGACGTGGTCACACTTCGGTCGTGGCTCCCGATTGGGGAAGATTACATCATCATGAACTACTCAGTCAAACATGATGTAAGTGCCCACGGTTAAAAATACTCATGTGAGTCCACGCAAGTGGACTCTAGTTAGAATAATCAGTTAGGGTCATGTCAGCAACAGAATGCCATGTGTAAAACAACTTACAACATCAACTAAGTCATTTCCTTTAATATTTCAAATTAGATGTATTTTGCGTAAGGTAATATATTGTATTTTTGTTTTAAAGAATAAATACCTGAATAAAAAGCACCAATGGAAGCAATCGTTCTTTTTTTCTTTTTAACTGTGTGTATCAGAAATACCCTCCCAAACAGGATGTGGTACGTGCCGTTTCTGTTCAGACTGGATACCTGATTCAATTCCAGGGACCTAACAACTGTATTCTCACTTACCTGGCCCAGATCGACCCGAGAGGTCAGTATTAGTTACACACACACACACACACACACACACACACACACACACACACACACACACACACACACGCGCGCGCGCATCCGAATAAAGACATGTTTTTACTACATGCAACAATGAACATGTATTTCAAAAAGCCACTTACTATGTTAGTGGTTACTATGGTTACAGTAACCATGTGAAGGACAGCATTTATTTCAGTCTCCCTCTTCTACAGTCTTAGCTGTTTTGCGCCCCTTCTTTTTGCAGGTTCATTGCCAAAATGGGTTGTGAAGATATCTTCCGGCGTCCTTGCTCCTCGTGTAAGTCATTAACCAATGAAAATCTGTAAAGCTATCCCTGAAAATACACCGAATGCGTTTGCGTTGCGACCACAGCTTTCACTTTGTCTCTGCTGTCCGCCAACACACACCGGCTGCGCCGACAGAAAGTTAAAATAGAAATCACCTGAAATTACCACGTTGTAGTTATGTAGATGAAAAACACATTAAACACCATGAGCATGAATTTAATTTGTACTTCAACGACGAGTCTTTCTTTGCCCTTGTCTAAAATGATTGCGTGCCAGATTGTTGCGACGTACTGCGCCATTCGACCAAAATAGAAGCGGTGCGTATTTTGTCGGAGGGCGAGCGGAGCATGCAGCCCTGGTGGAGCCGGAACCGCAGCTGGTGTGCACACATGCATTAATTTGAATGTTAAAGAAAGTGGTTGTGTCGGAGCCGCCAAGCACCCGGTGTGTTTTTGGGATTGTACATATAAACATTTAAATCCTGTTGACAGGGCTGCTCTAAAAGTGGTCAATAGGGGGCGCCCTTTGCATGGCTCCCTCCTTAAATACTTGCTCAGTATTTTTAAAAATAACAGCAATGACTGTTGACATTGAGACCAACTGGTGACTATTGACTGACTCAAAGTATCAGTCCTCCTATCATTTTACATGTTTAAGCAAAAATTGTGCAAATCCCATTTGACTGCTTAATTGCACATGTTGACACTTTTTTGCCTTACAGTGCTGTTACAACAGTAGTCCTCCCCTTCCTGTTTTTTTTTTCCATTTGTCAAACTCAAATGTTTGAGATCATCAGCCAAATTTTGACATTCTGGAAAGACTTTAAACCTGCATTATGCTTACCAAGTGACAAAAAAAAAAAAATCAGGAAGGCTGCAAATAGCACTCTATATTGCTAATATGTAGAAGTCTGACTTTAACTGCTCTTTTTCAGTGTGTGTGCATGCTAAATTAAGGTGTTTTGTCATTTATTTATTTAACTTGAAATTTTAGAATTTCTCTTCATTTGGGCTTTTATCAATTATTTTAACCTGGTAAAAAAAAAACTTCTAATTATCTGAAGTAACTGCTAGTCACAAAATAACATAACAAAATAAATTCTGCCAAATATTGCTTTGGCCTCAAATGTGATAATTAAAGGAAATTTAACAGCCTGAACAGAATAAAATAGGTAATGTGATTTGGTGGCTGTTTGTGCTTGCAAAGTGCTGGAGGAGACATGGAATTTCAGTCCTCCTCAAACTTTTTTTTTTGTTTTGTTTTTTTTTTTGCTTCTCTTGTATGTTTGAAAAGGGTGTCAGAAGGAGAAAGTTTGAAGAAGTGAGAAAGAAAGACCAACCTCATGTAAACTGCAGGAAACACCAACATGGTGTCTCATGAATTTAGGAATGTCAGAAAAGTCAGTCAAAAGCTTCTCTGAACCCTTTTCAAAACTCCAGTCAGTCATCTTCCGATGAAAATTAGTTTCACTTTTCGGGATTTATTTTCCCAGAGTCCACCACAAGTGATCATTTAAGTGGGTTATTTTGCAAAATTTACAAAATTCTTGTCATGATCTCTCACAGACACTATCATACACCAATCAGGCATAACATTATGGTGTTAATTTAACATTAATGTTGTGTTGGTCCTACATTTGCTGCCAAAACAGCTCTGACCAGTTGAGGTATTGACTCTGCTAAAATCGTGGAGATGTGCTATAGTATCTGGCTCCAAGATGTTGGCAGCTGATCCTTTAAGTCCTGTAAGTTGCGAGGTTGGGGCCTCCATGAACCATTCCTGAACCATTTTTGCTTTGCGGCAGGGCACTCTACCTGGTGAGAGAGGCCACAGCCATCAGGAAATATCGGTTCCATGAAAGGGTGTGCATGGTCTGCAGCATTGTTTAGGTAGGTGGTACATGTCAAAGTAACGTCCGCATGGATGAAGGGGCCCATGTTCCTAGCAGAACATTGTCCAGTGCATCACATAGGTTAGGGAAGGTCTGGTCTTTTGGGCTGTGGTCCACAAGACCATTTTATCAGACCTTCATCCTAATTTACAGAAACAATCGCATAGAAATAAAATCAGAAACGGGTCAATCAAAGGCTTTTAATGCCAAAGTCACTGTCCTTGTCCAGTGCACATGGGGCATATGTTGCAAGGTCATGGTGGTCGTCTGTGTAGGACAGCTCTGATAAGCAAAATGCACAAGGGCAAGTGTAGAGAAAACAAAGGGAGATGCAGAATGAGACTTTCCAGGAGAAATAGGTGGCTGGCTATTTCTTTGTGTAGATAAGGCAAGCCAGTGTGCATACTTTGTGGAGATGGACTCGCAGTAATGAAGAAGATTGATCTGGAAGTCATTATAGCACAACATGTTAACCTGGAGAAGCTGGAAGGCCAGGTGCATTTGGATAAAGTTAAAACAAACAAAAAAAAGGCTTAGCATGGGCAGCCAGACAGGTCTTTGGCCACGCGGCCCCGTGCACAACAAACTGCACTACACTATATTGTGACACCCTTCTATTGAAGCCAGTATGAATTTCTTCAGCAGTTTGCGCTACAGTCGCTCATCATGCAGCCCAGCCTTTGCCTTCCATGTGTACCAGTGAGCCATGACCCTGTTGCTGGTTCACCATTGTTTTTTTTCCCCTCAGACCACTTGAGATACTGGCTACTGACAAAGAAAGACCAGGAACACCCCACAAAAGCTTCATAAGGCAACAAAACATTCATATGATGCCTCATGTATCCAAGGTGCCACGAGGAAGAGATAATATTATTTACCTCAACGATCTGTGGTCATATTGTTATGCCTGATAGGTGTATTTCACATGGTGAAATTGGATCGTAGACGTCAGCAGGAGATTGTTGCTTTGTAGTTTACGTTGTCCTTGATGAAGATAATGAAACCGATATTTTTCCCAGTGCTATATAATATGAATTGATGTGAACAGTTACTGTATATCTCCTGGTGACCAGGTGGGACGCAGTGAAGTAGTCCCTGCCATCAGTATGTAAATGGGTAAATGGGAAATTACACCAATTGGGAATGTTGCACTTCTATAAATTGTCCCCACATTCATTCTTTTGAACAAAACTGATCAATGCTCAGCACAGTAGCCAAGATGTGGCTGTATACTATATTTGTATATGTTCTGGGTTTGGAAAATACTCATCAGAAAATCCACACTCAATGAAAATAACTGTAGATTAAAAACGTATTACATACAGTAATTAATAAATTCTAAAGAACGTTTTAGTTTGTCATAACAATATAATTTGTCATTGTAGGCAGGGCTTCGGTGCTGTAAAACAGTATGCAAATACTCCATGCTCTCTTGTATTTATGAATTTGGTTTTCTCTAGACGATGAAGAAGATTCACAAAGCCTGTTTGAAGTATTCAGAGTGGAAACAGAAACACAACCCTGGCTTTAAACCTTGGCTCTACCCAGAACAGACAACTTTACCCAGCATCCCACTTTCCGAGCTCAGCCTCCAGCGTGCAGAGAGCTTGGAGAAGATTGACGAGAGTTGCCTGGTCGAAACTCAGCTGGAGGGAGAAGACAGTGACTGATGCACACATTCTTGGTTTTCATGCCCATAAAATGCCTATAACACAATCATAATTACAGGTGCATATTTAATTCAACACATAAATACATACATACAGCTACCTGCATATATTTAGCTGCAGATTCAGATGTGCTAAGGGGATTTATGCACACAGACACTTGTCCAGTAATCATATTAAAATTAGTCAGGGTCAAATAATTCACATACACACGTACAGTACGTAGTCATGCAACAGATGTACCCCAATACAATTGGCAGTAACTTAATATGGTAAATATGTCTTAATCTGAAAGGGATGCCATTTATGTGACCATTTTTACACCTTGCATTTAGAGATGCTTAAAACATGTTTGTGTTTAACTTTTTTTTTTTTTTCTGTATCACATGACTGTTTTGTTAGGGCATACTAAATATGCAGGACTATTTGGAGGCAGCTGGAACACCACACCAACCAATAAATTTCAAAGATTTTCAAATTTTCTGGTTGACATGTCTTATTTTTATTGTGTTTTGAGTCAGTTTGATATCGCAAGTGAGTTGTGATTATGTAAAGAAATTGTAAAACTCTTGAGGGGTTAACGTGAAAATATTGTTAGTTTTAACACTATTGTTAACATTCACAGACTTTTAAATATGAATGATGGGAAGAGATACTCAAAAGAATGAGGTGGAAAAAATGTATTGTACATAATGTAATCTTTATATAAGCAGCAAAAGCTAGAAACATTTTACTTGTAGAGATAAAAATTTGATGCTATGATTAAAATCCCGAGTTGTCAAAGCCCCTGCCTTAATCAATTTATAATTTGGGCCATGTGTGTAATGATAAATTCTAGCTTATAACTATGATTTGGCTTGGTTACAACCTCCTCATAAAATAAGCCCAAGACTCTTTATGTATTTATCTCGTGTAACTGAATGTAATCACCATAGCTGCATAAGCATGTGCAAGTGTGTTTTGCTTAAGCATTAAAAACTTCATATTAGGTCACTGTCGAAAACAGCTGACAGCTTGCTGTGTAATTATGCGCAGTAACAGCCTCTGCTGAGATCTCAACAATAATATGTCTATTATGTACGTTGAACATCACCTGAAACAGTTGACGGTCCACACAAAGCTTGAACAACAATGTATGGTGCACAGATCTGTTGGGCCTCTGTTTTCTGTACAGGTTAGCTTGACCTTTTGAGTCATACGTTATCTGGAGCCTCAGTGCTCCATGTCCTCAGATGAGACAAGAGGCTCTGTTTGTCTCGGATCAGTAAAGAATGACCGGACTGTAAGCTTTGTCCCGCAGTGAGTCTCTCAGGGGTACAAAAAGCAGGTTGACGGCAGCCAGCGAGAGCAGACTGCGCCATCCCAAGTTTGGAGAGGAGCCGTGTCTCTGCTGAGCGTTTGGCGGCTCCTCTGGAGACCGAAGGTGGAGTAACGGTGAACTCTGCTCAAGTCGACTGATCTTTTGGATTTTGATTCGCTACTATGTTTTGCCATAAACTGTTTGTTCTTCTGGTTCCATTTGGATGTATTTTCCTTCAATAAATTCTGGTGAAATTTTTGAAAAAAAGACAACCTCTCGTACTCTGCGTCACTTTTTGACAAGAACATGCAGGCAGATGCCTTCTGAGTTCTTCCATCGAGCTAAGACTGAAAAACCCCGCCAACATTGTTGACCTATTAAACTCTTATGTGGTCTATGTTCACAAATGTCTATTACCAGCAGTTTGTGTGCAGTAGAGTGCAAAGTGAGAGAATTTTCTAAATAATATTACAATAAATGTCATGTGCATCTATTAGAGCGGCTGTGTATCTGACTTTGAACAATAAGTCAGATACACAGCCTGTCTAATGAGTCTGGCATGTTGAGGTTATGACTGACAGCAGGTTCCATTGCAGGGACAATTAAAATTTGTCAGTACACTGTAGTTAACAAACATATCAGTTAGGTTCTGCATTTTAAATGAACTATTTCTACCGAGTCAACCAACAGAACTCAGAAATGGTGAAGTTTAAGAAATCACTGCTCAAGACCTTTGACGATGTCTGTGGCCTCAGACAGTTCATGTGAGGACTGTGTCCATCCAGGGGAGTGGGAGGAAATCAACTCAGTGCGGCTCTGTATATGTCTTTTTATTAAGGTTATTGTGAATTGAAAATGTTTTAATTTTTAATACCCGGATGTTTTATTTTGTGTCTGTAACAACTTCCTAACCAGCACGATCTTCTCTGTGCTACATTCACGCGCCGTGCTCCGGTATCCGGCTACAATAGAAGCTCTACGCTGGTGTTGTGGAGAGGTCCGGACGCCGGAGCCGTCTCGGAACAGTAACGCAGCGCATCCGATTAACTCGATGTGAAACGTGTCGGCTCCGCTTCAGGCCAGAGATTCCATGAACACGGACTGGGCGTCTCAGTGGTCACATGACGGCAATGCGGAAGTTTTGTTTCTTTCTGTCAAGTTAGCAATAGCCATGACACAAAACACCGGAAGCTAAAAGCTATTCGCATTAAGATAAAACAGCTTACATAACCATGAATATGTATAGCATATGTTTTGAAAGACATGACAAGAAATTATGCATTAATTTTAAATAACTTTATTACGCCTTGCTTTATTACTCCGAAATTGTGGTGAAGTTTTTTTTTTAAAGCTGAACTTCTGTAAAGTACGGCGAATTGGTGTCACACGAGACCTGAGTGGGTAAGTTAATTTGAACAGAAACTTGCGATATTCCTACCAACAAACAAAACAAATAAACACTTTGCAAAGTTATTGAAAAGAATGGGGACCGGTCAAGCGCATAAATTGAGCAAACACAAAAGTCTTTTGTTAATCTTAAATGCTACTGTCAATACGTGCTAAATTTTTATCTTGGTTAAAAAGAAAAACTTTGTGTATGGAGGCGTTTAATAACCCTCGGTGTGTTACATTCTTCCCAGATTTAATAAGAGGGGGAACTAAACGGATTACCAAAATAGATTGTAATGCCCAGTGGAATAAATTGTTTTTATGCTTCACACGAATAACCGTGTAAGCATCCTTTTCTTGTTGTTTTTAAGATGGAGGCGTCCTAGTTGTTTTTGCAGACATTTTAACTTTGCAGAGCACTTCACACCTTATCACAAGTTCTACAAATGCGATCTATACATAAATAAACAATTTGAATATAATAGTATATTTTGCTAATGTAAAAGCTGAGTAAAATCTGTTTTTCACAATAAATCTATTATTGGTAGCATAAAATTCACAGTTTTGTAGATTTGAATTCTCCTGTACTTTTAACAAGTTTAAATTGAGGCAGCCCATACGTTAAAACAATCGTTGCTAATTGTAATCCATTGGCTACACACTACACATCAGACTAGGTGAGTCTTTTGCCTTTATTGAATCATCATTTCTTTATTACAACAGAGGTGTAATCATCTCTCAGTCCTTAATTTCGCAGCTGATAAAAGAAAGGGCTGTTAAAGCTGAATTTTCTTTACATTTTAGATTTTCTTGTTCTTTTACAGAGAAGTTGAGGGGCTAAATAGATCTGACTAAAAGAAGTCCTGAGTGCTGTTGAAGCTCAGGAGATAGAGTGGTTTGCTCCAGTAATATGGAGGTTATTGGTTCAATCCTCTAAAATATACACTGATACACTGATGTGTCTTTGAACACAATACTGAATCCCAAAGTTGTTCTTGAAGCTGCATTCTCAATGTGTTTAAAGTGCTTCCTTAATGAGTGTGTGCGGTGATGTTTCATCCTCATGACATGTGCTCATATATCATGACACATCTCACTTAGTGTTTAAACTATTTAATTTCCCATCAATGCATGTTCGTGGAAAGGAGTTATCCTTTTAAAAAAAAGGTATCCTTGTCAAATAAGACATTGATTTTTCCATATTAGTAACATTCTATTTTACCGTTAAATTATTATTTGATGTAAATTTTTCATGTCACCGTGATGGTGATACGAGTCATCACGGGAGAGCAAACTCGGGTTAATTTGGCATCTCCCAGATCAACCTGAAATAGAATAACTAAATGGTTCTCAAATAGCTTCAAACCAAAGTTTGACAGATGTTTGAAAAGCATAGGTACCAACATTTTGACCTTTTTGTCAAATAAAATGATGATCAAGATGGAATTAAAGTACAGACTTTACCAGTGAGGAAATGTGATTGTGTCTGTGTTATCAAAATAAGACTGCATGTCTGTGTTATTGTTTGTGAATCTTGGAATCAGAGTACCCTCTTGTGAAGACAACAGAGACCCAGTTAGTGGCAGTACTTAGTAACTAGAGCAGTCGTTGACATCACAGTATGTCGTCTCACATCTAGATGGTATCGTCTCAGTGACAGTTTACTCTTCACAGTCACAAATATATTGCATATTAAGTGTTTTGTAGTTCCTCTATTTAAAACTAGGAACTTCACCGACCAGCGAATGAGATTAACACTCCGCTCTGTGGTGTTCAGTCGGTTAGGGGAAACATTTACAGGAAATGAAAAGCACCCATTTCTCAACACACACACACACACACACACACACACACGATAATAATTCACAGAATGAATAGCTGACATTTAAAACTTGCTCAGATACCAGACTGCACATAAGGAAACCATTGTTTAAATTGAGACTTTAAATGTATTTTAATATAAGATTTGAATAATCTAGATGTGCTAATGCTTCTGTCTGCTACAGGTAAAATTCTTAAATTCACACACTATTGTAACGTCAAATATAATTAAAACTTTTAACAATGTTGTTTAAATCTGTTGTTGTTTCTGAGATCTTAATAAGGACTTCTAGATTATAGGTAGTGTTAAAATAAGCACTGTTGATTTAGTCAGTTACCGGTAATTGTAAATTTTGTAGAAGAAAAGGGATATAATTCACACAATGGACAAAATATTATATTTGCATTGAAGCTACTCTGATTATGGAATCATAATTGAAACCAATTGTGAGAAAATGTTTTAAGTTAATTTTGAAAGTGAAGACACAATAAAGTGCTCAAGTTTGTATTTGTAGTTTAAATACCGGTAGTTCAAAATGTTATGATAAAGGGCAGTAAAACAATCATAAGTCCCCGTTTACTTGAAAAATCCTTATGTCTGTCCACTGGCATAATTCCAGTCCTCACTTGTTTTTCCTGTTTTTGTTCAAATCAGGGGTGGCAAACTCATTTTAGTCCAGGGGCTGTGTACAATCTGATATCAAGCGGGACAGACTACCAAAAGAAATTATGAGAACTCAAAATGTATATCTTGTATAAAAGATACGGAAATTACAGACAGTATTTTTTATACAACAAAAAATATTATGTTTTGTCCACTACTCTTAATTTAATATTGTCCCGGTAAAAAATATTCACATTCAAATGGGGTTTCTTATCCTGCTACAAAATCCTGTTTTGTAATACACTCTTGTTAATACTTTCTTTTTGTTAAAGAGTACAGAAAATTACAATCAGCGCAGGAAAAGAATCCATCAACTAATGTTGAAATATGAAATGTGAATCCCAGGTCAGTTCATCTGTATTCTCAGTCTGCAGTTCTAACAAATAAATAAATCCTGTTTAATGCTGTCTTGTTGTCATCTTAAAAAAACTATGCATTTTTCCCCCCCTTTTCTGCAGAATGCAGCAGCCATGTTCTGAGGTGTGGATGAACTCTAATGTGCATGCATACGCTTTCCTGCCCAGTGCTGTTAGACACATCCGCCATGTCTGAATTTGAATCATTTGAGACAGTGACGCAGTGGTTACATATGCTTCATCTGGAGCAGTATACTGCAGCATTTCAGGGAGCCGGGCTGGCCACGTTGCATCAGTGTCGCAGCCTCACTGCAGATCAGCTGGAGTGTATGGGAGTCACTCTTCCCGGTCATCGCAGACGTATATTGTCAAGCCTGATCAAAAAGCATGGTACCGGTCAGCTTCAGCCTATACAGCTGAAAACCCCCCAGTGTTTAGCACAAACAGGAAATGACAAAGCATTGTCTGGGTCCATCCCAAGAGAGGAAAATTCTATCCGCAAGGAAAGAGAGAAAAATGATGAGACGGTGAGCCCTTCACTCAGAACAAGACAGAAACCTGTCCCCAGAGAGAGACAAGTGTCCAGAATTAAAGAGGAATCGGGAGATGTAGCAGAGAACAAGCCAATGCCTAGACCAAGGCAAATACCCCCTAAAGCGGGTAAAACAAGTGAGTCAGGTGGAGAAATTGAATATCCTGTGCCAAGAGAGAGGACTAAGCTTTCTACTAATGATTCTGTAAAATCTCGCCCATCCACTTTTGATACTTCTTTACCCCCCATCCCCCCGAGAAGCACTCTCAACTGTCCTCCCGTGTGTTTCATCCCTCACCTAAACCCCACAGCTCCGAATCCAATCCCCGTCACCCCTGAACTGAAGAGACAAGCTCCAGTAGCTCAGGGAAGAATTGTGACTCAGAGTTTGATCCTTCGCAACCAAACTGCAGATAAACCAGTACTTTCCTCTCGGACACAAACGTTACCCATCCAGCCGCGAACAAGACATTTAAGTAGGGATGGAGTAAGAAAAACTCCAGGAGCCTCCATCGACGTACAGGCTCCACCACTCCCTCCCAAAGTAGGCGTATTGTCTAATTGCCAGCCACCAATATCACAGGACATCCTTGCACAGCCTCCCACAGCTCACAGGTAAGGTCTGTTTTTAAATGTTTGCAAATGCAAGAATGAAATAACATTTCCTGGGCAGCATGTAGGAAAAGATGTGTATGCAAAGCTATAAAAGAGCGATATTTAACCTTTAAAACATGTTCCTAGCTCTCTGCTTAGATAGAAATCTTACACTTTTCCCTACCTAAAATGTTCTGTGAGGTGTGTGTACAAATGCTTTGCTTTTCAAAGGCACTACGGTAACCTTTCTGTCAATATTATACATCTCGTTTGTAATATTCTAGGGTTTGCTTCAGATATTGTTCGAACAAGACTAAACACTCTCTTTTTAGAACTGTGGACTGTTTCATGATCAGACAGAACCTGCCTTTTTTAAATATGTTACTAGACTTCCTGGTGTCGTAATAAAAGAGTGCCCCTAATGTTTTTAAATCAGTGAAGGAAAATTAGACACTTGGATTTTGGAGTACAATCTTGCAGTCCTACACAAACCTAGTCATAAATGACCGAGAGTAACTTAAAGTGGTTTAAAACTTGTCACTTGCTTGTGACAACAGGGGAAAACCTCAATGTGATACCAGGAAGTACTTTGAAAATTATGTACCTGGCTCTCTTTGTTTCTTCACATTCCCCCATCTCTTGGTCTATTTTGGTAATTTCCCCCCTCAGTATGCAACTTCCCAGGCCGTTTTTTTTTTTTTTTCATTTGTTTTTTCCTGGTTTTTTTTGTTTGTTTTTTTTAAGAAAATAAGGAACAGATAAGGACAGCTTTTGAACACTTTAGGGCATGTAACACGATGCACAGGTATTTTTTTTTTCTTCAGTCATCTTGAGCATGCACTTTATCAGGTTAATTTAAATATCTTTTGTTCTGAGTTTTAACTTAATTTCATGTTATGTGGCAGTCTTGTATTGTATCATGATTGTATACATTTTTACTCGTCAAACATGCTTTGTTTATTATTGTTGTGCCGGACTTAGCGACCAAAATACAGAAGCAGTAAAAAAAAAGATAGTAGTTTATAGTTCATCTGACCTGTCAACACAAAAAGCATGCAGTATCTACAGTACGTTCTTCTCTTTAATGTATTAAAACGGAGAAATAAAGAGCAAAAATCTTCCTTGAGCCAAACTGATAACTGGCCAAAGATCTACTGTGTATAGTGTCTAGTTAGCTATGTCAGCACTCTTTTTTTTTTTTTTTCTGAGAAAAAGGAGGAACCGTTTCAACAGGTTAGTTTCCTGTCATTGTGTTGGGTCATATGTCGTGGTTCAGCAACTTTAAAGGATTGCTAAAAATGCAACAAATCTTAGAGCGTGGACTATTTATTCATTCTTCTATCGTTTATTCAGTGCAGTTTTATTTATTTAGATCGGTCTGTTGACCTCAAGTGGTTGTTATTAACCTACCACTAAAGCATGAATAATAAAGCTTCTCCAACAGTTTGGCTGGATTCTATAATGGACACAGATAGTTATAATATTATTGTTTGACTTTATATTTGGAAAGTGTGGAAACAGTTTTGTCAAGAGACACATTTTTTTAATATATAAATTTTTAGCCTTGATTTAAATATCTTATTAAATCATTATTACAAAATTGCAAAAGTCAGGACATTCATGTAATTGGATAACCTGAAATATGAGCTCCTGCTTTTTGTAGTAATATATGTTCTATAACTCAGATAAATACCAAAATGGCAGTGCCTAACTTTCAGAAGTGTTTTATTACAATTGTTATATAAAAAGTATGTGTGTCGCTGTACGTAATGGCTTGGTTGTTGGTACTTCTAGGAGAACATGCAGGGTAAATCTGGTTAAGTGTTGTCCTTTACACATCAAAAAGGGGAGCAAACTTATTTTTTATAGGGGTATACCAGGTCACAATTTGCCATAGCTTTTGTATCAGTTTTACCTTTAAAAAAAAAACCCATCAGACTTCTGGTGATCTTAAATGAGAATACTACTTTTTTATTTTATTGTTTATGAGCTTTCCTAACATTTTGGCCAGACTTCTATTACGGTAGAAACATTTTATGATTTTTAACTCCAGAAAGAGATGAGATAAGCTGTGTGTCTTTCAGTTTGATTGCCCCATTGCGCTCTCTGTCTTCTTACCAAACTCCGTCTACCTTTTTTCTCCTCAGCCTGTATAGCACCAAAACGGTCGTAGATGAAAGACAGACGGACCAGATTTCGCAGGTTTCAACTTGCACGAGGACAGACCAGTCAGAAGAAAACGCAAAACAGCCAACACAACCTGAAGTTACCGTGACTACTCACACTGTTGTTCCACCTCTATGTCTGTCCAGTAAGTAATCAATACTTTCTGTGTCTATAGATTTTCAGACCAAAATGTTATTTCTTAGTTACTATTAAAACTCGTTTAAAGTCAACAAAACTTGTTTGAGCCGTAATTTTAAAGCATGTACCCTCGACAGTCTGTTTTGACACTATTTTAAGTAATGGGATATGGTCTTGTAATGTAATGTATACATTATTATGGAAACATCAGATGAATCAGTAATACAAAATTCACAACTGTGTTTTTACTGGATGCTGTTTGACTAACTCCTAGAACATATAGATGTAAAACCTACAAAAATATAGATTTTAATCCCTCCATCGTCTACTACTTTTTCCTTGGCTGCCTTAATGCAAGAGATGGGGTGCACCCTGGTCAAGTAACGAAAATAAAGAACAACTGACTAATCCTCCCTGTAATGTCGTTGGTGGTCAAACGGCTCTCTTAATTTTCAAACCGTGGTGTTTGCTCTTACATTCATGGCCACACCAAAATAAAAGTCTAAGGTTTGAACAAGGCAAGTCGGCAATGCTTTAGGTTAAGGAACACATATTTACCATTATTTACCGTGCAGAATAAGGTCACAACAAGTGATTTGTAATGAATGATAATGTCACGGTTCACGGATGTACCCAAGTACAGCACAATTTGAATATAAGAACTCAGCTTTATTGTTTGACACTTGAGGTAGCAGGGTGAACTGTAGCGTAGCTTTGTTAAGCTAATAGCCGTGGTTGGCCGCAGGCGGGCAGGCAGCGTTCCAGACGTGCCGATCCGGGAGCGCGCGTTTGTGCTTGTAGACAGGAGCGGGCTGGCGGAGAGAGAGGCAAACAGGTCACCGTTACCCAGCAGGTACGGGCCTGGTGTGTGTGACGCAGGCAGAGCGGAGATTATGACAGAACCCCCCTGCCCCCCCAAGGGAGGGCTCCTGACGTCCCAAATGAGGAGCAAGAGATGGACAGACAGACCAAGGGGCTAAAACTCCTGTGACCCTGAAGCCTCCAGGCTTGCAGGATCGCGCTCCTCCTCTTCCGTCGGCTCAGTCCCTTCTTCAGGCTCCGCGGGCGGTCCCCTTGAGGTTATGACAGATAAAGCATCAATATATAATGTGTGGTGAATTTGTGTTCCCTAATCTAAAGTGTTACCAAAACTTTCTATCCTTTATCATCGGTGTCTAAGTGAATCAATAAAAAGTTGCAGAATAATTCGAATTTAAATGTTATGTAGGTTACTGTATGTGTCCGGTCGTCGAAAAGTGGGCTTATTCATTACAAATCACTTGTTGTGACCTTATTTTTAGGGCTGTCAAAAGATTAAAAATTTTAATCGAGTTAATTACAGCTTAAAAATTAATGAATTGTAATTAATCGCAATACAAATTATCCCAAAAATATGTAATATTTTTCTGTAAATTATTGTTAAAATGGAAATAAATGACAAAAGGCGGATATATACTGTACAGAAACATACTGTATTTGTTCATTACAACCATAAATCCACACTGGGCATTAATATTGTTCAAGAACATTATTTATATCTCAGACAGTATTCTTTTTTTCTCTTCAAAATCAACAGGACTTTTTCTTTCTTTCTTTCAGTAACAGTATTTATTCAGTATTCCCCCCCCCCCCCTCTTCAAACTAGCACAACAGGGCCACTCTTTTTTTTCTTATCAAAAATTCAAAACCAGAACATCAGGCTAAATCTACCTGCTTTAAGCTTCACCATATAAATCAAATGTTTCTTCAAGGAGCTTTATTGTCATACTGGTACACGTTTGCACATGAGACAGTACGAAATATCACAAGAGAAATTAAGGACACACCAAATCCACCTGCGGGAGCTCGAGAAGCCGCTGCATCGCTGTGCGCCGCCATCTTTCTGCTGTGTGTGTGTGTGTGTGTGTGTGTGTGCGTGTGCGTGTGTGTGTGTGCGCGCGTGTGTTCGTGTGTGTGTGTGTGTGTGTGTGTGCGTGTGCGTGTGTGTGTGTGCGCGCGTGTGTTCGTGTGTGTGTGTGTGTGTGTGTGTGTGTGTGTGTGTACATTTAAATGTGGCCCTCTTCTCTACTCTACTCATCCTCTACCAGTCGCTGAGGCAAACCAACTTATTCACATTTTCTGACAGTAAAGCTGCCCTTTTCTTGTTCACAACATGACCAGCTACTGAGAAGAGTCTTTCACATGGAACAAAGGTTGCAGGAGCAGATAGATATTTACGAGCCAGTGGAGCCAGCTTCTCATGGGCTCCTGCATGAGAGGACCACCACCACAAGGGACAGTCCTCCATATCAATTGTGGGCTCTGCTCTGTACCTGTGTATGGCTCTGTCAGGGTGTACCTCCTCCTCAGATTCAGAATCTGACCCCAGCTGTAGGAGAAGGTTCATTTTCTTTTTGGGTGGCCCATACTGGCTGTGGATCCTAGTCATTATTGTGGTTCTGCATGGTGGCTTGTAGGACGGGTCAAGGGATGCTACTCTTATTGTTTTAGCGAGGCCCTTGTCTTCAACAATGCTAATTGGTCCATTCAGTTATTGTGTTGGTTAATTTCTCCTTGGTGGAGTTGGTCATTGGCCAGCGTTCAGTTAGTGTGGTCTGTCGCAAGCTAGCTGTAGCTTTGTAACTGGAAGCCCCCGGATGCTTATGTTCGAGATGGAACCAAACTACCTGAACTCCTTCCTGCAGTGAGTGCAAATTACTATCTGCTTATTTATTGTTCCATCTGTATTCTTTTTAAAATGAAATTCCCCATCCATGAGGGCCAACTTGCTCTTCCTCCATGTTTACATTCACCGCACGCATGCATCCGCTCTGCTCACTGCGCGTCACTGCACTTCTGAGTGGTATTATGGGATGTATGGGCGGGTCATTCTGCGCATGCGTCAAATGCGTGAACATTTAAAATAAATAAATAAATAAATAAATTTAAAAATTAATTATCGCCCGCTAACGCGATAATTTTGACAGCAGTACTTATTTTGCATGGTAAATATTAGTCAATATGAGTTCCCTCATCTTAAGTGCAAGTGTTCTTCAAAATGCTGAGTAATGTGGAACAAATACATTCCTGCTGAGGAATTCTTATGTATTCCTCACTAGAAATAAAAAAAAAAAACAGCTCCATTTTACATAAAGTTTTTTTTCTGTTTTATTTATTCAGTTACATTACTTGAATATACTTTGGATCTAAAGTACCCACATGTGGAAATGTTAAAAAAAAAAAAAACAACAACACACACACACACACACAGGCTTTCAGCGCTTGTCTCAATTATTTCAATTATTATTACACAGTCATATCCAATATTGGCCATGGCGTGGAAAATTTTCAGCAAAGAAGCACTCAACCTGGACAAACTCGGAAAAACACAACCATTGATTGGGTAGAAGTGCATTTATTTTATATACAATATCGGAGACAGCAATTCCAGCACAAAATGCACAGCAATAGGTGTCACCCCAAGGAGCTAAGGCTCACGGAATATAAACCAAGACTATGTCCTTTTTTAGCTTTGGAATTCTCGGGTGATTGGTTAACTATTTTTGTGACACTGCCAAGCCTTGCATTGTGCAGAAACCGACATATTTGTTACAGCTGACCCAAGTAGTTTCACTGGCGTGGACAAGCTGATCTAAACAGTTTTTCTTCAACTGAGTAACTATAATTAGGCGAACGCTGTTAAAATAGCAAACAGTTGTTGTAGTCGGCACATAAACTTAGCAAATTCTCAGTCGAATCAAAATCTCCCTGTCAGTTGTTGTTTTAAAAAATAAAAAAGGTGAAATGAAACTGTATCATTCAGGTTACTTTGTAGCATTATGGTTAATTAGTCGAGATCAGTACGGATTTTAAATGTACTAATTTCTTATGTTTCATGTAACTGATTCTTTGTTCTTTCCGCAACATATCACATTGTTTGTTTTATCAAACGATATCTGTCACCATAATTTGAGCTACTTAAACCAGTATTTTTCTGATCTTTGTAGTCAACCCGTCTGATCTGGATCCACTCAGTATGGATGACGACAAGGTTACAGGCATGCATCACCCCAGGGTTGATCAGGTGAACACACCGAACAGCGTAAGTATCGGGTCTCAGTGTCATCATTTAAACGCACACTTAAGTTCTTATTTAGCGCAAATGACAGGTGTCTTCTCCTATAGGATATGTCCCTTCAAGTGCCTGAAGAGCCAATGAGAAGGTGCAGCTTATGCAGCGATGATGGGCTGTTGGGTGATGATGAGTGAGTTATTAATGAATCATGTTTACACGTGAAACTCAAGCTGTAATACATAGAAACCAGAGAGCAAATACCCCTTTGTCAGGATAACCTCATTTTGGTAAAGAACAACAAGCTCCAGTTAGATTGTACCTTGTTTCTGTTTTGTGTTGTTGTATTTCAACTTAAAATGCTGTACAGTGTTTTCTCATTGACATGCAAACATGGGCACCACTGGTCAAAATTCCCGTGTGTGAATCCTCCAGTGAAGCAAGTGGAAGATGAAAGTATCTCCAATTAAGCACAGGAGTACACGAAACACTTCGAAATTCTAAGCAATATTGATTTTGTTGTGAAAAGCGAAGGAAGCACCCTGTAAAAGAAGGGGATAACGGACCAAAGTTTCCGATCTTATTTAGCTTGTTAGAGCCATGGCTTGTGAACTATCATCCTTAGGAATGGACAAGTGATGCAGATGTTAAAGCTTAAGAGATGCCCAAACATCAGAGCAATGTGCAGAGGAATGCTCGATAAGCAAGTCATATTTGATGGCAAAAGACTTCTGGAAAGATTTGTTAGACTTTGGAGCTGGGGTACACTGTTCAACATGTGACCTTAATGGATGAGAACCTCTCCTGCACCCTCAGCTATGTTTGAACAACAAAGGGCAATCAATGTTAATCATGGGTTGGATCGATATTGTGTGGCAGTCAGTGACATTGGATGTTCTCCATCTGCTCCACATATCAAAGGAAAATGGGTTAAATTTATTCCAATAAATTTTGGAATTAAACATTACACCATTTTTTAAAAATTGAAAAGAGGATGGCTTCTACTTATGGAAAGTCATCCTAAACAGAAATTTTTACCGGGGGTGCCCAATATTTTCGTTTCATGTAGTGTGAAACAGTGACTGACCCTTTTGCCATTGATCCCGATAAAAACTGTCAGGCGGCCAGTCTATTTCACCCCACTGTAATATTTTGTACCATGGCTGACATACTAATGTGGAATATTAGCAATATTTTTCAGAGGTTTTGCATTTATGTGTAGGATGATGTTACATTTTAATTAAACTGTAATAGAAAATCCTTTTGAGATATCAGAATGATATGAATGTGATATATTTTTATTTTTGTTTTAAATTCTGTTCAAGGTCTAATCTATTGCAGGAAGAGGGGCTCAAAAAACTGCAAGACAGAGTTTTCCAGCAGACATCTGGCAGACTCCCATCAGTCAGTGCTGAGGATGGTTCTGAGCTCCCTGCTGTAATCAAGATGGGCTGGCTAGATAAGAATCAACCGGCAGGGTATGAATTATTATGCATGAGACATTGGAATTAAAGTACGAGAAGTTCGTCCATTTGCAGCGTTAGACTGTATTTGTAAATATGAAGTATTTTTAGATCAAGAGAAGAGAACATGTAGTAAGGCCAGAAGTGCAGGACCAGGTTTTAATGAAGCTAGAAATTCAGGAGGAGGGCATTGAAAACCCAAGACTGGGAAAGCCATTGCTCCTGATGTCATATCTGTGAAAGTGCAGAAGTGTCGGGAAATTAAGTTTTTTTCAACACATTAAGTAAAACTCGGAAATTCCCACCAGTTAGTGTGGAAATTAAGAAGACTATTGAATAAGAGGTGAATAGTCTTTTAAAAGCTTTTATTTTTTTATTTTTTATTTTTTTCTAATTTTAAAAACTGAGACTGGAATCTCCTTGGACTGTGATGTTTGCAGATGATGTTCTGCCTCATTTATCAATCTTGCGTAGGAACTAAGATCTGAGTGCAGGAATCATGGTCATCAGATCTGAGTGCAGGAATCATGGTAAAAGACGCACGTGTGATTTATGAAGATTCCGTATATGGCCAATTCCAGCGTACGACTCAGTGGGTCTTGATAAATGCGTGGCTGAAACGAATTGTTATTAGCATGTTAAATATTCATCTTTCAGCGCCCTCACCCACTGAAGTCAAACGTTGAGAGGAGAAGCCTGAGAAAGAAACCAAACTTTTTTGAGCTGGAAGTTGATCCCCTTGTGTCTTTGAAAGCATGAAAGCTGGTGTTGAAGAAGTCCAGAAAAACACTGTCTGGAGAACAGCCTGACTGTTGCAGCTGCTGCTCTGTTATTATACCAGTTATAGATATTCTGTCAATTACCCCGAAAAACTGAAAACATTTACTCCAACAAAAAGGACAACATTACTAAAAAACAAATAAAAAGAAAGAAATTAAGTCAGAAAAACAGAAATAATTACACCAAAAAACAAACCAAACATGAATTTCTCAGGGAGAAAACAGGTTATTTTTTATCAGGTGAATGCAAAACGCTTCCGTAAAAAAACAGATATATCTATTTAATTAATTTATATTCATTTGCTTTTTAATCTGTAGGTAATATGTGGCTGCCTGTGCTTAATGACCATGTTTGAGGTTTGTTAAATCATTATTTTTAGATTTTTTTTAAGATATTGCTGTGCTGCACCGTGAATCCGTACTGACTCTAACTTGCGTCCACGATGATCTGCGGACTGTACGCTCACGTCCAGATTAAAAATGCCGATCCCTGCATGAAACTGGCCGTGCGTACGGTTGATAAATGAGGCCCATTGTGATTTTTAATAAAAGCAGGGTGCAGGTAGAGGACAACCCAAGAAAAATGGAGATATGTCCTGGAGAGGAGAGGTATGATGGTTAGCCAAAATAAGACAGAATACAGGTGTCTAAAAGAGAGAAACCTACTGTGATCTTACAGAAATAAGTAAGTACTACCTTAGTGTTAGGGTAATGGAACTGCCAGGCAGGAGACCTGGAGGAAGACCTAAGTCTAGACATGTGTAGTTAGAAAGGACATGAAACAAAACAGGTGAAAAAGTACAAAGCATTTTTTTATTTAAACAGAAACATTAAAGTTAAGTAAACATTCTTACAATAAATTGTAATACACTTCTCCCCAGTCATGCAGCACAAAAGGAAAAGAGAATCAATATTTTACATATACTGTTCTCTGTCCTCCTACACAGAGTTCTCATTTATCAGAAGCGATGGGTAAAACTCGACGCCGTCTACCTAAAATACTTTGATAATGACAAGGTAAGAACAGACGCTCCTAGTTATGCTAACACATTTAGAATCCAAGCAGCATTCTATATGTGTTCTGGCAACAGTGAGAATACATAATAACATATGGTAACATTTGGTGTGTGTGTGTGTGTAGTCAGTATTTTAAGTAATGTCAATGTGGGTTTATGATAGTATGATGTAAAATTTCCATTAGATTACAGTAATGTATGGATTCAAATTAAATATGCAACAATCAGAGGTTACAACTACTGCACATGTTCAATGGGAAGTAATTACATTGTATACAGTCAGATCTGTATTAGAATTATGTTGACAGTAATATTTCTATCATGTATATTTTCTTTCCTCACTATACAGCCACAAGAGATTGAAACAGAATGAACAGTGGGGACAAGAGCACCTTGTAGCTGTAATTCAAGAGGTTTCACAGCAATTTTATAATTGGCTCTCACCATTCATGGAATTTTAATTTGGATAATTACCGAACATGCATTTCAATTGTTAGCATGACAATGCATTAGGTCACCATGAAGAGTGATCTACTCCCCCTTCCTACCTCAAGATGAAGGAAGTCAACAATATGTGTTTAAATTCAGTTCATAATAGCAAGAATAGTGGCCTAAATTTGGACTTTGCAGCACCATCCACATTTAAAGTCCTTGATTCCACATAATATCCTGTTAATTGCCTGAGCATGATACTTAATGAACTGTGGGATGATGATCTCTGTTGTTATTAAATACGTAATAAATAATTGGAATATAAAGTAAAAATATACATTATTGGATCTGTAAAATATATATTTTTTTCAATTAATCTAACTTCCCTACATTCTTTGTGGAATCCTAATTAGATTTATTGTGTAACAGCTGTATGTTTGTGTTTTGTTGTAGGACGTGTATTCCAAGGGGTTCATCTCTACGGCTTTTATCACTAATGTGACCAGCATCGGGGAGCTGAAGTTTGAGGTCACCACGAATAACCGAACGTTTATCTTCAGAGCTGAAAATGATGGTGTGACTATATTTGACCATATGTACACATATGCATGCATGCTTGCTTCGCATGTGGTTTCTGCCTGAATGTGACTGAACTGCGATTCTTATCTTGTGTTTGCATGTCCATTCAGTTGAAAGAAGTGAATGGGTCATTGCACTGGAAGATTGCATCAGGGTAAAGCATCAGCCAAACATCATTAGCTCATCTCTGATCCCACACTTTCAGGGCTACTTAGAGCACAGAGGCTTGCGCTCTAAGATTTATACAATCATCATCTCAGACAAAGTCTTCCTCTACAAAAATATAGAGGTGAGGTGCATATTTGTGTTATGTTGTCCCCTTTTCATAACAACCTGCCTATGCTGTATTATGTTTACTATGGTTGCATATTTGTTATTCATCTTCTCTCTCTCTCTCTCTGTCTCTTATTCTCTCTCTCTGTCTCTTATTCTCTCTCTCTCTCTCTCTCTCTCTCTCTCTTATTCTCTCTGTCCTGTTTCCCTCTTTTCCTCCTTTACCCAGCCGGTTTTCAGCAGGATGGTTCCTCTTTGTAAGCCTGGTCTTGCTCAAGGTTTCTTCCTGTTAAAAGGGAGTTTTTCCTTGCCACTGTGCATACCTGGGTGTTCAGGCTCTGGGTTTCTGCCTCTGTAAAGCACCTAGAGAAATTTTTTATTGTAAACGGCACCATATAAATAAAACTGGATTGAATTGAATTGAATTGCATTCATGAGCACCACATGAAATAGATCTGTGTTAATATTATTTGCGAACTAGATGAATCTGAGTAATAAATAAGATTCTCAATTTTTGGTTTCTTAAAAACTGCTTGGTTTAATGTATCTATGATTGGCAGTTCCTGCAAAAAATTTCTAGATCTCCCTTATATCATGTGTACCATCAGAGTTTAATTTGTGAAGAGTAATTTAGTTTAATACAAGTAACAAAAAGTAATAGCAACAAAAATAACTGTACATTTCATTTTCCTTACAGGACTATCGAATAGGAGTTGGAATCACATCTATTGAAATGAATGTAGCAAATGTTAAGAAAACAGATCGGCGTAGTTTTGAGGTCATCACACCTTATCGCCTATTCAGGTACTGGTCAAATAACCATACACACACAACAAAACCTGAAGCACACTGAAAAATCAGGTTCGAAAAAATGCTTTTACCTCTTGTGAAATGATTGTGACAGTGTGATTTATTTTCAGTAGGTAGGGTTATATCTTAAAACTTTGTTTACCAATCTGGTCAGAGGTGATAGCTGATTTGCATAAATAGTTATAAAAGAGAAATGAAAACGAAATTATTCCAACTTTCTGGGCAACAATGTATGTTTAATTTGTCTCCTAGTATATTTCAGTATTTTCAGGCCTGTTTCAGTGTTTTCAGGCCTGTGGTCAAAAAGTGTTTTGCATAGTATCAATCAGGACTACTTGTCTTATCAGCCTCGTTTCTGTCACTTAGCAGCTGATGCTGACACGACATTAACGATAAATGTGCTTATCTTGCGTTGCAGTTTCATCGCAGAGTCAGAGCAGCTGTGTAAACAGTGGGTTGATGCAATGCAAAATGCAATACATGTGGCCTTGTCAAACTCTGATGTGGCCGAGCAAATCTGGGCAGAGCCAAGCAACAGTTTCTGTGCCGACTGTGGTATTCCAAAGCCAGAATGGGCTGCCATCAATTTGTGTGTGGTGATTTGCAACCAGTGTGCAGGTTTGTTTGTATCTGGCTTATTTTAATTTTAATTTATGATGGTATTTTAGCACTTGTTTAATTTGTTTTTCTTTTTAGGGGAGCATAGAGGACTGGGTCCTAGCATCTCCAAAGTTCGTAGTTTGAAGATGGATAGAAAGGTCTGGACAGAACAACTTGTCAAGGTATATTTATTCAATGTATAATGTATTTTGTAGTATGTGCAGATTTGCTGCATGCTTTGCACACATTTAATCTCACATATGCTTCTTATCCTCCTCTAAATCTCACCTGTGACTCAGGTTTTCTTGTGCATTGGAAATGAGCGAGCAAATAGTTTCTGGGCTGCGAACGTGCCACCGAGTGAAGCCTTGTCCCCCTCTAGCTGTAGAGAAGAGAGACATCACTTCATTTCAAACAAATACCGCCAGGGCAAATACAGAAAGTACCACCCTCTGTTTGGGAACCAGAAAGAGCTCAATAATGTAAGTGAAAATTCTACTTTGATTTTATGCTATTGTGTGTTCAGATTTTGTAACATAAAACAATAGGCAATATATGTGAGAACATACAATAACTGTGGGTTCCAATAATAATAGGTTTTGGAGCAGCCCAAGACAGTTCTTTTACTAATCTAGTGTAAGTTGTTTGCTTTAGTTACTGTTAAATGTGGATGATTTATTATCACATTGTATTGTCCCATTTATCTATTATCAAATATATAAAAAAAGTTGTATAGTGAAGAACAGTCATGAGGGTAATTATACAGTATTTCTGTGGATGGAGGCACAACAACAAAATGTAAATAATATGTTATATCCTTATGTTTCATGGAAATTGGCAAGATATGAGAACAATTTACTGAGCCAACAGGTAAATACAATACAGTAACGGGGAAAATGAAAAAGCATTTTAGCCGTATTAAAAACACATGTTTTGAACTCTCTGTTTCACTGTTTCTACAAGCGTCTCTGTTCCTGAAATGACCTGGAGTACCTTTATCTCTCTGATTTAACCTGCTTTTCTTTCCTTATAAAAAGAGCAAAGTACACTTTTCGTGCCTTCAAAATGTTAAAAAGTCAGTCGCTATTAATGAGGAGGAAGCCGTTTGAGTCAGGTGACAGAGGGGGCACAGAAAGTCTGGAAGTCATTTTGTTAGGGGTTAGGGGACCTATGGGTTTTGGCCTTCTGTGTTGTAAATGTGTTCATATTTGAGACCCAGCTTGGTCTTTTAACTGCATAATGCGCACAATATGGATTACTCACAAGCACCATGATCACGTGAGCCAGATTTTGCACCTGACCTGCTTTTCTTCCCTCAGATGTTTGTCTGAGTTAGTGAGTCATTGTACAGTATTGTGCATTTAAAGGACGTTACACTTTCGTACTATCACATGCTCTCAAACAATGAGTTACAAAGCATCTGGAAAGTATTATATACAGCCCCC
>BJFM01000397.1:34997-50766 GCA_016586285.1 Arothron firmamentum
TTTTTATAAGCTAATGCACTGCTTCTGGACAAGATGAACTAACAGTGTGCCTGAAGCCAATCTACTTTGCTTTTAGAATTTTTGAGGTCAGAAGGGTCAAAGTGCTCAATGCCTGCTGGCAACCAATGGTCAGAGATTCAAATAAAGAAGCAAGGATTTTTTTTTTTAATAAAAAATTATTAATTCATCATCAATATAGCCTTTTAAAAACTCAGCAATTGCAACACTGCATCTGCTGCTCCAATTCTCACGCTCCCTCCCCCATGAACAAGGCCCCAAGATACAGAACTTAATTATGATTTATTACAAAATTAAATGTATTCATATTTTCTTACACATTAATAAACTATACTGGAAAACACTAGCCATGTAATGGTTATTCATAGTTACTGTGGGGAAATATCCAACTAAATAATTGACTTTTTTGTTTGTGTTTCAGCAATTCAACAAGATGTTCTCGTTCTGGTGGAGAAAGGCAGGTGAGTAGATCAATCCTATTTTTGCCAATAGAATGACAAATTCATCCCACATAATACATGTATGTGTATCCATAAAAGTCCCATTTAAAGATAGAAAATAATATGCTATGCTTTGCATCTCTCTACCCCCTCTCTCGTAAGTAGAACTCTATATATTGAAGGAGAGAAGAAATTAGCCTTTGCCAGCTGGTGTGCAGCCATCCAGTCGGCAGCAGGGAGCGGAGGAGACTCACTAAGCCAGCAGCAGCTGATAGACACAGACATACCTGTCATTGTAAACAGTTGCATCAGTTACATCACACAGTTTGGTGAGAAACTACACACACGCGCATGCACAGGTTTGAAGTAAATATTTTAAAGCCTATTTGCCATTTGAACAGAATACAGCTTTGAACTTAAATAACACCTCTGTCTACTTTAGGCTGAGTTGACATTATTTTACAGTATCTGTCAGTTAATGAAGCTTCCAAACTGAAAAACACTGTATCTCAAGCAAAAGTACTCGAAATTAAGATGAACTTTTTAACCCGCAAATGGAAAATTCAATGTAAAAGCAGCTCTGACATTCTGGCAACAGGAGCCTGAGGGACCCAAAAAAATGACTGGTTAGTGTGCACGATCATGACACAAGGAGTAAAACTAGCAGCAACTCAGGAAGCAGAACTAAAAAGCACATAAAAAATAAAAGCATCTGCCTGGAACCATTACACGTAGTAGTGAAATGCCTCCATGGTGTGATCAATAAAACGATGAAGAGATATAATTACTTATGTGGTTTTCATTTCAGTAGACTGTTATTGTGACTAAGGTCAGATCAAATTCACAACATTACAACTTTTTTAAAACATTTTAACTTGAAAAGCCCACGGACTGTCAGTATAACAAAACAATAGAAGACAAGCGTTATTGTGTATAAAAGAGATTTTTTTTCCTTAAAATTAAAAGTTAACATTTCATTGTAAAATTTATGAGTGTACTGTGAAACATCTGCTGTAGTATATGTAGTTGTTGGAAATAAAATTAAAACCTGCAAATAATTTTTCTATGTCTGCTTATTTGTCATTGATTAGGCATGACATCAGAAGGGATTTATCGAAAAAGTGGTGTAACATCACGCGTGACGGCCCTTCTTGAGCAATTCCGCAGTGATGCTCGGAGTCAATGTCTACGGGAAGGAGAGAACCAGGTGGATGACGTCTCCTCTACCCTCAAACGCTTCTTCAGGGAGTTAGACGAAGGGTTGTTTACATCAGAAGATACGGGTAGCTGGCTCAGTACGACTGGTAAGTTTTTGTTGTCAGGCTGTAAAAAAACCCAAACTATTAAAAGATACACATACAGATGCATAGATAATTATAGGTATTGTACCTGTCTTTGTATTACAGCCATCCAGGACAAAAGTCAAAAAGTTTCTAGGTATAAACTGCTGTTGGATAGATTGCCTCATGTCAACAAAGCAACACTACAGGCCCTTATTAACCACCTCTACTGGTAAGAAATGCTCACAAAAGACTCTTTGCTGTCTGTTGTCTGTTTATGTTTGCGTTCATGCATGTTTCAGTGTGCAGTGTTTCTCCGAGTGTAACCAGATGAATATCGATAACCTGGCCATGGTGTTTGGTCCTACACTATTCAAGAGTGACGGAAAGGACAACAATGCACGTTGTGCCATAGTGGACCTGATACACCACTACAAAGAAATCTTTGAGGTCTGACATGCTGGTTAATATTTGGAGGAGGGCAAGAACACTTTGTTATCCTTTAATTTATCTTAATTCATAATTTATCCCAAAAAAATGGCTAATATCATGTGTGTAAAGGTGCTATAGCTTAACTGACGGCACAGTCTCAACTTTAAAATACTGTGAAAGCAGTCCCAAGCAAAAAATAGCGCCTAAATATGCTGCTTTTACATTGTGATGATCAACCATAAATTGTGGGTATTGATATGCTCAGTAATTGAAATTACAATAATTGAAAGAACAAGGGGAGGTCACATCCTTGAAACACAGTAATTTATTTCAATCAGTGACATGAAGTTGTCTGAGAAGCTGCCAAATAAATGTAAAAAAAAATTACAAATTGAATGTCTTAATTTTTCAAAGATTGTGTGTAATTTCTTAAAAACTCAGTGTTTTGTTCATGCATATATTTGCAGGTGGATGAGGTGCAACTAAAGAAACAGCTTGAAGAAATAAGGCTTATCAACCATTTACGAAATGATTTGAAGTTTCCTGTTAGTATAATTTTATTATTTTTTCTGTTTCTAATAGTGAAATATGCCTTTTTGTGCCTTACGCTAGTAAAAAATACCAGCTTAGTTGTAATTTGGTTTGCAAGATGAAGTAGTGGAATTTGATCTTGAATACAAACCATACACTCCAACAGAAAAATTATGCCGTTGATGATGAAAGTAGGAATTGTTGTGAAGTTGCAGCTATATAAATAACAGAGTTTTCTTTACAAATTGTATTGTATTTAAGACTCAAATATATAATTTTTAGAGATCACTTAAAAGTCACGTCAATTATGCATTAGATTTAGTTTACATGCTAAATTTTATTTGCAATATCAAACATTAAATTGTTTTTTTTTTCATCAGTTGCTTTTTCAAAGATTGTATAACATGGTCTTATTTATCACAAAAAAATTGTTTGCAGTATGTCTGACCTTAATCTCTGCATGTGCTCAACCATATGAAATAATTTAGAGAGCTGAGCCTGGAGGAGATTTCATCTGTACAGTGTATTTGGAAGAAAAGAGTGATATAGCAGCGCAAACTGTCAAGGTAAACCGCAATCTAGCATTTTAGTTGTCCGGTTTATCTCCTGAATGGTATGCTAATCAAATTTAATAATAATAAACGTGTGATTTCATCACTCAGATTTCAGGATCTATGACAGCAGCAGAACTGTCTTGTCAGGTTCTGGATCTTCGCAACATCCATTTGCATGAAAATGATTACTGGAGCTGTTGGGAGGTCAATGAAAAGGAAGAAATGGGTGAGAACTATAAGTTTTAAGTTTTTTTCAATAGGTGTGTAATGATTGTAGAAGCAATGGTGTTATATTTATAATAGGTTTAGAAAAGAATGTCTGTTCATAGAGGAAAAACAAGTCTGCTATCCAGAGAGTGAAGGATAAACTCCCCTTTAACCTGAAGAACACGAGTAGAAACCAGCTTTTCTAGGGGACCTTGAAAACCTGCCTATAAAAGCTTATTAACGACTTAGCTAGTTAGCTTTATATTTTAGTGTTGATAACAGGCAAACCATCTTGATGTACCTTGTGCTGAGAATGAATAACAATATGCAGATGGAATTTGTCAAAAAAAAAAGAAAATTTCAATGTAATCAAACCCACTTCATATTTTAGCTCATTGTGTTTGTTCTGTGTTTCCCTCAGAACGTCCACTGCATTATCAGGAAAGAGTTTTACCTTTCTCCTGTGAAACAGACTCTCATCTGCTCATCAAGAAGCACATCGATATGAGGGCAATGATAAACTATCTTGGTGAACATTTAAATCAACCAATTAACCATAATGTCTAATTGTTTGCATTGATAGCGTACTCTGTCGATAAATTTGTCATTATCTCTCTCTCTCTCTCTTTTTTTTAATTTTTTTTTTTTAAAGAAAATAAAGTCCTGGTGTCCAAAACTGGAACAATGAAATACAGAGAAGAGCGAAACACCATTATATCTACTGGGTTTCACAGCCGGTACTTTATTCTTGATTCCAGGTGTCTAAAAATGTTCAAGGACGTCAGAGTAAGTTCGACTAGTTCCTTCTGAACAATGAGTTCTTTTTCAAGTGTCAAAGTTGACAGATTTTGTTCCCCTCCATCAGAAAGACCGTGCAGAGCAAGAATGGGAAGTGAAGTACCTTAAAATCTACGTGGGCATGAAGAAGAAGCTTCGTCCCCCTACACGGTGAGCACGCTTTGTCAAACTGTGTCGACATCACAGCTTTAAGGTTTAAAAATAAGTCTGCATATGATGATATTTGAATTATGAATGAAGACAAGTTATTCAGAAGCACCGAATGGCTGATAAATAACAGAAACCTTCATTTGTGTTTCTCTCTTTAGTTGGGGAATGACAGTGGTTTGTGAGAAAACAGAGAGACAACACTGGTCAGTAACCCAGAGATTGTGTTTACTTTATTTTTGTGTTTACGTTGTCTATACTGAATGAGAAGTCAATGAATTAATGTTTAATGTCACAGTCCAAATTAAATGTAGAAAGAAAGTGTTTTAACTAATTTAATTTAAGCATTTAACTTTATATTTTCACTGGATGCATTCTTGGTGTGTGCCAGCTCATCACCTACATCAAGATCTTTATTAGTTCTGTCCATTATTTGTATTTTCGATGGTGGAACTGCAGAGCATAGGTTTGAAAATGATACTCCCAGTTACCACCAGTACGCTCAACCCCCTGTAAAGGGTGCTGATGGGGCCCATCGTTGTTAGACTTCTGTGCTACACACAGTTTGTCCATGAGTGCTTGGTGCCACGACATCCTAGGCCAAAGATCACCAATGGCTTTTACAATCGCATAATCTATTCTGCGACAATATCTTTTGGACACTCAGCTAAGGGAAGTCTGAATAGAGCAAAGTGTATAGTTAAAAAAACATATAAATAACTGATCCAGACTGCTCAGGACCTCAGACAAGACAGAATGCGCACCTTCCAACAAGACAATGACTCTGAGTACACAGCCGAGACAATCTAGGTTTGACTCGGGGGACAATCCTTGAATGTGTTTACCTAAACTAGTCAGAACCCTGAATTGACCATCTCTGGAGATACCTGCCGTGCATCCAAGCTGGGGCTTCATACCTAAGAAGACTGGATATTGCAATTGCTGACACAGATGCTTTACTGAGTACAGGATGTGAATTTTTGCATCATTGTGGTTAAAGGGTCTGAAAACTCCACTGTATAATCCTCCTACCTTTCGTGGTAGCAATATTGGTAATATATTCTTTTAATCAACTTTTGGATACTAAATGATTGGACATCACACACTGTAATTATAGAAACTGTTGGTAGGCCAGACAAGTTTCTTTGTGTCTCCATGATAACTAACAACTTCCGCTGACTTGGTTGAAGAATCACAGAGCTATAAAAGTACAACCTGCAAAGCCTGTTATAGATCGCAAAAACACACCTCTGCCTTATGGTTTCTCATATTTCTTCCATCTGATGTACTTTAAGGTATCTCTGCTGTGATTCCCAAGCAGACATGATGGAGTGGTACGCCACTTTTCTCAGCACCCAGGTGATCTTACTCACTTTTATACTCAGACATTTTGGAAATGCTCCTTGGCAGCTATGTTGGTGCAATTGCATGTATTTCTGCTGTATTGTATTGTTGTTTTATTGAATAAATCTTTTGTCACTACCCATTCCTCCTGAAGCATGATGGTAACTTGTGGCCTAAGGATGGAATTCAGAACAAGCAGATGAACCGTGCCTTGCCAGACATGCGTCATGGTAATGTTTCACTCATACCATTGCGTGGCAGTGAGAATGAGATGCGGAACAGCGTTGCTGCTTTCAACCAAGACTCCCTCGCCGTGAGTATACAAACCAGTCACTGGGCACTACTCCTGTTTGGTCACCCTGCACAGGTTGTCCATACCCTGCTAAATCCTCAGAAAACATTTCTCATACGTTATTTACAAATTTATTCATTTTCTCTACAATCATATTTCTCTATGTTCCTTAATTTCCTTCATAATAGTAGTATGTGTTACACACACATACACACTTTACACCCAATCCAGCATAACATTATCAGCACTGAGAGGTAAAGTGAGTAACACTGACGATCTGTACATCAAGACACTTAGGATATACGTGTCAGGCAACATTTTGCCCCCAGATTTGTTTAATCTGTTAGAAATCGGAATAACGAGCAAAATTAAGCATTTGCACGAGGGGCCAAATTGTGATGGCTCGATGACTGAGCCAGTGCATCTTCATCCATTAGATGAGCTACTGTTGCTCACATTTCTGATGAGGTTAAAGGTAAAGTCTTTGATTTTGTGTATTAATCATTTTATTTAGCATCATTTAGATAGTGGTAATTACCTACGCAATATAAAGAGCAAAAGGACCAAAAAAAAAATTTGATTTAGTAAAGCGAGACTCAAAATGGATAAGAAAGACAGCGATAAACTATCTAACAATCTATTTACTGCAACATCGGCTGATATTGTTCGCTTTTCTCTTGTTGTCCCAGTATAAGAGCTAGTTGTTGATTAATGGCATTATGTAGCATTGGCATGACACTTGTAATGTTACCTCAGTAACATGCTAATAATGTTATGCTAGTTTGGCAGCTAAGGGCGACGTGAGCTTAGAGGGGAGGGAGCCTGATGTCTGGGCAGATTTCATTATTCTCTCAAGATGCTGCCATCTCCCCTCTATCCACTAGCTGTCTGTCCCCCTGCCTCGATCAAAGAAAAAATGTTAGGGTTACAATATGGTGAGTAGAAGAGAAAAGGAATGAATTAAGCACTGCATTTACATTTGGGGACCAATTAAATGCAGATTACAGGACGTGTAGCTAGTATCTGCTAGATGCCACAGCAAACACCTGCACTGTTATGGTGGAGTCTAAACCTCGACTCTTGTGCTAAAACAGACATTTAAAAAAAGACATAAAACATGACGGGCATACAACACCTCACAAAGTGTCAAAGGCCATGGAAAAGAGATGGGTTTTAAGAAGAGATTTATTAAACAGACAGAGAAAAAGCCTGTCTAATGTGCAGGGGGAGATCGTTCCAGAGTTTTGGAACTACCACAGCGAAGGCGTGATCCCCTCTGAGCTTCCGCTTAGTCTTTGGTACACTCAGGAGCAGCTGATCAGCTGACCTGAGAGAGCGGGTGGGTGTATGAACATGTAGTACTGCTAGCTCAGAGAGGTAGGGCTGGGCAAGACCATTCAGGGACTCAAAAGCAAATAAAAGAATTTTAAAATGAATCCTAGCATGTATGGGCAACCAGTGGAGTGAGACTAAAATGGGGGAAATGTGCTCATGTGCCGTCACTTCTGTCTTTTTATCATTAAAACTTAAAAAGTTAAAAGCCATCCAGGCCTTTATGTCATCAAGACACTCAAATAACATTTTAACTGTTAAAAGATGCACATATTTAAATTATTTCTCCCCGACCTGATACAGTTCTTGAAGTGGATGTTGTAGTAATGTTGCGCTAGCAAAAGAAAACTGGCTGTGTTTTTTTTTTTTTTTTTACTCCCCCAGCTTTTTCGAGATGTTCCATGATGTTCCCTGGAAGGCAAGTGAATCCGCAACTGAGGTGGATAAAATATTGAAACAACAAATTGTTTAGTTTCAATGTATTTTAAATGTTGTAATACATGTAATACATATCAAAAGTTCTTTTAGGAAAACTAAACTCTGGCTCTAAATGTGTGCAAATTTGATTTCAGTGGATAGAAATGGACATGTAATATACACAGCTTTCAGTTTTAAAAAGAATAAAAGAAGTACACCAGGTTTAAATATCAAAATTTTGTATACTCAGAAATGACCAAAAGAGCAGCGTGTGCTTTTGAGACTGAAATGAAGACTAGAAAGATTTGGAATGATAAAACTGGAATGGTGATACAAGCGGACCATGAACTGTGACCGTCCATCCAATTAAACTTTCGCCAATTGCAACCTAAAATGTGCATATTTGTATATAGCATCGGGACATAGACTTTTGTGTCATTTATCACATATTTAATATAAGTAGTACTAAGTTTATCGTTGTAACTTGGGTCCAAGTTTTAAAATAATGTCTCAAGCAGAGCAAAAACAGACAATAACGTAGCTTGTTAAGGTCAGCTGCTTACTTGTTGGATATTTGAGGACTCTACTATAACCACGCTGCAGGTTACGCACCTCTTCTGGACATTTGGGTCAAGGAAATAGTTCTGTGGCTATTTTAAGTAATCTGTGCTATTGTATCTTTGAAAAACATCTACTTTCTTGACTCTTCCTCTGTATTTATTTCATGTTGTTTTCAACATTGTACTTATAAATGGTCAAAGAAAGGCACTATTAAAAACAGCTCATGTTTATTCAATACACATGAATTTTTTTTCGTGAATTCACACAACTGATACACCATATTTGACTTTTTATTTGCCTTTTTTGCTGCTTTACACTTTACGACTTGTTTATTCTCTATGTCCTTCTCTTTTTTTTCAACAAAATTCTTGTGCACAAATGCTTTTTACATTCTTAATCTTCCATAATATACAAAAAAAATGGGTTTGTGTGTGTGTGCCTGTGTGGTTTTTTGTTTGTGTGTGTGTGTGTGAGAGAGAGAGATAGAGAAAGTGCCATTGTGCTCCACCATTTTTCTGTTTAATCTTATAAGTAGAGCTGACACAACAGGGTCATACAGTACCTACAGACACACACTTGAGAGTACCACAGGGCACTCACACAGACCTCACCATAGTTTCCACATACATGTGCACAGGAAACCTGCTGGAGGGGATACACGTGCACCCACACATCGAAATGACCTTTACAAGACGAGGGGTCGCCATCGGGGTCGGTTAGCCCTTTTGGCAAGGTTTAGTTCTGTTTTTAGTCTTCCATCATTGCCACTGTGTTACAATTTCATAAGATCTGGCCATAACATAGACTCCGCAGATCCCATTTGGCTGGCTCTGCTAGATCACAGAATGCGTGCACATGAACAGTTGCCCCTTTTAAGAAAGAGGTCGCAGGGAAGAATGTGTCTGGTTGCATGTATAATCACGGGTAATCGGCTAGTTGACCACTGTCGGCATTTAGTGCTGGCTTCAAAGAAACAACTTTTCTCAATTCCTCGCCTGCTGTCCAGTCAGCTATGACTACACTCATCCTGTTCTCCAGTACAGCCTCCCATTCTTCTCACAATGTAAGTTACAAATAAATGTCCGAATAAATAGTGTGGATAGTGCTATGGGTGAAACAGAGTCTGGACCCACAAGTGCCAGCAGATGCAGTAAAAGTCTTTTATTGTCCAAAAATGACAGGAAAATAAACTAAAAATCACTAGACGCTAGGAAAATTTTTTACAAAAACAAACTGAAAACGCTACATTAACCAGGTTTGACTCTTTGTAAGATAAATGAACTAAAACTGCTAGATCCGCTAGGTTAAACTAATTCGAAAAAATGAACAAAAACCACAGGGAACACAAGAAATCACAATCGAGGGAATTTACAGGGAGACATAGAAACCAGCTGGAAGCAAACGTTCTGGCAATGAAAGCCTGAGGAACCCGGTCTTAAAGAGGAGACTGATTACAATAGGTTCAGGTGTGCACCAATTAGTCAGAGGTAAGACAAGAGGTAAGAGTAGAAGCAACACGGGAACCAGAACTAAAACCACACAAAATAAAAGCATCTGCCTGGAACCGTTACAGATAGTGTGCTGACAATTAGTAAAAGTGATGTATATCAAGCTCTAGTTTTTGTAAAGCAGCTACAGAAAATCTTTATTAAAAAAAAAAAGATGCTATGTGAATGAGAATCAATTTCAAAAATACAGATAATTTCTTATTTAATAAAATACCTTTTCAGAATTTTTGTATAAGCTTTTTTTATATTTTTTATGCTTTTTGTAATTATTTTTGTAATAATGGTTAAGAGGAGTGGCACAGTTTTGCAAAATTAGTACATCTGTAATGTGTGTTTACCCCACAACAGCAAGAAATGAAGTATAGAAATGCTCTAATGATATATAAGGCATTTGTTTAGGCTACAACTAAGTTTTGAGGGAGCATGAAATTGGCATGTCTACTGCAGGAATCTCCACCAGAGTTGTTGTCTGTGAAATGAATGCTCATTTCTCTACCATAAGCCATCTCCAAAGGCGTTTCAGAGAATTTGGCAGTACATTCAACCGGCCTCACAAGCGCAGACCATGTGTAACCACACCAGTCCAGGACCTCCACATCCAGCATGTTTACCACCAAGATTGTCAGAGACCAGCCACCCGGTCAGCTGCTGCAACAATCGGTTTGCGTAACCAAAGAATTTCTGCACAATTTGTCAGAAACCGTCTCAGGGAAGCTCATCTGCTTGCTCGTTGTTCTCATCAGGGTCTCAACCTGACTGCAGTCCGTCGTGGTAACTGACTTGAGTGGGCAGACGCTCACATTCCATGGCGTCTGGCACATTGGAGAGGCGTTCTCTTCATGGATGAATCCCGGTTTTTACTGTTCAGGGCAGATGGCGTGTGTGGCGTTATGTGGGTGAGGTTTGCTGATGTCAGTGTTGTGGATGGAGTGGCCCATGGTGGCAGTGGGGTCACGGTATGGGCAGGCTTCTGTTATGGACAACAATTTTTTTCTATTACTTAATGCTTTTTTTTAATAATGTTAAAGTGTTAAAGAGGATGTGCACCCCTGACCTGGAAAGCTTTTTCACAGGTGCTGTAACACTCTCAGTGTTGTAACAGTCTGGACCACTGCTACGCTGTAATAAAAGACATTTATCACTCCACTCCCTGTGCAGCTTTTGGTACTCTCTGATTACTGATTCATCTCATCCTACTTTCACAGGAACTGAAGTGACTGTGAGTAAATTAACGGTTGAGTCAAAACAGGAGTTTCCAGCCTGTTTTGACTGAATATATTGGATGAGGAGGCCAACAAGAATAGGGACCAGGCCCTCTGCAGGCAGGCCAGGAACGTACTGACCAAGGGGTTCAAAGCTGATAAGAGAGCCTCCGACCATCCAGTAGAGTCTTGCTGATGAGCTGAACAAGTTCTACTTCTCACCCATCCCCCACCCTGCCGCTGTTGCTTCAGACATCCCCCACCAGAAGCTCCCCCCGCTCACTGTGCCCCCTCCAACTGTGAGTGGATGACTTCCAGACCGATAGGAGTACCTGGACACTCATTAAGTTGAGTTCTCTCCCCATTGCTCTTCTCTCCTTACACCAACAATTGCTTCTCAGATGGCCCTTCTGCCAAAATGCTGATGTTTGCAGATGACACCACTGTCACTGTCGCTGTTGCTGGGTTCATCAGCGACAGTGACGAGTCTGCTTACACACGCAATGTAGAAAAGCTGGTCTCCTGAATTTTTTTTTACAAAAATAGTAAATAAAAAATAATGCACAAGGGAAACATCAAACATAAACAGAAATAGATTGGAAATGGTAATGTCTGCTTGGATAAGGTACTTTAACTATTTAAAAGAAAAACTGCGCTGAAAAACTGAGCTGGAAATAAAAACGGTAGAAGGAATCTGGGTGTTGAGCAAATTCGCAATTAAACCTGTGTGTTCATATCAAATTTTTTCCAGGAATGCAGTCTCCCCAAGCTGACTCTGCCACACTTCAAAAGAATGTGCATTACCTGACTTCTATCACGTTAAAATGAGTCTTTTGGCAAAAATTGCAGTTATTCAGACCTTTTAGTACTCACCTGCTGCTCATAGAATGGCCACCCGGGGGCAGGGTCTGCACAGACTGTTTAGTAAAATATTGAAGAACAGAGTGAGCGAAGACTGGCACAAGTTGATGTGAGCGTATCACCCCGACTACTGCATATGTTACATAAAGCTGAAACTTTGGGGTACATGTTATTAATTTTCACTTTTGTAATGTATTATTTTTAAATTGTATTCCTTTGTATCAAACATTGAGTGAGCGTTGGTGAATATTCAAAAGACATGTTTCCCCATCCTCTCCAAAAAGGGATACTCCTAATTCAGACTCCCACTCTGACCATTTGCTTTGTTTGTGTTGGCTGTTGCCTGACTAAAAATGATCGGAAACATGATATAAACCTTATTGGGAATAATTAAAAATTAAAATTTAAAAAAAAAAAAATTAAAATTATTCTTCCAAGTATAGGGTGATGTGGAATGTTGGATGCTGTAGATGTGTGGGTCTCTACAAAATTTCTGATTTGGTGATTGCAGGAAAAAGTGTGGAAAATAAGTCTTCAGTTGTTCAAAAGACATCAGGTGTCCCTCTTGGGTCCTGCCTTGGGCGTATCCACAAACTGGTTTGAATTTCTGCAGAAAGCTGGAATAGTCAAACGTGCTTCCCACTATTACCATTTGAAGTCTGAAAACAGAATAACGATACAATAAACTCTTTATTGTAGTCAGCAGCAAAATCCAAACTCTAGAAACGCTTTAAAATACACACATGCACACATAATACATAACACAACATTAGTCAAATGTTACATAGAGAGAATGTAAGACCTTAGCATTTATCGTAACAAAATTTACTGTTACACACAAATACTCAGGGGCGCCACCATTTTTTGGGCCCCATGAAAGAATTTTGACATTGGGCCACATCACTGAAGACCACAAGAACTCTGTGCAACTGCTGTAACCACATGTCCAGGATCCAATCGACCCAATCAAAACTTAACATAACTCTACCTTTTCAGCAGTCTTGCCTCTTGTCAGACATAAAATGAGGGATTCGCTGCACACAGGGTGATTGATTTGACTCTTCCTTTATTAAGTCTTCAAATTTTCATCGTGGAAGCAAAATAAAGCATAAAATAAAAACAGAAGTCAGTCAGGTTACATAAAATATATATTTTTTGACATATCTTTTTTTAGGTCAAAGACTCTGGGCATTATGTTGCATTAATATTAATAGCCACGCCATTTTGCAATTACCACTGACCTTTGCTGAGCCTGATTTACCAAAAGCCTAGCACCGAGCCTTCCTGCAAAGTCTTTGATCAAGTCTTTAAAATCCAGCTTTCTAGCAAACTGACTTTCAATGGATAACATGGCAAGACTGCAAAGTCAACCCTGTGACATGGAGGACCTCAAATAGTTTATTTTTGTTGTTCGTTTGGTTTTTTGTTTGTTTATTTGTTTGTTTGTTTGTTTTTTACCAGTTTTAGCTTACTGAACGCTCTCTCTCTCAGCTCCAGAAACAGTATCAGGCAATGTGCAAAAAATACATAAAACAATGCACACCTCTCCAAATATGCTCTGCAGCTGCAGCCCATTGATGCATGAATTGTTTTGCGTTTTAAAAGCTACCTCAACAAACTGCCCCTTGTAGGACCGCCAAAATTCAGTAATTAACAAAATATCTGATTTCAAGGTACCGGTATTATTTGAGTAATCTCTGTGAAATTAACACAGACTCAATCACTCTCCACGTGCCCAGCATGCCCAAAAGGACGAGGCTATATTACTATTAGCATTATGTGGGGGGGAAAAAGGTGTTTGACAGGAAGAAATAGCCCAGTTTTCTTGAATTAGTACAGATAAAGTCTGTAAAAAATGTGCCCAAATAAAGTCGAAATCTCTGACATGCGTACATGTTATGAAAATATGAGTAAATTTGTTTAATTACCTTCTTTTTAATCAAATATTAATAATGATTTTTTTTTGACACTCATTCTAACTTTTCCCCCCTTTATGGTGTCCGTGCAAATACTACATCATACATTTCCATCAAAAGCACTATCTATGCAGCTGGAGAACACGACCTGTTGCTCACAGTTGGGTAATTGGCAGTATTACAGCAGTGCAACATGCACATCAACATCACACATATGGCATAAGAGCAGCATCAGTTAAAAAAACAAAAACAAAACAAAAACAAGGCTACATATATCTAAAGAATATAAATGTATAAGTTACACATACACAATTACATTGTACTGATGGAAAAGTAACTAAATTTCATTGTATTATACTGTATGCACTAAATTATGTTGCATTGCACTCATTAGGAGAAGAAATATATAGTTGCACTATTATCAGCAGACACAGTGTCCTTGGTCCTTGGTCAGTTCTTGCTGTAGATCAGGCATTAGACAGAAAGGAGTATATCTCTCCTTCATACGGAGTGGGTCTGTTACTGAAGGAGCTGCTCAGTGCTCTCAGTGTCCTAAGAAGGTGAGACAGGTTTTCCAATATGAAGAACAGTTTATCCAGCATCCTTCTGTCTCCTATTGAGTCAAGGCTGGCTTAGGACATGGCTGGTTTTTCTTACTAGTCAATCTAGCTTTTGCCTGTCCCTGCCTGCCCCACTGATAACTCCAAGGCCTGATCTCACCACCAAGTCATGAAGGTCTTCAGGAGTGCAGTTTTTTCAAAAGACCCGTTTCCCTAGCAGGAGCAGTCTGGTTTAACCCATAAAGTTATCTGTCCTGCCCAGTGTATTGTTCAGATGAACATTGCAATCAGCAGCAGTGGGAAAACTAAACCTGGATTAACGTGGAAAAGACTCTCAGGCCTATAGTTGACCATACTGTGTGGTCAATTTCGGACCAACACAACACACAACAAGTCACCTGGGCCATTGGAATCAACCACAGCAATAACTGAACAATGAATGCTTGTCTTTTCTGATTGTAATTTCTCTGACTTTCTGCCATCTCTGTCCAAAACAAAAAGCTGCCTTCAAACATTGTTAGTTTCAGTGTTGAGCTGCTTTGACAAGCATCAAGCTTATTTAAAGGCATAAAGTCTTGGATGACCTCAAACTTCCTTCTTCTTATCTTAGGAAAAAACTGACAACTGACATCTCTTTAGCCTCTAGTCTCTCTGTGAGGAATCTGGGAGTAATTTCTAAACAAGATCTCTCCTTTAACTCACACATGAAAATGGTCTTTATTCTTTCATTAGAGGAACATTTAAAAAATCTGGAAAACCTGACCTGATATTATATTTGATATTATATTTGTTACCTCTGGGCTGGAGTGTTGTAATTTACTTATTATTAGGATCTCCACATAATTCTTTGAGGAGCCTCCAGTTCATTTCAAATGCTACAGCAAGAATTCTGACAGGAGTTGATAAAAGAGATCCCATTTCTGCTACCTTCTCTTCATTGGCTGTCCATTAAATCAAGAATTATCTTTAAAATCCTTCTCCTGATATGCAAGTTCCTCAAAGGCCAAGTTCCATCCTATCTGGAGGAGCTAATAGCATCATACCAACCCAAGAGACCACTCCACTCTCAGAATGCTAGTTTCCTTCTGGTTCACAGATTTACTGAAGGTAGAATTGGAGGCTGAGCCTTTAGCAATCAGGCTCCCTGCTATGGAACCATCTCTATGTCCAGGTATGGGAGGCTCACTTGCTCTCTACTTTTAAGACCAGAATCAAAACCTTCCTCTTTGAAAAAGCTTAAAGTCAGTAATTCTGTAGCTACAGTCATTCTAATTATAATATGTAGAACAGGGTACAGAAACACGATCACCTGACAGGTCTCTGTTCCTCTCCTCCCCTCTCCTCTCATCTCTTCTCGTTTCCTCTCCTC
>BJFM01000398.1:5876-22655 GCA_016586285.1 Arothron firmamentum
GGGAGTCTGTGCCATGGCAGCCAATCATCCCCCTTTGCCAAAGTTACCATTCAAATGCGTGCTCATTAATCCATTAATTCAGCTTGTTTTTGACAGCCAATTAATAAAGATGAGGAGTGGGTGATCTGGGCAGGACAGGAGGTGCCTAAGCACAGTAACGGTACCAGGCATGGGGAGGGGGGCGGGGGGCGGGGGGCAGGGGTCTCAGACCCCGGCATCACGCAGACGTTTCACTCAGTACGGCGCTGCTGAGAACCAGAGAGGCTCAGGCAGACATGCTCTCTATGCATATATTTATTTTCTTCATTCCCGTATGAATAACTGTATTTTCACACACTTTGATGGAGGTTTCATGTGTCATCACTCCGTTTAGAATCAATACTGCCAATTAACAGATTCAATCACGTGACTGAAGTCCAAATATACAGTACGATGTCATATACATTAGGAAGACGGAAACCCTGGACGACGCCTCGTTGGGAGCGTCTCATTTCGTGGAGATGTTTGATGTTCTGTATGGATCTGATGTGGCTGACGCTGTGTAGAACACTTATGGTACGTTTTGCTAGTCTTGCTTCAAGAGTTTTCCTCACAAAGCCTTCAGAACACTTTTGATTTAACTGTTCCAGCCATTTCTGACTGGATCAATTAAAAAAGTTGGTTTACATCTCAATGCTCCTCCCACCTCTTTTCCTCCTCTCGTCTTTCCTTCCTACCTTAACTTCCTTTCCTCTCCAGTGCCATACGGGCTCGTGTTTGTGTGTGTGTGTGTGTGTGTGTGTGTGTGTGTGTGTGTGTGTGTGTGTGTGTGTGTGTGTGTGTGTGTGTGAAAGAAGCCTGGGGGCATTAAAAGCAGCCAGGGTCTTTGTGAAGTGTTGGTGGGCTTGTGGTCTCCACTGAGCCATGATCAGATGGGTCCAGGCCACTCAGGGACTCAGCCTCGGGCGCTCAACACTACGTCTCTGCCATGTGTGAACATTTGTACTCTTCAATTAAAACAGTCATCCTGAATATTCCGTCACTTTCAGCACGTGTGTGTGTCCGTGTGTCCGTGTGTGTGTGTCGGGGGTGGTGGTCACACATGTGCCCGTGCTGCTGCAGCAGGCTGAGGTCCTGCAGCCTCTAAATGCAGCTCATGGCTCATTAGCGGCTCTCAGGTGTGCAGGCTGGCAGCTGGACCACCTGGACACGCATGCATCTCTGAAGCTGCTCTCCCTAATGGCCGCAGATTAGATCATTACCTTAACAAATCATGGAGGAGTCCAGCAGCAGACAGCATGCGTGAAGATGACCACTGCAGCTAATGTTTTAGCTGCTCCTATACAAGAAGATGATCTGTGAGGACCAAGAGAAGATGCTAAATCCGACGGTTTGGAATGAAAGTTGAAGAATCTGAAGATGATTTTTTAATACTGGATTAGCGTTTTTTGGCAGCTCACACAATCGTTTCTAAGAGTGGGACTGGTCAGACCACCAGACCTGAGCTGCATTTCCTTCCTTCTGCTGCACCGTCACGTACACGCGCAGCGCACCCAGTTTACCACACTAGTGCTGGGGTTTCTGGTTCTGATGGTGCCAGATTAAAACTCCAACAGCAGACGACCAACAGAAGAGCGGTGAATGCTGGTCTCAGGAAAGCATCGACTTCAATTCACAGTAAAACAGTTTAAAAACACACACACACACAACATCCGATCAAACTCAATAAGAAACACAACGTGAATGTTAGACAGCTTGAGAAGATCCTTGGATTAACTCTTCATTAAAAGATCTTCCACATGTGGACAGGTGTGTGTGTGTGTGTGTGTGTGTGTGTGTGTGTGTGTGTGTGTGTGTGTGTGTCTGCCTGCGTCAGTATGAATCTGCTGGAGATGGAGCGATGCCTGTCCCCAGTCTATTTCTTCTGGGTCAAAACTAATTGGTGCAGCAATGTTGAGACTTTGCTCTGATAATGACCACAAGCGCTCCGTCTGCTTCCGCATGAATGACCCTCCCTCAGTGCTTCCTCCCCCACCCCCCCAGCGTACTTGGCCAGGCCAGGAGCACGGTTTAGGGAGGGGGATCAGAGCTCGATGGAAGACGGGGAGCAACTGATGAACCTGTATGGACCAAACTACGAACGCTAACTCTTCTAGTCCTCCATCTCGACCTAGTTACTGATGAACCGACCGTATTTTTTGATCATTACTTTGCATTTGTTTTGAAATAAAAAATAATGACCTGACATTTTTCAGTTAAATATGAGCTTCTTTCACTTCCGAGTGTTTTCACGCACACTCCGTCTGCATTCATGCTTTAGCTTTTACATCTGAGTTGAGAGATGTAAACTTATGTTTTGCTGCAGCTGCAAGAACGACATGTGAACTTTTGATATCCTCATCAAGATGCAGTAGAAACACGATGCTAACTCAACTTTCATCTCAGTCCCTGAATATCCCCTTGATTTATTTAACACGATTTGCATGTGGACACCACCATCCAAGAATGTGATTCCCATCGGTCACCAAAGCGCCACCTGGTGGACAACTCTGATTCAAGCTGTAGCTAAAAATAAAATCTACTGCAAACCCAGTTTTTTTTCCGCTGAGGTCTCACTTTGATGCTGTTCTGACTTGACAGTAATCGAGTGTTAGAGGTGCGTGCTAGGTTAATGATGCGATTGCTTTTGGTTTTCGTCAACATCTAATGAGATACTTTGAGAAAAACAATGAACTCCGGTCAAGTATGCAAACCTTTTTTAAAAATTGTATTAAGAAAGACCATCAACTGCTCAGACTTCCATAGATCTGCCTCTGTGTGCCCTTTAGCCTGGCGCTAAATTTCCTCCTCTGGTGTACTTCTGTTTAACACGGCAGCAGCCCAGGAAATAACAGGGTCATTATTCCACACGGCTACCCATCGCACGGACCCCCTTCAGCCCAGCAGCCTGCTCCTCCTCCTCCTCCCTCTTGTACTCTCTGTTCTTTCACTCATGCATGTTCAGTGGTTAAAACTTGCAAGCGGACTCGAGTATCTCTGTTGGCCGTCCAGGAGAGCGGAAAAACTGCTCTCCCTACAAAGATGAACATATGCTCTCTATGGTGAGAGAGGTCATGTGACCTCAGAGCCTCTCAACAACAAGGAGAGATGCTGGTTTTTTTTCCAGTTGGGAGAATTCTTCTTAAAACTGGACGTTAGACAGGTCAGAAAGACTTAAACCAGGACTCTGGGCCAGTTTGCACAAAAAGGAAAGTAAATCCAGACTCTGAATCCCAACAGTGGCAGCAGAAACTTGCTTCTAACAGGAAAGAGCCATCTCTTTCTCACGGCTCACAGTCATGGACTCTGAGCTTAGCTGCTTCTTTAGATGTTGTCCCTGGTTCTTCTCTGACCTCCTGGATGAGTCATCTACCTGCTCTTGGCATAATATCGGTAGGGAAGGTTGGAGTCCTAAAGCCTCAGAAACGGCTTTGGAACCCTTTCAGGACTGAAAGACGTCAAGTTTCTCATCTGTTCTTGAATTTCTTCAGACCTCAGCGTGATGTCTGCTTTTTAAGGTCTTTCAGCCAAGGTCCCTTCAGACGCTTTTCCACTACACAGTATCGGCTCTACAGGGTTTGGTCGGTGGTTTTCCATGACACCTCTTGTGGTCTTCAGAAGAAGGTTTTGTTGGGTCCGCTTGTTCCCTACACAGCCACAACCTGCATGATGGAACAGATGACAAAGGAATAAAGTTGCTGAGGAATCACTTGAGCTAAGCACAGGTCCATGAAGCCTCGGTGCACATCATCATCCCGTTAGTGCAAACACGACACCGGCAGGTATCTGAAGCGTCAACCACGATTGACCACAGACTCGCTGCTTTTATCTGTTCCATATGTGTCTCAGCAGACATCCGTCTGGCAGGCTGCACCGCGTGATCACGTGTTCCCCTCTTATCAAGCTTCAACTCCTCCGGGGAACATCTTACGCTTCATCCATCTAATAATATCTTAACATGCACAAGCAACACAAAGGCGGCCACCATGACGCATGGCGACAAATAGGAACCAATCAATCAGGAGACGGGAGTGCTGGGGGAACGAAGCGGAAGTAGTGGGGTGGGGGGGGGGGGGGGGTCTTTTAAAGCTTTATGACATTCCTGAAGGTGGAGGTGAGGGTGTGCTTGGGTGGAGCAGCCTCTTATGTTCCACCGTGGTCCCAGAACCCAACGTTCATTAGTGGGGCAGCCCATAAAAGGGCACCCGGAGCACTTGACTGTCGCCCGAGCAGCACCCCCTTCCCTCTTCCCGTCTGTCCCCTCCTATAAAACACATGGTGACACAAGACTTCAACTGTTGCAGTCGAGCCTGCAACACTCATAAATGCGCTTTGGTCTAATGCAAGACAGAGGTGGGGGGGTGGGGGGTGGGGAGTGGGGGTCCGGGGCCAGACCAGACCGGGTCTGTTACTCACATACAGGAGACTGTGTAGAGTGTTTGCACAAACCCAGACTCCGGAGAACTGGTGTTTACATCATACACACACACACACACACACACACACACACACACACACACACACACACACACACACACACGCACGCACACACACACACGCAATGAACCCCCTCACCCTGATCCTGACCCTGACCCTGACCCTAACCCTGACCCTAACCCTGACCCTAACCCTGACCCTAACCCTAACCTAAACTAGTTCTAATCCCAGCCTTAAAACCAAACCTGAAGCCTCAAAGCCCTTTGCTAGTAGAATGAGTATTTTAGTACTCGTATGTAGAAAGTACAGCACACACACACACCCACACACACACACACACACACACACACACACACACACACACACACACACACACACACACACACACGTGCGCCAGATTGGATGGAACACATGCATCTTGGTCATATTGGACATTTGCAGGGGGCTCAGCAGGGGGCTGCAGCGCATGACTGAATGCACTTTTTCAGCCACACTTGCACCTTTTGTCGGGATAAGTGCTCACACACATCAAACAGAACAGAGACTCCAAAATGCAACAGCTTATGAGGAGAAAAGGCATAAAGAAGGGAGGCTGTCCATATTTAATTTAAGCAGGTTGCTGCGCCGAGGCTGGCCAGGGCGGATCAAAGGCCGGCAGCATTCGTCTGCAGCTCCAAAATACTTGGCACTTTTTCCCTGCCTTTGATCTGATAATTAAGAGGATGCTCCAGGAGCAGGTGGCACTGATGAGGCTACATCCAACCAGCGCTGGAGCGCCCACTGTCTGCTCTGTAACCACAAATGTACAACAACTCTCAGATATATAACGAGTCGGAAGTCATGTTGGAACACTGGGTTGCTTTTTGCAAATAGTGGAAGCTACTCCAGTAAATGATGAGGCAAAGATGAAAGCCATAATAGTCTGAGCCTGATGGAGGAGATTTGACCACTGAGAGCATGGAGAGGACACATAACACAAGGCAGAACAAGAGGGAGAAGCAGAACCTGTGATGGCGCCCCGTCCATTACCAGATGTGAAGAGTTACTCTGCAGACATGCAACAACAGGAAACAGAGGTGTGATTATGCCAGCTTTGAAAATCATTGATCAAGAGAAGATGCTCAGCGGACAAGATTCCATTCATCCATCAGGCATCTGCCATTTTTTGTTCCTGCTTTTAAGACGTACGTGGCAAATTGAGAACAAACATATAGTTAATATTTTCAGCTATATCCATGTTGCTGAAAATCCAGTGTGCAAATAAATGAATAAATAAATAAAGAGTGCTGGAAATCAGCTGTATAGACCTTTACAGATGCACACCTTTAAAATGCATACAACTGGAATCATGAAAGTTAAAAGAATCTGATTCTGTACAGCATGTAAAGTGATTTCTGCGTCGTAGTTATTCAGTTCTGTTCCAGGATGATATGCAGTTTGCTTCTGTTTTTCTTTGTGCTTCTGGCCATGATTTTTTTTACATTTTTGATTAAAAAAGTTATTCCTGTGGTTATTCTAGCTGTTTGCCGTTATTCCTGTCATTATTCCTGATTTCTGTTATTCCTGTTACTCCTGATGTTATTCCTGTGGTTATTCCTGCTGTTATTCCTGCCGTTATTCCTGTCATTATTCCTGATTTCTGTTATTCCTGTTGTTATTCCTGTTGTTATTCCTGCTGTTATTCCTGGCATTATTCCTGATGTTATTCCTGTCCCGGTTTTTCCCGACTCGCATGCGCCGTAGCATGGTCCTGGCCAGAGATCCAGCATAGGATAAATCAAGCCCTCACGGCTAGAGCTCAGTCAACCAGCATCAGTGGGTTATGTGGGCCATTATCAGCTAAACATCTGGGAACAATAAAGTGATTAACAGGCTCCGCTCAGTTCGGGAGGCCCCGTGTCGTTGGTGTCGTTCGGGGCAGACAGACGTGAAAAAAAGTCAAAATCAACACACAAAGGTAACAATCAGAGCATTCTGTTGGACTTGAACCAATGAGTAGCTTCACAAGCCAGTTTTTAAAAATTAGACTTCATGTTCTTGCAAACAAGTGAAATGTGATGAATTATTCATTTGGTAGCAGTGTTTGAACTTGATTAACATTTTAACAGCTACATGTTGGTTGTGGTGAAATGATCAGTGGGGGTTATCTGCAATGGCAAAACGCAGATTTTTCTAGCTGAACTGAGCAAATGTTGTGTAATTATCCCGTGAACGTGGGGTTGAGGCAGACACAAATAAATCTATTAAATATTCTTCCTCAAAAATCACTGCCAAAACAAACACATATATCTTTAACCATATAAAAATAAATAGCTCAGCGCTTCTCTCAGCACAGTCCTCAACAAAGCTAACAAACTGTTTGTCTTATTTTACAGTTGGAGACAGCAGTTCTGATGAACATTAGTGACTTTGTAAAAATAACCTGCAGCGAGACAGACAAGGAAGATCAGAGAGGGAGACAGAGCCTCCCTAATGGGTGCTACAAAGACAAGCCACAAACCCAGACATGAACTGACCCCAGCTGAAGGGCAGCGCAGCTACAGGTCCAGACCTAAAGGCACGGAAACGTCTGAAATCCTGAAAATGGTCAAAAAGAGCTCAGGAACATGGAGAAGCCAAGGCTTCCCGAGGACTGGCCACGGGGGAGATATGAGGCCCTCGGGTGGACGGCCCCGGGGGGCTGGAGGCCTGGAGATACAGTACAGGGAGATCCAAAGGCCCCGGGAGGTTTGTGGGGTAGAGGTGGGGGATGTTGCTCAGATGATGATGCAGGAGCCTCAGCTAGAGCGCTGCAGGAGCCGTGGATGGCCGGTTTGCTGACTGGCCATGCTTGGTCCAACCAGCAGGTCCACTGGCCCTGTTAGCCACTGTGAGATGCTTTCCTCCAACAAAATCCTCAGAATTTCATCTGCTCGCAGGTTTTAGCTCCATTTTTTAGCTTCTGTCACTTTTTAAGTGGAAAGGAACCAGAAAACCAGCTCATCTCCATAGACACACAACAGAAATGATGCTGTTTAATCCAGGCCAAACATGTAGGGCTCAAACTGACCACGGATGGGTGATGATGATGATGGTGGTGGTGGTGGTGGCGGAGGCTGACTGAAAAAAAAAGACCCCCCAAAAAAAAAAGATTTGCTGAATTAATTATTGATTTATGCACCAAGAAGAACAATTTTCCCACCATATTTTCTTATCCGAAAATATTAGTTGTGTTCAGCTATGATGAAGATACTTCTTTCAAACAATAGATAGATAGATAGATAGATAGATAGATAGATAGATAGATAGATAGATAGATAGATAGATAGATAGATAGATAGATAGATAGATAGATAGATAGATAGATAGATGGACTTTAACGTGTATTTTCCACGCTGTCTTTTGTGGTGATGGTCATATTAGCGATGGTGTTTGGGTTTATTTCCGAGTGAATGATGCATCCTTCCACCCTACATTCTTAACACAGTTCATTTCCTTCTTCCGACAAATAGCAGCACGAGTGAAAAAAAGGTTTGGGGCAAAAAAAGAAAGAGAGCGAGAAGGAAAGAAAAATAATTGGTCCCCCCCAACCCACCAACCCCCATCCTCAGCCACAGACTTAATTAAAACTGGCCTAGTCAAGAGGCCTGGAGAGAAAATCTGCTGTTTGCACAAAAAAACATATTGTATCCTTTATATACATGTATGAAAATCCTGCTGCTAGCTCCGACGGACGTAATAGAGCCCCGCTAAAGAAGCTGGCAAAGTCATTCATTCATAAGATCCCAATGTGTGACTATTGCTCTAATTACAGAGCACGTCAGCCCCAATTAGTCCACTGCTTCTCCTCTGTTTCACTGTTGATTAACGAATCCCTGGTAATTACAGGTTTCATGATAAGGGGGGTTAAGACGTTAGCTGGCCCACACAGCACGCTATTAAGCGCATCTCTGAAAGCCTTCACCCCTGCATCATCCACTGCTTTTCTTCACTCGGGCTCAGGTTTATTTTTGATCATGAGAGGGAAGAATTGGAGAGTTAGAGGAAGTCATGGCGACAGGACGGGGTGATGGCTGTGGCCAGCCTGGTGATAATTACACTTGTAAAGGCTGTGAGAGCAGGAAGAGAACACCTGCTGGCAGGAGAAATGAGACCTGTGCTGCTATGGGGGCAGGTACGGAGCCGGCCGTCTTTCTGGAGCAGCCGCCTGATTGTTTTCACGCAGCACACGTGTTCCAGGGAAGACTTGACATTTAAATCATGGTTGGAAGCAGAAGGTTGATGGCTGCAGAGTCACCGGGTCAAGAGACTCATCCCTCCTGCTGCTCTTCCTGGTGATGCCACGGTAACGACAGCCTTCAATCCCATTGACTCCTTTGTTATTACATTATCTGACTCAATTTAGCAAACGTTCGCTTCAACTCTAGGTCTCGACAGAAACCTTTTTAGCAAGAAGACGGCTCCGAAGGGGACCAGGCTGGTGTGGGGGACCCTGCTGCTGACGGCTGGCTGGCTGGCTGGCTGGCTGGGGGAGGGGAGGGGAGCCAGGGCAGCACCTACTTACAGACTGTACAGATGAAAATATCTGGAAACCATGCCCCAAGCACAAACCCTGATGTTTGAAATCACAAGCATCAAGATATGTGGATTAAAATATATATATTACTTCTAAAAAATGTACACAAGTTTTATAAGGTGAACCCTGAATCCTGTGAACTCCTGATGAAGCTTTGGGTCAAGAGCGTTTCTAACATACCATATTTTTCGGACTATAATTCGCACCAGTCAAAAAATTCATTGTGAAGGAGAAAAAACAATACTGGTATATAAGTCGCGCTGGATTATAAATTACATTTTTTGGGGAAATTTATTTGACAAAATCTGAGACCAAGAACAGACATTTCATCTTAAAAGGCAAGTTATAATAATAACAATGGAATAGAAAATAACAGGCTGAATAGGTGGACGGTATGCTGACGAAACACATTGACAGTTATTCCGCTACATGAAGCATAGACAACGAACTCAATGCATAAAGAACACGCTTACAAGTTTACCAAACTCTCGATCTCACTTCAGATCACTAAAATCCATTGAATTCTTCATCCTCGGTGTCGCTTCTAAACAACTCCGGAGGAAGACGAAGCGCCGCTTCCTCTTTTTTCTGTTTTCGGCTGCATATTTCACTAATTGCAGCTTGTAATTTGTAGAATATTATTTTCTTTTGGGGGGTATTTTTGTTCAGTCTTTCTCAGATGTCTTTATAAGTTACTGGTAATAAAGCGTAGAGCGCCCTTCCACGGTTGTCAGTGTGAAAATAACAAACGTGAAATTACCGCATATATTTTAATAATTTCACATTATAAGTCGCATCCCAGCCAAACTATGAAGAAAAAGCAGGACTTATAGTCCAGAAAACACAGTAATGGTTTGTGTATTTGATGCTGTGTTCAGGTGGTTTATGAACATTTTATCAATCAATCAATCAATTCCTTGAACTCTACATGGCTCCTGAAGTTGAAGTGTTACACTAGAAGACATTCTGTGATTGACAATTTCTCCTGAAGAGCTGTAACAGCCTCTCGTGGTGCCGCCTTGCTGTCACGCTGCAGCCACGTGCTGGTATGACGTCAGCAGCGATACTGATCATGGTCCTGATGATGGTGATGGTGCACCAGGATCAGCTCTGTAGCCAGGCTGACCAAGAGCCGCCGTGGACCCGTGAGTTCAACTGTGAGTGGACTTAAATACGCTTCTTCGGTACGAGCCTCCTGGAGACTGTCAAATTTAGCTCCGGCAACATCTGCAGGACCCAGTGGTGGACCTGACTGAGCTGACAGAGATACTTTGCTGGTCCCAGTCCTGCATAAATGCAGATGGCTGCAACAGGAAGGCCATCCAGAGTAACACTGTGCCAAGGTATCTCTGGAATATGATGTTTGCAGATTATATTATGATTTGAGGTGAGAGCACGAGGCAGGTGGAGGGGAGGTGGAGGTCTGCCCTGGAGAAGAGATGCATGAAGGTCAGCCACAGCAAGAGAGAATGCATGAATTCGAGGAACCCAGGTGGAGGTGAACTTAGAGGGAGGACATATACGGAAAATGGAGGACTTTACTTAGACTCCTCAGTCCAGAGCAACGAGGCTGTAGAAAAGAGGTGAATAGGTGTGAGGAAGCAGGTGTGATGGTTGATAAAAGAGGGAAAGTTGGTGGTTGGACCAGTGATGCACGTTTGGAGACACTGAGGAGACAGGAGGCAGAGCTGAAGGAGGCAGAGATGAAGATGTGGAAGTTCTCTTTGGTATTAACCAGGACGGAGAGGATCAGGAATAACAACATGAACACATGTTAGATGTTCAGACTGAGATGGTTTGGTCATGTCCAGAGGGGGGTTAGTGCATATGTCGGAACCGAGGTCCAGAACTATCACTCTGGAGGGCATTAGTGAGGCAGAATCTGTCCATTCTAAACTGGTTTCTAGTGCCACCCAGTCTGAATGCACTGGGGTTTTTTTTAACCACTGTTTCCCTCTTCTACACACTCTGGTACAAGAAGCCCCGGATTTAAACTCTGTACCAAACAAGGCTGGTTCTTGTGGAAGGAAACGATATGATCAACTTCACACCCATCAGGGGAGCTTGTGTACATCTTGCCTAGGGTCTTGCAACTTCGTACATATTCAAAAGCTTCTCTCAGTTCATTATAAACTCACAAAGTCTCTCCTTCTTCTGCTAGATGGCTGTGGTGCATTCATTAAAAGGGAGCCATACACGGCCCTCCCAAATTTATAACGATACAGATTCTTCACGCAATTAGAATTTAACTGTTCACCATCTCACATCTAACGCTCACATCAAAAGCATCAAAAGCAAGATTGCCTAATGGAAGTCACAATTAACACTCAAGGACAAACAGTAAAGAAACAAAATTCATGCTTGTCTCATGTTTATTTATTTATTTATTTAAAAAACAAAAAAACGTCCTTCAAGGCTAATTAATATGCAGGTCTGAGCAGTAAACACCTTTGTTTCCCATTGATACGAGTCTTCCCCTGAGAGATGATTACAGAGGTGTGACCAGAATATATATGATTTCCACATACATATACTGTATGTGGATGGTTGGTGATGATGGGCCTGACTGGCGTGGACCTGATCTCACACTTGTCTGACTCTCCTCTCCTGCTGCTAACCAGAGCAGCCTCGCTGTTTGGTAATGAGATAGGAAGACAGGGAGCCGTCACGCCGACAGGGAGCCTGACACGCGAAAATGAGACCTTGATCCGCATGCTGGGATCGAAGAGGACGACTGGGGAGGGACTGGGAGGGCGAGGCAATGAAAACGGAGAAGGCTAGGAGGGAGGAGGGCCGAGCAGCAGCTGTCAGAAGACTGAGTGACAGGTCAAGGAAGGTGGCTGGCCAGCAAAACACCTCCCAGAGCCGAGTGACAAAAGAAGGAAAGCACATGTGTGAATATAGAGCAGCGGCTGCCAAACGTCACGTCTCTAGCAGCCGACAAGCCTGTAAGGACCGTAAGGACGCCGCCAAACCTGGCGTGATTAGCCAAACCATAAGACTCGTTTCTCTAATCCCAACGTGTCCTTCCGTGACTCACTTTTGATTTCTGCCTGTAAGAAACACAATAGTTTTTCCTGTTTGAAAATGGCAAAGCATATCTGGCTGTTCCTTCAAGATGCCCTCCGGAGATGCCTTTCTGAGTGACTGTGGGATTATCTCTCCATTACACTGATCCTATCTGACAAGGCATTCTGTCACATCTCAAACGACCGCGCTCCTTGAAGAGCCAGGTGCGCTTTCAGCCGGAGACTGCAGAGATCCGAGACAGCCTCGCTCCGCATTTCATCTTACGGGGAAAAAGCCGGTGCTCGGGCTCAGCAGCGCTCCCATCCTTCAAGGTGTTCTTGTTCCATCTGCTGGAGCGTCCGGTGGGAATTCTTCTCTCTGAGCTCCTTCCTCAGTCCCAGCTAGCAGCCTTTCATGTCAGACAGGATACCAGACAGGAATCCCAGCTAGCACTCGGCTTCGCTTAAGACTTACATGTTGACAGACAGAGAGAGGAGGGTCCTCTTATCTCTGAATGGTCTTTTATTTCGACAGCCCACACTTACAGTGGGTGTCAAACTTAAAACATATGCTGCACGGCAGACGACGGATCAGGCTATGCAGTCGATGCTACGGCACCATAGCGTCACACGTCACTGCAGAGAAACTATAGTGATTTAGAGACTTTGCGCTAAAAATCTCGACTTTGAGTATTTCTACGGTGATTGAATGACTGTCTTTACTGCCAACGTTTAACAGCTAGATTTAGGTTGAAAGTCTCGCTGACTCAGCCCGTCATTTTAATACATTGATGGCTTTTAAGGACGACCTTTGCGACCTTAAGAATGAAAGAAAAGTGCTAAAAATTCAAACTTTATTAATGTTTTAATATGCATAAATGTCCTCCCAAGTTAGTGAGCTAAAACATGGAGATAAAAGTCCAAGTTTTCAAAACTTTTTCAGTCTAATAAGTTTACTGGAGCAGTCTGAGGAGGTCCAAGAGAAAATAGGCCTAAAACATTCAGACGGTCTGAGTGGAGGTTCGGTGCTGTACGAAACATCAGGGAGGTGTTGCTGCTGAAAATAACAACAAGGTTTCCATCACCCCTCAACTGAAATGGGCAGTGGGAGAGGTGGGGGTGGGGGTGGAAATAACAAACTGGTAAGTGAAACACTGACAGAGACAACCAGTCAGAGGAGTTCATGAAAGGCTGATGTTGAATCGGACAGAACAGAAATCGATACAGGTGCTTCAGCTGAGGCTGGGGGAGTTGAGGGGGTGTGGAGGGGGGGGGGTCAGGGTAGCTTATTGATGTTCATGTTGGTTAATGTCGAGATGGTGAGCAGGAAAGCACATCTGTCAATGAGATGTGTGAGTGGTGGGAGGGAGATGTGGCCTACAAGGCCTCTCCACTGGAGTGGTAAATCAGCCATCAGCCATGTGACAAGTACCCCCCGAGTAAACCCCCCACCCCACCCGCTCCACCCAATGAGACATTACCCTCTCAGCCCCCTCTTCCACGCAGCTTTGATATCCCTTCATGCTCCGCTGACCAGGCGATGGGTGGGGGGCACACCCACAGCATTCCATCGAAGCAGCCAAATGGAGCGATTGAATATATCCCCCAATGCAACAAAAGCTGAGCGGAGCCACACTGGCCCTCGGACGGGGGGACCGGGGCTCCTGGGTCAGCTGCTAAAACCACTGCTGAACCGACAGGAGCTCACAACTGCTACCTGTCTGCTAGCATTAACGTAGCCAACATTTAGAGCCAAGCCTGGAGCCACACCTGCCTCAGGGGAGGAGCACCAAACTACGTCTTTAGTGGTATTTTGTGTTTTAAAGTTGATAGGTCTGTAAAGCGGTTTTAAATGACTATTTTCCACAGCTTGACAGAGCCTGAGCCACATCAGCCACTGGGTTTTGTCCAGTGTTGTATTGACATTTAAACTCTATGGTCAAATTATCAGAGAAAATTTGTATTGTATTGTATTTTTGTTGTATTGTGGCTGTGGACTGACAGCTTGACCATATGATGTGTATTCCAACAAGGTGGTGAGGATGTATAATATACCGATATCTTCGAACAGAGGTGGGAAAACTGAGGCCCGGGAGCCACATGTGGCCCGATGAACTAAGGGAGAGTCTTCACAATCATTTCTCCAAAAGCCAGATTAAGACGGTTGTCAGCTTGATGGTTAGAAAAAGGTTCAGACCCCCCCCCCCCTCACCTAGCATGCTAACATGTCCTCTCAAGAAGGTGGGGCCAAACATCATTTGGAGCTTTATCATCATCTCTAGTTGGACCAATTTACAGGCTCTTCAACATATTTTCTCAGTCAATCGTCCATCAAGCAGGATTTTTAGTCAACCTCTGATCCTCATTGGGGGGCGGGGGGGGGGGGTAATTTCCTTCACCACCTGGCCCATCCCTGTCTTTGAATTAGTGCCTTTACAACAGGTCCATTAAATACTGCAGCCACACATGACGCGTCATTAAAATACCACGTTAAGAATAGCACACGCAATATATTGAGCTGAGTAGATGATTCTGTGGTAATTAGCTAAGTAAGAGGCCTCAGCACCTGTGAGATCACTTCCACCTTCCCAGTGAGCAGATTGAGCTGTCGCTGCTGACATCAGTGGTACTGTTTGTGGCGGTAGCATCAGACCGAAGCTGTTGATTGGGCGGGGGTGGGGGCGGGGGACTCTCTCAGGGGGCCCGGCAGCAAACAGTGAATGTACTGCCTCCGACACCTAACGCTACCCACCGCACGGAGCACAAACACTGCCTCAGAACAGTCTTCTGGGACTCGTCTTCTGAGTCACTGTTGCACTCACATGCGCTCAGCTTGCATCACTGTGTTCGGGAGGAACATCAGAACCAGCGTCAGAGAGCAACGGGGATTAAGGACTTTAGGTGGACTACACAGGTTTTGATGTGATTAAAGGCAGACAGAAGAAAACTGGACCCGAATTCAGACGGGCGGCTGCTGGGCTCTTATCAAATGCACTTCAGTTTAAAAGGGAGTCGTGTTTCTACAAATAGATGTGACGTGACGTGCACGTCTCTGAGGATTTGGTGAAGCACAATAACTGCTCCACACCGAGACTACCTGAGCTGAGAAATAAAGTACACACGTCGGGGTGGCAAACAGGCTGCGGTGGCGCGAGCCCGACGGCAGGACGACAGTAGCCGGGACACACATGAGCGTCTCCACTTGTTACTGTTCCTAAGAACTGTGCTAATCCTGTTAGCCCATGGTTAGCATCGTGGACTAACAATGGCTGGAACCTCTCACAGCTGACAGGAATCGACGGGTGGACCCATTTGGTCCATTCCTGATAACAAAACAGTGTTAAGCACACCAGTCGCATTGATTCTAATTTAGAATCAATGTTTGTCTAGCTAATCGTTGATGTTGGAGTAAACTGAGCCCAAGTTTGGTCTAAACAGTAGTTAAAAAAAGAGAGTTAAAAAGCATTTCAAGATTGCGCTTGTGATTACGCACTCGAACCAGCTCAAAGTGACCACCTTACTGTCATCCTTTGGAAGTTGCTTTGGCGATCAAACCATTTAATGAGCTGTATTGACGGAGACGATCTGGGGTTACCGCCTCCTGCCACGTGCCTTTGGGCAGTTCTGGTCACTGGGGAGTGATGGCGGATGTCGTTGGATGGAATCATCCTTTCATTTTCCACATACAGCAACGTCAGCTGGCCACAGAGTGTTTGAGCTTCGGATGCAGGTTCTTCAGAGGCAGCGGACAACCGACGCACTTGAGAGGACTGTCGATGCGCTTGCGTCCACAATGTTTGGACGACTGAATCATTTTTGGAGATTACCTGTTAAGAGTCAAACAGAGTCTGGACCCACAAGCGGAAGCAGAAGTTCCAATAGTTGTAATAAAAGTCCTTACTGACGAAAAACAGGCTAGAGAGAGAACCTAAAAACCACTAGACACACTAGGAGAACGTGTTAGAAGAAAAACAAACTAAAAGGACTAGATTAACTAGGTTAGACTTCTTACAAGATAAACAAACTAAAACCGCTAGATTGACTGAACTACATTGGAATATAAACAAAAACACCCAAGATCTACAAGGAGAGAGAAAAAAAAACACGTGGAACACAAGGAAACATGATTGAGGAAACTCACAAGGAAGCACAGAGGAACCGGCTGGAGAACCGATGTTCTAGCAACAGGAACTTAATTAATGACAGTGATTGGATTAAGTTCAGGTGTGCACAGTTAGTCCAAGGCATGAAAAGCAAACACTAACACAACACAGGAAACACAACTACAAACACACAAAATAAAAGCACCCACCCGGAAATGTCACATGACCAACCCTCCTCGTGTGAGGACAGTTTTGCTCTGTCTAAAGTCTAAAACATATTTCCTAAACGCTGTACGGAAATGATCCCCATGTGGCACTAGCATCACTGCATAATTGTCTTAAAATAGTAATCCCCACTCAGACTGCGCATATCAAAAGAAGCTTTCAAACTGGTGGTAATTGGATGAATTTCCACGACAATGCAAATGAGCGGTAATTACCGCGTCCACTCCAGGCCAGAACAAAATCATCCAGCGTCTGGAGAAGGAAAAAGGCCACGAGGCTCGCCTGCGATCACAGAGGAACTCTCTTCATTCCTATTCACCGTGCACATCTGAAACAGCTCATTTGAATGTGCACGTTGCCAAGCGAGCCTCTCCCTTTTAACAAACAAACAAACAAACACCACCACAATATTGTAAGTCAAGCTGTTGCTTTT
>BJFM01000398.1:30680-40820 GCA_016586285.1 Arothron firmamentum
TGCACAGAAAGACACAGAAGCTGCGAGAGGCAGCCGATGACAGCGTGAGGATACGACCCTCCAAGACACAACACCAAGACCCCGACAGATTGGGTTTCAAAGCGCAGAAAAGGCTGGATTTGATCCACTTCCGCAGGCCATCCAGCAGCAGCAGCAGCAGCAGCAGCAGTCCGGCCCGAAGAGCAGCACATCCTGACAGAACCCAACACCACACGGCAATATTCAGATAAACCTCTGATAAACCAGGACTTCACCTACGTACGTACGTATGTCAAAGCTGGGTTACACCTGAGGAAAATGAAAAACATTCCAGATTACCAAGCGATGAAGTTCTGAAAATGTAGAATCTAGATTTAGAATCCCATATTTACAAACATTTCAGTTAAGTACATACCAACATATAAGTATATTTGGATTAAGTCAGCTCAAACACAAGAAAAGAGAGTTGTTATAAAAGCTGCCCTTAATAATTTAAATAACCTAAACATCTTTACTACATCACATCACTGATGTGGAAACTTGTTCCAACCGTAGTTTTGTTAAATATTGCAACTGGGTGGATGTATTTGATAATTTTGAACCTGCCTCACACAGGAAAGCAATGTTTTCTAATTTTTAATTTTCACTTCCAGGTAAATGTTGCTTGTCTTGTTGAAGCGGTTGTTGTCTGATGGTGATTTGGAGCCTCGTCCAGGGGCCGGAGGACGTGTCCCCCCCCGTCATCAACAGAGGGAGCTACGGCTCAATGTGTGAAAGGAGCAGCAGCCGAGGTCTGGCCGGTGGAAGACTTCCAGCTCTCCCAGACGTGGATGAAAAAGGCAGACGATTCTCAGATTTAATCGCAGGTCTGAGGCAGAATCTGCGGCTCCACTTCCTGTTCAGATTTTACACTTCCTGTTCAGATCCCGACAAACCTTCTGAGGTTTTGACACCTTCACCCTGAGGCGAGGACCAGGAGGTGCTGGAAGGTTTTCACAAGGAAGAAGAATGGATTCTTTTCTTATTTCTAATGTGCAGAAATGATCTACGTTGTGACAGTTATCTGCTACATATGGCGTCCTTTAGGGTCCATCCTCAGAGCGCACTGATCACCAACCCTGACTGGTCACGCAGACCCAGGCGTGAATAAATAACACCAGTTTATTATTATATTAATAAAAGCTCCAACCAGAAAGGTGAGGAAAAGCCTCCTCCAGAGCTACACTAGTTCACACACAACACAGTCGTGTATCCCCAACACTGTCAGTCAAGTTTAATCATAAAAAGAACATTTTTGTTGTTTATTTATTTAAAGAACTTGGGAGGCTTCACTGGTATGTAACAGAGGTAATATTCCTGCCGTGTTGCTTTCAGCTCTTTGATTCGGGCTCTTTGGCTTTTTCTTCAGTTTGTTCATATTTTGACACAGTTAAAGGATTCACAGATATCACACAATTACACATCTGAAGGGAATTTACAGCATATTTCAGCACAATTTGGGTGAAGAAGGAGAGAAAAGTGTTTAATTTAAGACCAATATTATAAGATGGTTCATCTTTATGTAGGAGCATTTTGTTCAATGAACTCTGGTTTAAATAAACCTGATGACTGAGGTGGATATAATTGAAGGAATAATGGAATAAATTCATGGTGATATTAGATGCATCATTTTCAGGCAGAAATGAAAGTAGATGGTGTATAAAAACAGGACTGTGGGGGTGGTGCCCGTGCATGGAAGCTTGAGCTGGGCCCCAGTGCAGGGGTGAGACAGGAGGCATAGGGGCCTGGTGGCAGGGCCCGGGCCTGGGTGGTGCAGCGCTAACAGGCCCCCGGGGACCCAGCACTGCAGGACCATATGGGGAGCAGTGAAAGAGAGAGCAGCAGCGGGAGCCCTGGGCTGACAAGCCACCACTGCCCCTGCTTCAGCTGTTTCCCCCAGCCCCCAGAGCCCCCAGAGCCCCCAGAGCCCCCAGAGCCCCGCGGGAGGCGCGGATTAGAGACTCACAACACAAAGACAACACATGCATAAAAAACACTCACAGTAGACACCAGTGGTGGCAGGCTGAGCCGTTTCAGTACAAGGAACAGGCAGGTACACACACACGCACACACACACACACACACACACACACACACACACACACACACACACACACACACACACACACACACACACACACACACACAAAACACTCACTATAATATTTATTTACCATTTTTTTCCCTAAAATATTCCACAGAGCGGAACCTGTCTGAATTCCCCTAATAAGAAATTCTCTTTATTGGTACCAACTATTGATCAGCTGTTCCGACGTCCCATCGATCAGATGCACAACAACAACAGTTCGGACGTCTCGCTGCCGCTGGTGTGTTCATGATAATATTCGCCCTCTTACCAACTGCATCTGACTGGATTCTCCTAAACAGCCATCACACCTACGCCCTCAGAAGAGGCTCCAGCTGTGGAGGTTCTGCTGATCCAGCAGGGAGCAGCTCACGTCTCCAATGTTTTGTCAGCTCATCCTTTCATCAAGGGCCAACCAGCGGCAGAGTTCATACCTGAAGGTCCCCGTTGAACACACATTTCCAATCAATGGATCAATTCAAAGAAAAGTCTGCAAACAGGAACTTTTCTACCCTCATGACAGCATTTAGCATTTATCCTGTCAAAGTTCAGCAGCTTCACGCAGCAATCATCAGATATAAAGATAAAACGTACCGTCGAGTGTCACCAGACATGAGAATAAAGGCTGAATTGTGTGTTGAAGCTACAATCGTTAATAACTAATTACCTTGTAAAAATGAAGTTTGAATGTCGACAGACTGGTTTCTAAATGACCGTTGATTCCAATTTTTGTTTGAGTGGCAGAGAAGGATGGAAGGATGGAAGGAGGGAAGGATTTAATGACCTCGAAGCTCCAGCGAAATTCTCTGTGACTAATATTAAACATATCAGCTAAACACAACGAGCAGCATGATGGGGTTGGCTCCTCCCTTCTCAGGGCTGGTTCCTCCCTTTCTCCGGGTTCTGTGTGCGGGACCAGACTGGAAGCTTTAACCGGTGCTAAAACTAGCCGGTGGCAGCCGCTACCTGCTGCCTGTAACCTTGGTCCCTGCTGCAGCCCGAGGCCATGACAGCAGCCTGCACTGACATTAGGCTACATTTCCTGGGGCTCAGTCAAACACAGAACCACCTGTCCTCCTCTAATAAGACAAAAATATCGCTTCCTCCTCCATGTTCACAAAGACAATGAGCCGCTGCCTTTCCGGAACGTCCACAGAACTTGGACTGATGGGCAAACCTTCCTCCAGGCTTGGAAGGAGAGGCAGGGGGAGAGATTTTCATCAGTCTTCCCTCGCTCGCATACATCAGTGTGTGTCCTAGCAAACGCACCACTGGTGCAAATTCACTTTAAAGACAGTCAGAATGACTGTTTGAGCTTCTGAAGGTGCTGATGCTGATGCTGGTGGTCGATCACAGTACACCAACAGCACTTGTCACTGAAAACCTTCTCATACTGCTAAATCTAACCAAAGCTGAGGTCGTTGTGTTTGGTCATTAGTGTAACAAAGAACAGGAGCCTCCTGAGGAAGAAACTCATCCAGCTTCTGACAGGAATTAGCCAGCGTGGTCACACGACTGCTGGCGCCCATCAAATCCAGAAATGACTTTAAAGTGCTTCTCCTGAACTACAAAGTCCATCCTGCCTGAAGAAGCTGGACGCACCAGATCATCCCAGTAGACCTGGTTTACTGGTGGTTCCCAGAACCTCCAACAGTAGAATGCTGTGGAACTGGAGGGTGACTCCCTCTCTGCTTTCAGATGAAGATGAAAACCTTCCTCTCTGAAGGAGTTTAGAGTCAGTACTTTTTAGCTAGGCTAACGCTCACAAATGGAACAGCATCAGCTAACCTTTAGCATCACCTCACTGCTACTGCACCTCCTCTCCTCTCCTCTCCTCTCCTCTCTTGTCCTGTTCTATCCTCTGTTCTCCTCTCCTCGCTCACTGTTTGAAGTAATTAACACCTTTACTTTGCTAGCTCTGTGCCCACTCCCATATCTCTCTATGACCCCACAGACTGACCTCTGACCTCTGATTTACTCAGTTTAAGTTCTACATCTTCAGGATAACTAATATATTTGCATTTATGATGTCTGTGTCTGTTCCTCTCCTCCTTTCATGCTTCCCTTCTGCTTTATCTCTCCTTCACCTTCTCCTCTACCAAGCGGGTCTTGATCAAGGTTTCTTCCTGTTAAAGGGAAGTGTTTCCTGGGGGGCAGGGGTCAGGCTCGGGGTTTCTTAAAGAACCTAGAGACAGTGTTGATTGAATTTAACTGAACTTAATCTTTAATGACCTATTGACACACTCAGGAATTGAAAAGTCTGTCTTTCTGTCAATCTTTCCACAAAACAGTGGATTACAACCTAACATTAAAATCAAATAACTAACTGATCATTTGGAGCTTGTAATAACTATAATTCACACAGAAACAGAACAGCTAAACCAGCTTTGCTGTCTGCATGTGACGTGACTGTGAGGTTTTATTACAACACTGACTGAGTTTTAGCGATAGCTTAGCATCAGTCAAATAGTAGTTTTCCACTACTCTGCAGGCACTGATGTTAACAGACTTAAACACTGGTAATTAAATATAAAAACAACAACAGTGATGATTATCATCTCTCAACTTCCTCAAATATGACCTTAAAATCAAAACATGGGGTTTTAGCCGATAAAAAAGTTATCACTATAGTTTTCACATGCAGATGGAAAAACCAAGCTAATGATGATAAACGTGTTCCTGTGTTTTCAATTTTTACTCGATTAATTTCAGAGCTAACCCATCTCACTCTGCCACTGCTGAATAGTTGAGAGTAATTTTGCTGCTTCGCTGTTCTTTTATATCCGTGAAAAGATGTATTGAGCTTAGCCGGAGCATCTTTGGAAACAAACCATTAAGTCAGTGCTCCAAAAGTGGCCCTTTGCTTTTAACAAGTGCATGCATCATGAAGTAATGTGAAAGCAATAAAGATTCATCTCCATTGAGCCAACGGCGCCACTGCGGGGACTCACATCCACTTTTCTATGACATTTCTAAGGTATCTTTGTTCTTATTTTTTATTAAAAAATAAAAAATCTGTGAAAGTCCTCTTCAGTAGCTAACAGGAATTTATAATGTTATGTATTAATGAATAAATAGCAAATCCATCTAGGATGAAGCTCATTTTTGCTAAATACCTTTTGCACAAAAAAATAAAAAAAAAAACCCAAACAAAGAAACTCTAAGACAGCATGTTTTTCCAGAATGTAAACGTCGCGTCAACTGTGGGCTTTTTCCAAGCTCTCAGCGTTAGCATGCTGGTGTGTAGCGGACGCCTCTCCCAGATAAACGTGTGTGCTGATGCTGGCTGCTGAGGTGAAAGGGTGAGAGCGCCGCGTGTTTTATTGTGCCTGAGCTTAACACCCAGACAGACTTTTAATTGCGGAGGGAGGGGCCGCAGAGGCGGCTCATAACCCTGCTGCTGTGAGCTGGGAGGCTGGGAGCGAGGGCAGGTCCTGATCCTCTCCCCGGGGACGGCGGCCCTTCAAACTGCCACCTCTTTGTCCTGACGTTGCACACCTGAGGCTCCCGCTACCGCTCGTACCTCCGCCCCCCTCCCTCCCTCCCTGTTGGATCCACCTATCTGCCCTGCTGACATTATACATCTCAGAGTGTGTGTCTGCACATCGGCTGATCAATAACCTGGGCTCAGAGCGCATCGGTGCTGGCATCAGCCTCATTGATCACGCCCAGCCGCTGTAGTTGGGATCTGAAAGATAATTGGGTCCAGGAAAGATGCCTGGTTATGAGTGACAGTGATCACCAACTGGATCCACTATTAAAGGCCCTGATTGTGAAGCGGTACTCTCCAGATCCATCCATCCATCCAGCCATCCATCCAGTTTGATTGACAGGTAGATATGCTGAACAGACAAAGCTGCCTTTAACAATTTATACGGCAAAACACATGAAAATTTAGTGACCATAAATGGCAAAAAAAAAAAGGGAGCAAAACACTGATATTGATTTAGCACTTAATTAAGACAGAAGAGCTGCTCCTTTCCAAAATGATCCTCCCTCTGCTTCCTCCATCCCTTCTCAAATTAAGTGCGTTGCTCAAAGATGATGTAAGGCTTTAATAAAAGGCCAGGCTGTTTATATTGATATTCATTATGATGTGGCCTAAGGTAACCCCATTATGTTCCCATTACGACTAATAACATATAGCCAACTGAGCCATTTGTTTTATTTGGCTACTCTGCATATAGAAAATTAAATGACACCAGATGGTGACAAAAGGAGATAGAGTGGTTTTACTGGTCAAAGAGAAAGAAAAGAGTCATCGCGATATGTAAAAGGATCTATGGGCTGTAATGAGCATGCACGATCAATATTTCATGTGTGAAAGTGAGATTTATGGTGGTTTCCCTGACACATGCTCTGAGTGGGTAACGGCAGCACATCCTCAGAATAGCTCGGCGCGGGTTTGATGTAGCTGCTGCATGTGGGTGAATGATAGCGCGCCCAGGGCACAGGTCCATACGTTCACAGAGAACAGGACTCAACCTGTTTTCACAGAGCCGAGCCGGCTAAAAATACGCCAAACAACCCGAAATCGCAGCGAGAGAAGGGGGAGGAGCAAGCGTCAGCAGGTGGGGCTTGGTTTTTGCCCCTTCCTGATTTAAGTTAGAACGCTCTCCCAACTCTGCTGTGGCCCCCTCCGCTGCTGTTGCCCCATCTCTGAGCCCAAGCCCCCTTTGAGACACTGTGCCCCCTCGCTCGAGCTGTCAGGCCAGCACACCAGCTCGCTACCGAAAGGCATTATGCAAATGGCAGGGCCTCCCGCTCTCCCTCTCTCAGCGCTCGGTGAATCGGCTTGCCTTAGGGCCCTGCTGCTTGTTTTGACAGAGCTTCCCCTGATAGTTGGGATTAGTCCAGCTTGTTTGGCTAAACTAGGAGAGGGGGATCTTAGGCTACTTTGAGTTTTTCGGAACTCCGCTAGAGCCAGATGCCTCTTGCTTTTATCCCCACCAGGAGAGGGCCTGCATCCCCCAAGGCCTGCCTACAGTCATGGGCATCAATAAGCACGGAGCCAGTGTCGGGACCCATACTGTACACGCAAGACAAAACAAAAAAGAGAACAATAAAAAAGAAATAAATAATAATAACTGCACACAACCCGATGCGAAACCTGATATCTTATCAAGAAGTTAAACTCTTCCAGTGGGTCTGATAAACGGCCTCGGTGGAAAAGCCAAATGCAGATTCTCGTCTTTGACTGTGAATTCTAAATCGGAAAACACAAAACACAAAACCCATCTGCTAGACTGTTATAAATAGCGTGGATCATTTCACTTCAAGGGCTATCTGCTGTTTGCTATGAGGCAAGAAAGCCTGGAATACTTGAGAGCCCTCGTCTAGTCCAGGACTAAGACGGAGATATCTGACCCACCATTTCATACTTTCAAGCTTTGGGTGTTTTTATCACGATTACCAGCACAAAAAAAATCACAGCTACATGTAGATTTTCCGATGCTGTCCATGCTTAAGTCATCACTTTGAATAAATGGCGGCTAAAGAATAAGCAATCTTGCTTGGAAGCGTCTGGTCTTGTTGTGTTTGAAGAGCTCACATACAGAACTCTGAAACGCGTTAATGACTTTTATCTGTGCACTCAAACGTCTCCGGCGGTCCTAAATTAGGATATTGTTGTGGGTAATTGTGAGTTAGAGGATGTCTGGGGCAGGTTTGTGACAGAAGTGATAGTAACATAATCAACCATCCAAAAAATTAGACTTTAAATGAAAATTCTGGCGGTATTTTTGAGCTACGAGCAGGATGGGAATAAAACTGCAGGGTGTCCACACTTCCTAGGGAAGCCTTACATGAGGAAGTACTGTTTTATGACTACATTCCTGCTTTACATTAATGGAGGCGTCGGGCTGCTAGCCCTTTGAGAGAAGCTTGAACTTTTCTATTAAAGTGGCTGACCTGTGGTCAGCGGTTCAAACAGCCGGTATGCACATTAACATCCCGTTGCCGGGGCAGGCTTCTAAAGACAGGGAGAGAGAGAATATATAAGGAGGGCTGGAGTGATATCCCTTTCAGGAGGCATCCCTAACTGCAGGCCTGCGCTATATTTTATTCACTAATGTCAGGTGGGTTCACACACACTGAGGGTCGTCCTCAGACCTGCACGCTCCGCCGTTCTCATCAAGGTCAGCTGGATGAAAAACGGAGCTGGACTCAGAAATACTCAGGAGCAGAGACCAAGATGCAAGAGAGCGGCAGAGAAGAAAGGAGGGAAGAAAAGAATGGAGCAAAATGATGGTGAAGACATGCAAAGGAAAGGGAGAGCTGCAAGGAGAGTATAATGAAATCAGAAAAGACTGAAGAAGACAAGTGATGAAGAGCGGAAAGACCAAAGGGAGAAGGGGAAAAGGAGGGTTTAAAAAGTAAATAAGAAACAATCAATGGGGAGAAGAAATAAGAGCAGCAGAAAGCTGAGGTGATGGATGAGTGGAAAGAGATAGAAGAAAGAGAGAGAGAGAGAGATTGAGAGGAGGGTCTCAGGAGGGCTAGTTCTTGGAGGCCCAGGGGTGATGTCAGCCTATTAAACTGATTTCACAGGTTCCCTTAACGAAGCCCCAGGCATGTTAAAGGGCAGGAAGCATCCTATTGCAGCTTTTTCTTCGCCTCGCCTTTAAAGCAGAGTGAGTGCGCAACTTATCGACAGCTCCTCTGACAAACAGGCTTGAAGGAGGGCAGCTGCCGGGGCAGCCCTCTCAGGACCCCAACACAAGGTGGTATTGAGGCGCGGACCTGCCGATCTCAGAGCCGGCCAGACTCCACCTCCGTGCCCACAGACTCCACTCACTTCCAGCTGAGAGCGCCACAGAATTAACCATGACCTGATGCCTGGGAGATGCAGCCGCACAGATATGCTGATCATCACCTTCACGAGGAAGCGTCAGAGGTGAAGAACTTGCAGTAAAAATGCGTGCATGCATATGTGTAACAGCGAATCACACGACCTGGAACCCGAGGACAGAGATGAACTCAGAAGATGAACTTTTTCCTGAACTTGATGTAAACTCTGTTTACATCAAGAAGAACATGTGACAAAGTGAGGTCCAGGACAGGCAGAAGCTCTGTGCTGCAAACGTGTCAATTTAACGTGTCTGTTTCACGTCACAGCCTCCGGGACGTCAGCCGGGTCAATGCAATCCTCCCAGCCTCTGCAGGCGCTCCATCCCTCCACAAGCCTCCATGGAGGAGGGACCAGACATCCATCATCTCACAGGGTCACATGTGAAACAGAGAAAGCCACAAGAATGAAGAGAACCCCTCAGCTTGGACTGCTGATGGCAGGATCAGGAAACCCTTCATAAGGTGACAGCTAAATGATACCATTTAGTTCTGAATAAAACATCAGCGTGCACGTAGAGCAGCTTCATATGAATCGTTTGAAACTCTCGTTCAGCTCGTAGTGTCACAGATGTCATCAACACCTGAACACGGTGAGTCCACATCAGACTGTTGATAACGCAATTAGCTTGTTCAGTCATCTGGAGGTCAGCCATTCGAATCCTCCCCCATGGTGGGCCGTTATCGTCCCTTTGCCTTCCGCTTTCAAGGCCTCTTCAAAAGAACGCCACTCCAGACGTCACACGGGCGAGTTTCGAGTCGTCCGACGAAGGTTTGGGCCAAACAGGCTTTATTTTAATTACTGATGCTGCCAAGGTGAAAAAAAAGGAGACTCTCTGCTCATTAGACTAGCGCTCCGGATCAAACGCTGTATTTACATATCAGATTAAACCGCTCCTGCTAATGGTGAGATGTGAGCGGTGAAGACCCGGCTAATGAGAGGAAGCGTCGCTCTGGCCTGTTTGGCAAGGGAACGATGGTGGAAAACAACTCATCTCCGCTGATTTGACATAAGAGCACACAAATTACCAACAAAACCGGAACTTTGAGCAGTTAGTTCAGAGGTGGGCAAACCGAGGCCCGGGGGCCACATGTGGCTCGATGAACTATTTAATCTGGCCCGCAGAGCCTTCACAATCATTTCTCCAAAACCCAAATTTAGAAGGTTGTCATCTTGATTGGTTAGAAAA
>BJFM01000398.1:67321-82451 GCA_016586285.1 Arothron firmamentum
GGGTGCTGGGGCTAACACAGGAAAGAATTCAAACAAAAGGTTACCTCAAATTTATGTGGATTTTTTTTCCATCTCGGGGAAGAACGATGATGTCAGGTGACTTTTGGCCACACTGACAGACACAGACGTTAGTTCCTGCTGAAACAGGAAGTGCTTTTCCTCTGGTTGAAGGTGCTTTGCTTTGCTTCGGCCGAGTGTTTCCAGCAGCTTCGCAGCATCCTTTAATCCAGTCATTTTGGTGTTGAACTTGAAGGCGTGTGGTGGTCACCCAGCAGCTGCGGGTCAGAGGTCGTGGTTGCATGTAGACGTTCGGGAAAGCAGCAGATGAGCGAGGGCAGAGCGGCAGCAGCCTGGCGGCAGCAGCCTGGCGTCAGCAGCCTGGCGACAGCAGCCTGGCGACAGCGCGGGAGCGCCTCAGCCTGCAGTTCAGCTGGTCTCCAACACCACCTGAGCAGGCTGAGGTGTTTCCTCCAGTTGTCGGGCAGCTTTAGTTCTCCGGCTCCACAGGGGGCGGCCCAGCGGAGCGGGATGTCTGCTGCCATCAGTGTCACGCTCGCCACGGCTCGCTGCTCACCTCCTCCACGGCCGCGCTCCCTTTTTTGCTTGTGGGAGCTGCGTGGAGATGATGGAGACTTCTCTCCAAAGTGTGAATTTAATGTTTCCTCTAAAGCCACAAAGCAAATAATGAAACCAGAAAAGACCTGGTTTGTTAGAAATGGTTGCTTCCTCGGAATCAGACTGGTAGCAGTGTGTGTGTGTGTATGTGTGTGTGTGTGTGGAGGAGCAGACTTAAATTATATTTACCTTTTTATTATTATATTATTATCAGACTCAATAATCACTTCATTGATATGTATCATTTAAACAAAAGCTCTTTTACCATTGTGTGCGTGAGTGTGTGTCTGTGTGTGCGTGTGTGTGTGTGTGTGTGTGTGTGTGTGTGTGTGTGTGTGTGTGTGTGTGTGTGTGTGTGTGTGTGTGTGTGTGTGTGTGTGTGTGTGTGTGTGTGTGTTTAACTGGAACGTGCACATCTCACATCCATGCTCAGAGAAATATATAATAAAGTAATATCGTTGTAGAAACCTTCTACTTTGCGGTTTATTTGTGAATGTTTTCAATTTCTTCTTCGCTGATAAATGTAGAAATGAGACAAAAGTGGTTTTATTTGAAAAGAATCTCTTTTCTGTCTCAGGTCTGGTTCCAAAACGCCCGGGCCAAATTCAGGAGGAACCTGCTGAGGCAGGAGAGCAGCGGGGTGGACAAAGCCTCCGACAGCTCCACGCTGCAGGGAGGCACGCCGTCGGGGCCGGCCTCGGAGATCTCCAACGCCTCCATGAGCCCCTCCAGCACCCCCACCACCCTGACAGACTTAACCAACCCCACCATGCCCACGGTCACCTCTGTCCTCACCTCAGTGCCGGGCGGCATGGACGTCCACGAGTGCCGGAGCCCCTCGCAGACCACTCTGACCAGCCTCTTCTGATGGTTCCTGCACTGCTGCTCCAGACGCTGTTGGAGCAGACGGTAACACATCCGCTCTGAGCTCGTCACTGACTTCTGCGCACGTTGTCGTCTGTTGAACCGAGGACTCCGCGTTTCCAGAGAGAGACTGAGGAAGAACGAGTCCTGACAGCAAAGCTGGGGTCCTTCTTCAGCACAGTATTTATGATGTTGTATAAGAGTCACTGTCGTCTTTTTGGAAATTCTCAGATTAAACAGGTTATATCGACCGACTGTTGACCGTCTGTTTCATGTTTTCCCATGTGAGTGAGTCCTCCCGTCCAGTCCTCCCGGGCCAGATTCCAGGCTTGTTTTGTGTCCTACCAGGGAGAAAGTAGGACCCCAGGCCAGAGGCGGGCAAACTGAGGCCCGGGGGCCACATGTGGCCCGGTGAACTATTTAATCCGGCCCGCAGAGCCTTCACAATTTCTCCAAAAGCCAAATGAAGAGGGTTGTCAGCTTGATTGGTTTGAAAAAGGTTCAGACCCACCCCTTCACCTAGCATGCTAACATGTCCTCTCAAGAAGGTGGGGCCAAACATCATTTAGAGCTTCATCATCACCTCTAGTTGGACCAATTTACAGCCTCTTTAAATATTTCCGCAGTCAATAGTCCACCAAACAGGATTTTTAGTCAACCTCTGATCCTTATTGGGGGGTTAGTTTCCTGCTCCACCTGGCCGGCCCCTTCATCAAGATCTACAACCCAACGTGGCCCTTTGGGCAAAGCAATTGCCCGCCCGTGCCCCAGGCCAAAGCCTGGTCATCCTGTAGGAGAGGAAACCCAGCTGGAATCCATCCGTGGAGGAGCGGATTTGCCCGGCCCAGCTCTGGAGAATCTACAGCTGTTGTTCTCTTGGTGCAGCTGATCAGCCCAGATGTGAGTGGACTCAGACGCTGGTCAGCAGGATGAAAACACGCAGAAACCAACCCGTTTAGAACTTATTTACTTAAACTCTAGCACGCTGGCGCAACCGTCCCCACCTGAGCTACACAAACGCTGCTGTCAATCCACTCAGTCATCATCCCACTGATCCCCGTCCACAGAGAAGATGTGGAGCCCTCAGAGAGCCTCCTAGCAGGTTTTCAGGGTGCAGCTGGTGCCGGTGAGGGGCCTTCCTGGTCTGGAGCTCAGACTGAAGCCTGAACCCTAACCAAGGCCCTCAGGCACCCAGGCTGGTTTTGACTGATCCCACATCAGTTTAAAAATGATTAAAGTCTCAGTCAGGCTCAGAATTTGGTCTCTTTCAGAGCTACATGTTTACAACTAAAGGCAGCAGTTTCTGAGAATCAGCATGTGGATCCAGTCACATCAAGAACCTCTTCAGGAACTCTGCTGAGAATAAAATCGGTCAAATTGAGATTTCTCCAAAAATAGAATCCAAAACCATAAAAGATGAATCAGGAGCTCAAAACCATCAGTTTAGCTTCTGCAGCTGAACGACAGTCAGCATCAGACAAGGTGGACATTGAAACGGCAAAAGGTCGACCGATAAACACACACACACACACACACACACACACACACACACACACACACACACCCACACACACGTTGAACTGCTGTGCTTTCCGTCATCCTCTCAGTGACTTTGAAACAGAGTCTGGACCCACAAGCAGAAGCAGAAGAAGCACAACCAAAAAGGACCAGAACTACCAACTAAACATCACTGGATGAACGAGGAGAAGATCTTCCACAATAAAATTAAAGACGCTAGATTCACAGGGAACAAACCAAGGCTGGAGAACAACGATCTGGGCAGGGAGGCCTGAGGAACTCCTCCTTAAATACGACACTGATTGGATCAGACTCAGGCGTGCCATAGTCAGTCCAGGAAATGACACAAAGACAACACAGGAAACAGAACTAACTGTGCACAAAATAAAAGCATCAGCACAGAAACCTCAGAGACTTTGTTTTGTCTAGATGAAGGAGCAGGTTTGGAAGCAAACTCACAAATCCAAAAGTGGGTTTGGCTCATGAACGGAGGAGAATCTCCACAGCAGCTACAGGGACAGCTCACCCACAGCGTGAAGGTTGACTCTGCACCAACCAGCCAGAAATCCAGCTTCAGCCAGATCCAGGAAGCTTCGGTCAGCTGACCTGTGTGCACCACCACAGCTCAGCGTGCACGTTTGGCTCAATGACCTCTGACCTCTGGGGCTGCACCTATGTGGAAGTGCATTTGTGTGTGTGTGTGTGTGTGTGTGTGTGTGTGTGTGTGTGTGTGTGTGTGTGTTCCTGTACTTGCCTCAAAAATATCAATTTTACTAGCAATGTGAGGACATTTTAACTGGTCCTCACAACTCCAAAGGTCAGATTGAGGGTTCAGACTTGGTTTTAAGTTTAGAACTGGGTTTAGGTCAGGGGTCAGGGGTCAGGGGTCAGGCTCAGGGGGTACGAGTTAGGGTTGCAGGTCAGGGGTATGGGTTAGGGTCAGGGGTTAGTTCAGATGGTTAGGGTAAGGGGCTGGGTAAATTATGCCGAGAGGTTCAAGGATGTGTGTGTGTGTGTGTGTGTGTGTGTGTGTGTGTGTGTGTGTGTGTGTGTGTGTGTGTGTGTGTGTGTGTGTTTTAGACACTCCACCACGTCCGCTGCCAGAATGCTAACTGCTTGTTCCTGTCACTCAGCGCTCCAGTTTGGCACCTCTGTCCCATCACCACTTCAGCCGTGCTCGTCTGACCTTTTCCGATGACCTTCCCTGGTTGACCTAGAAGTCTGATGAAGTCATCGAGCTCAGATCTTCAGGCGTGCGCCAGCGCTGGACCCCCGGGGGAAGTCCTCCTTGTGGTCATGACCTCATAAACCGACTGGATTTGATTTCTGTTGCTTGACCCAGACGAGGCAGCGATCCAAGAACTCCAGCCAGCGTATGACGGAGCTCCCTCCAGGAACACACCCCGGGTGTGTTCACGCCAGCCCGGCTCTGGTCATGTGATACTCCAAAGCCAGGAGTGTCCCCCCCCTCCCTGTGTCACAAATTCACCGAGCTCTTCATCATTTTCTAGCGGCAGTTATCGACCCCCGAAGCCCAGTCCAGAAGTTGCTTAAGTCCTGAAGTCCTGAAGATCTGACGTCCTGAAGTGCCGTTCTAAAGTCCTGGAGTTCTAAAGTCCTGAAGTCCTAAAGATCTAAAGTCCTGAAGTTCTGAAACCCTGAAATCCTGAAGTTCTAAAGTCCTGCAGTTGTAAAGTCCTGAAGTTCTGAATAAAGTGAATTGTTGGATCTCCAAATCACCGTGTCCTGGGTGTGACTTCTGTGTCCACATGGACACTGACAACTCTCAGCTGAAGACGTCATCCTGGTGGACAGTTTAGGACTGCAGCTACATGATATCTGTCTGGCTGGTGGACGTTGGATTTGGCCTACTCTTTATTTTCAGATGTTCTACCCTCTGGTTCTGGTTCTGCTGGGCCTTGTGAAGCTGCGCAGGAGCCAGAAGGACCACAGAGGACAGGCAGCAGAGACACCTTACAACCATGGAGGAGCAGCAACGTGAAGGAGAGCAGGGACAACTGGAGATTCCTCCACCAGAACCAACTGGTTCCTGTCTGTCAATGTGGCAAAGAATCCAAAACGACCAATGTCTCTAAGCTGAAAATTACCCACAATTCATTGCTGCACAAGACATTTTGACGAGGCAGAAAAATGGCAACGTTTAGCAATCGAGGTCCTGTGATTAAAAAATGTCTTTTCAAGTTATGATATCCTATCTTTCATTATGCTGCACATGTGGAATTACTGATAAAGTTCGCTCGGTTACTCGGAAATATGCGTTAAATATCTGATGAAACCTTTTATTTGAGTGATTACCATAGAAGTGTGGATTTACCGACCATTCTAACAGTTTAATCACTTTTTGCTTGCAGGCTGTTGTGTGGGTGTTGGGACCAGGCCATTGACATGTTTCCAACCTGACTGAAGAGCAAAAAACTACTAACATGGAGGGTGAATGAAGGACGCTCTGCACACGTCACTGCAGGTCTGTTAGCTAACACTAACAACAACATTTTATTTTCCAAGGGTCGCCAACACAGCGAGAACAATAAGCAAACCACTGACAAAAGAGTAAAAGAAAAATGCAAAGCAAAACCAAGACATAAACAAGGAGAACGTTGACGTCACTCCCACACCTGCAGGTCGCGAGGTCGGGGAAAGGATGATGAGGGGATGTTTTTCCTCACACGAGAGAGGGAAAAACCTCCACAACTGTGGTGGAGACGAACCTAGCAGGAGCTCCTGGGAGGACAGATGCACGTGTGGGAAAACAATTCGGCTAACGATGCCAGCTAGCAAGGTCGCTGAAGCAGCTAGTGCCAGAGGACCACAGCGGAGCCGCAGGACGTACGAGACCTCGAAAGGTGACAGCAGGTCACCTGTGTTCCCACCAACTACAGGTGAAACACTGGGATGCAGCTTTGAATGGGTGGGACTCCTACATGGATGTGGTTGTTTTTAGGTCACTGGGTGCTGTCAGAGTGAGTGGAGCAGGAGGAAGAGTTAGTGGCGGGGTGGTGGTGGTGGGGGGGAGCTTGAATGTAATGTGTAATGAAAATGAGCTGGGTCCTAATTCCTTTTTCCTTGGTCATTATGTGGCCATTTAGGCCAGCTTTAGCCTCCCGCCTTTCACCCTGAGGCCCTCTCCATCTCAGAGCTAGCAGTTAATTAGCATGAGGAGGCTCAGCTAATGCGGAGACGGCACTCGCGCCGAGTCAATGGCTGAAGACGCACGGAGAGATGAAATTAGAGTGATTAGTTACCCTTTGACACACCGCCAAAGGTTCTCAATTTGGTGCTGTCACATCAATAAAGACGGCATTGCGTCAGTCGCACTCTGAGGCCATCTAGAGCAAAACGATGCTGCGCTATTACCAACAATTAAGACCAATTAGTCAGAGGAAGTCCAAGGGGAAGACGCACACAAACGCTCAGCGAGTTACTACACCAGATAGTGTGATATTACAATTTTACTGCAGTAACATGTGATTTATTCATCAGTTTTGGTCAGATGTGCTGTAGACATTAATATCCTGGTTCTAGGCGCCTTTCGAGCCTCGCTCTGAATAATTAGCATAATTGTGCCTACACACACACACACACACACACACACACACACACACACACACTGAGCAATTAACAAAAAATAAATATAAGTTTAATGAAAATGAATAAAAGTAAAATGTGTTTTTGGTGATATGTTGATGTCCATCTTCTCCATGTTTGGAGAAGATGGACATCAAGGCGTTCAGCATTTCACCATGTTTGCCTTCTGACCATCGACCAATAAAGTGTCACGTGCTTTCGGTGTGTGAACTGACGACTCCTCCTCACACTTGCTTTGACAACAACACTATTGCAGCATTACTTCATCCGTCTGGAATGAAAAGCTCCGCAGACTTCAGCCATCTTCCCTCTGACGTGTTTATTCAGATACCTGGGCCAGAGGTTCTGGGTCTGACATCTGAGGACGCTAATGACGCCTTTGTGGAGCCCAGAGCTAAAATAAATACGGAGCTCCGCCATCGTCAGCTGGCTGTAAACGATCCAGCACGTAGCTGATGGGCAGCAGAGCACGGAGACAGAGGAGCCACATGAAAAACGAGGAGGACGGAGGGATGGACACACTCCGCAGGAGGGAGTTTTCACTTTACAGAAGTAACAGCTCACCAGATGCACATGCTAACCAGCCACACATGCTAACCAGCCACACATGCTAACCAGACAGTCAGTGAATTTATCTGCTGAAAACTTCACGTTATTATATCCGACATCCTCCTACAGACAAGACAGTTCAGGAACAAGACACAGTCACATGATACCAGAGAAACCAGTAAAACCAGTGATAGCCTGACTTTACGTATATGTTTTCTTTATGGAAGTTTGCATTTTTAACCAACTACATGCATTTAAGACAGAAAAAAGCAACAAAGATGAAAGAAGACTTGGCAAACATGAAAAAATGAACCACCCCCATGATAACAAACAGTGCTTCCAGATTTAAATCCGAGGCTCGAAGCGCATCACTGGGGGGAAAACGTGCACCAGAAAGGTTAGAGCGTGCCGGCGGCCCATTCGTCACGTTTGGATACAAACGACTTGATTCCCCAAACGAGTGTTTGAGGAAGCTCACAAGTCAGCACTTCATCACCGCCTGTTCACCAATATTAATCAGTTGAACTGCTGGCACTTGAACTTTACACTGCGCACACTGCAAAGGCCAGCGCGCTGACGATGGCGTCGGGCTGATCCATCACATCTGCATTCAGGTCAGAAAACGGGGCGGCCTCACCTGATACGTGAAAGGAGGGATTAACGGGATTGTCATGGTTTGAGTTTTCGCCTTGTGCTTCTGGTTTCTAATTTTTCTCATTTTCTTTCCATGCAGTTTGACTGGTGTGTGGAGGGCGGAGTCAACAGATGCACCGGTTGCAGGTGCCTAGATGCAGCCATTTAAGACAGAGGTGGGAAACCTGAGGCCCAGGGGCCACATCTGGCCCAATGAACTATTTAATCCGGCCTGCAGAGTCTTTAAAATCATTTCTCCAAAAGCCAGATTAAGAGGGTTGTCAGCTTGATTGGTTACAAAAAGGTTCAGACCCCCCCTTCGCCTAGCATGCTAACATGTCCTCTCAAGAAGGTGGGGCCAAACATCATTTGGAGCTTCATCATCATCTCTAGTTGGACCAATTTACAGCCTCTTCAACAAACAGTATTTCCTCAGTCAATAGTCAAGTAGGACTTTTAGTCAACCTCTGATCCTCATTGGGGGGTTAGTTTCCTCCACCACCTGATTGGCCCCTTCATCAAGATCTACAACCCAACGTGGCCCTTCAGGCTAAATAATTGCCCCCCCTGATTTAAGCTCACCTGCGATCGTGGCTCAGATGGTCGCTCCGCCTCCCTCACATCAGCAGCGTCACGCAGTCCTGTTGTCCAAATCATTTAGTTATTCCTCCCAAGTTCCGCTCTGTTCCCCCGTGGACTTCGTTTTTAGTTAGGTTTTGGAACTTTTTAATTTGGAAAACCACTTTGAGTCTCTGTATTCCTGGGATCCAACATGTACACCCAGGTCATCACAGGGATCAGCAGCGCTCGTCTTCATCGAGAACATCAAGCAACTAAAACATGAAGCTAACCAAAAAAAAATTACCAAAAGCACAAATAAAAGGAGGACAAATACAACAAAATCCAGCCAGTGGACATTTTTGGTCTTCAGCTTGTCCCTCCAGTCCTGGATTTTATCAGGATACTGTGGTTATTTTTTTTACTGTGAGTGTGACAGAGGACTGTTCAGCGCACGTTAGCACACATCAACAAAAGGACATCCAGTTTAAAAGATGAGTGCATGTCCAACAAGTCCAGCAGACACTGGAGCCGTGCCTGGACGAGTGTCCAGGCTGCGCATCAGTCAGTAAGACGGAGACCAAAGATCAGCTGAGTGTCCACCAGCGAGGAGTAATGCTCAAAATGGTTTCCTAGCTTTGTGAGGACTTATGTTGGATATGGCGTCTATACATGAAGATGAATGAGAGACAAGGACCTTTGCAGCACCGTGAGGATATCTTAGAGTCATTCGTGTGTGTGTGTGTGTGTGTGTGTGTGTGTGTGTGTGTGTGTGTGTGTGTGTGTGTGTGTGTGTGTGTGTGTGTGTGTGTGTGTGTGTGTGTGTCTTGCCTTTGTGTAGACCAGACAATAGGCAGACCTCCCAGCGATGCAGCTGGGCCCGGCTCCTTCATACACTGTAAAACTTCACTCCTGTAAAAATAAGTTTGTTTTTGGGTTTTGGTGGAGAAAGTAACTGAATGTGAGCTCAGGGATCAGAGTCAGGGATGTGGATAAAACCAGTAAAAGATGTGAAACAGTCAAACCTGAACAGGAAATGAAATGTTAATGGATTTCAGGGCTGACTTGGATCTGGACACACAACAGGCCTCAGATCAGTCGATGCTGCATCCAGATGAATCCTAAACGTGTGGAGGCTCCATGTTCGGTTGGGTTTGGACCTGGATCCAAGCCCAACCAGGAGGGGGTCCGGGAGGGTCTGTGCACGTCCTGCACGTGCACTTGATCCCGCATCAGTTCGGAAACCCGTGATTTCTTTTTGTTTGACTTTTCGCAAAGTAGTGTTTTGATGGAATCGAATAACAAAGCCTGAATAGCTTCTCACGACACAATAAAAAGATGACAAAGCAGCAAAGCACAAAATCCTGGAGATGTTAAACCAGGTGCAGGGGTGCTGCTTGTCGGTCCAGGTCCTGTGTTAGCAGACAAAGGCGGATACGTGCGCGCCCGGCGCTGATGGCCTGCACGCCCGTCCCCCTCGTTAGGCTGGCCCAGGCATTTTTTACAGTGTAGCCGTCCAGCTTCTGTACTCGGGGAAAGTTCTTTGTGATGGAACTGTCACTCACGGACGGCCCAAAGCGGAGTGAAAGGCTGGAGCGCTGAGCCCGTCTGAGGCCCAGGTGGGTGGGGAAGAAAGGCCTTTGTTCAGACTTTCCCACTCCACCGGCCCTCAAAATGGGGCCACAGTAAACAAACAATACTTGCTGATGAATGGATAATGATGGCGGCGTGTTTACTGAACGAGGCCTGTGCAGAACAGTTCATCTGGCAGAAGATGCGCCCAGTTCAAGGCTGCATTCTGGCTTTAGATGAAGAGTTTACATTCTCCAAACCAGCGCTTGCTGGTGGACGCTGAGCCCTCCGATTCTGCTTTCGGGAGGATGTCGGACCGGCGGCACCAGATCCCCAGACAGACAGACGGACAGACAGTCATCATTGTTCTGGGAGGCTCAGGGTCTGTGGTGGCCCAAAGCAGAGCCTGAGAACAAAGCTAATCCCTGCGCTCGCCTCACGCGGGCCTCCGCTCACGTCCATTCCCATACTGGAGAGACGCTGGGCTCAAGGGGAGGCCCATTAAAGTCACATGACTCAGGAGCTCCTCTCTCTGGGCCAGGGAAAACATCCACCTCTTTTGGGCCCTTGATGGAGCTTTTCCAGGTCTCACCCTCCTCCTGGTTCTTGTGGGGTCTTTATCTCGGCCTTTTTCAGAGGAGGAACCTGAAACTGGTCCTTCCAGGAACAAAAAGAGTTTTCCAGAATTTGGTCGCATTAAACCAGAACCTGGTGTTTGACCACAGCCACAACAGGCTACCTATGCTACATATGCTATGTATGCTACGTACGCTCCAACAGAAGACGCTGTGTGTGTGTGTGTGTGTGTGTGTGTGTGTGTGTGTGTGTGTGTGTGTGTGTGTGTGTCCTCTCTGTGAGCACTGGAGCAGGACCAGACCTTCACGCCGCCTTCAGGAGGCCTGTTTGGCTTTAATTTTGTTGATATGGGGTCACGAGGTAACACACACGTAACATACAACAGTCAGACATCCATTCACACTCAGCGACAACTTAGAGTGGCCACTTCCTGTAGTTGGACGGCGGGAGGAAGCTGGAGCACCTGGAACGCAGAAGCCCACAGGGGCATTCAGACCTGGAACCTTCTTGATTTTGGGCGACCGTGCACCACTGCAAAATGGCAGCAACCTTCTCATATGATTTAGAATAGCCTGCATTCCTCCGCTGTTTTGCTTAGAAAACGTAGCTGATCGTAGCTGTTAGCGCTCCTTTGGCTCCTTTGGTCTGAACACGAGGAATCATGTGTGCACTCCAGAACGACTTTATCACACACACACGTGGTGGTAAGAAGTCAGAATAACGAACCTGTAAGGTGCATCCTGATGGTGTTTGAGCTAGCAGGACATTTAGCTCAACGTGTGCACAGAGCTGATACGTCAGACGTGAAAGGCGGGGACGTGTTCTCGTTTGTGGCAGAATGTCGGTGCAATGATTCATTCAGATTGATCAGAAGAAGAGAAGATGTCTGCTGGACTGTGACATCATAAAGTGAGTCGGGAGGCCGATACGATCCGCGTTCCCTCACCGTCCGAGATATTAGCTGGGGAGGCTGATGCAGGAGGGGAGGAGGGTGGAGCGTTGTGGGTTTATTATCCACATAAGAGCAGAAACAACATAATCTACCTGAGCTTCTCCCCAAAGGGATGAATTATGAAGGCATTTATGGAGGCCCGTATAGATATAGTCATGTTTATTCTCAATTTATGGCTGACACAACCAAGAGCCGGAAAGCCACTTTGAAACCCTTAAAAAGCCCGTGTTTTATTGCAGCGCAGCAATACTGCAGTTACAGAAGAAGCACAAATGACTCCCAGCGGAGCAGCGTGCACGGCCGTCCTCACAGCAGTGATTCCTCTGCCACAGGAAGCTCAGCCTCTGTGGAAGAACACGTTTAGAGGTGATGAATTACCCTCATAAAGCCATTTTTCATCAAAACATACCGGCTGAAATTTTCACTCCACCGTTCAAATGAAGAGAAGCCCTCTGTGATACGAGGAGGGGTTCTGAGAACTCGGAGCAGCCAGGAGAAAATCCTGTCATGGAAATAAAACAAACAACATCTCAGAGTTCTGAGACCCCAACAACTCAGACTTTTCTGTAGCTGCAGCTGCTCCTGGGTGTTAGCAAGCTTGTAAAAATGACAGTTCTGCTGAAGAACAAACCACTTTCAGGAGAATGAAAGAGGTTCAGAGGTTCTTCAACAGCTCTGCTCCGTAAAAGCTGGAGGCCTGAACGTTAGAGACCTCCAACCTGCTGAACTGACTCGTCCTCGTTCATCAGTTTTCTCAACAAGATTTTTATAGGAGACAGGACAGAACTGAAACACAAATAAATATGAGAACATCACAGCACAGCAGGTCCAGAAGGTTTTATTTTCATGTGAGATAACACAGCTGAGCGAAAACATGAGCAAAAGCTGTAGAAGGTGCGAAACTGCCGATAGTAGCACTAGCACCGTGGCATCGGTGCAGAACTCTTTTAGAAGACAGCAGCTCCAGAGGCTGCTGAAGCTCCAGCAGCTCCCAAAGCTCCAGCAGCTTCAGCAGCTCCCCAAGCTCCAGCAGCTTCAGAAGCTCCAGCAGCTCCAAAAGCTCCAGCGGCTTCAGCAGCTCCATCATCTCCAGCAGCTCCCAAAGCTCCAGCAGCTTCAGTAGCTCCAGCAGCTACAGAAGCTCCAGCAGCTCCAGAAGCTCCAGCAGCTCCAGCAGCTCCAGCAGCTCCAGAAGCTCCAGCAGCTCCAGAAGCTCCAGCAGCTCGAGCAGCTCCAGCAGCTCCAGAAGCTGCAGCAGCTCCAGAAGCTGCAGCAGCTCCAGCAGCTACAGAAGCTCCAGAAAAGATTCACTTAAAAAGGTGTTTTCATATGAATAAATCTGGTCGTTAGCCTCTCAACAATCAACTCCTGATTAGTTGATTATTTGAGTTTGTAACCACCCACCTCACATTTGGCACAAACATCCCTCAACCCTCTGATGAGCAAATAAAAGTTTGCTTTCTTCTTTTTCTTTGTGGTGGCTGAAACGGGACAGAGCGCCTGAGCAGAGGATGTGGATTCACGACCCTCTACAATAAAAGTCAGCACAATTTTGTAAAAGTCTATACAACATTTATAAATACTCTGCAGCTTTAAACCATGTTTAATGAGGTTTTTGAAATGGAAATTGGAATTTAAAATCCAGCACATGATGGTGAGCGTGCTAGCAAATATTAGCTTTGGTTAATTTGAATTTACTGTTGTTATTATAGTTGTTAGAACACAACTGAAGTAGCGTTTATTCATTTATCAATACGTGCTAAGGCTGTTGCTGAAGAGGTGATATTTGTCAGGCCCTCGCGGCAGATACATTATTTTATTCAAATTTTTAAATTTGTTATTCAGATGAATTCACATTTCTGCCGGGGCTGCAAAGAGAAAAAAAAAGGAGGAGGGAATCTGATTTCCTGCAGTAGTTGGCATCTCGGCGTAGGACTAGTGAAGGCCTGCAAACTTTTATCAGCAGCTCTGATTATAAGTGGGATTAACGGTTTTCAAACTCGTTTCATCAGTGTCGTCTCGGTAAGGACGTGCACCAGATTCAGTCTGGAGCTACTTACTTGGGACGGTCGGTTACCTTTTCTTTCTTTTTTCATCCTCCTCTGTTTGCCCCCCCTTCATGCTCTACTGCCAATCAGCTAGAGAATTGGTGCATTTATCCCGTTCAGACTCACGACATCATGGTCAACCCCTCAGTGGTCTGTTGGTGATGGTTTCCACCACTGGCTCAGCTGAAATGCACCTCATTTCCAGTATGTCCAGGAGGCCCACTGATGGCTCAGCTGGTTTGAGCAGACACAGATAAGCAGCACGACACGTCTGTGCTAATAACAGTAATACAAGTGTGGTTTGATTGTGATGTTTTCGGTGCTGTGTCACATTCTGCAAATCGTGTTTTCCAAATCCTGGAATTCCATTCACGAGGTTTTATTCAGTATGTGACAGCTTTTGTTGAAATAGTCTAATAATAAAAGCAATTGTTGTCTTTGACATGTCGTTTTCATAGGGAATTCGGAAAAAGGCCCACATTTGCTCCCGTGCGATACGGAAGTCTCTGAAAGCATATCCAGGTAGCCTGGATGACAGTGATGCATTTTTCATGAGTAATGTTCTGTAAAAAGCAACAAAGTGACTGGAGGATCTGCCTTGTGCCCCCCCCGGAGAAAACTGTTTTGTTCTTCGATTCGCTCACTTTCATATATGACTGGGCTCAGTCCTCCTGGGACACGGGAGCACAGAGACACCCTTTGGAGATAATCCAAGCCTCCTGTCTGCGATTGCACGCAGTCGTCTGAGCATCAAAGCCTCGGTCCTGGTCCCCATAGTCTCCACTGTTTAGAAGGATAGTCGGGGGTGCTGGGAAATAATGACCCCTGGGGTTCCTCCACAAGTTTCATCAAAGCTGTTTCAAAACATACTGATATTTAACGGCACATCTGTCCCGCGTCAGCAGCGTTGTGGGACGCGTGTCAGTGGTGAATGAATGTGATCACATGTATTTTCGGCTGTTCTGTTGCGTGTTGGCGTGTTCACGTCAGCTGATGTGAGAAGAAGCGCTGCTGTATTTGACTCCATATAGAAGTTGATCATTAGTTAAAAATGGAATTCATCAACCTCCAGCATGTCCCCAGTGACAATCCTTGTGAATTTTTGGTTTAATGAACTCCCCCATACACACACACACACACACACACACACACACACACACACACACACACATAGACACGTACTCATAATTTATCTTCTTTCATGGAAAGAGAAATGAGGAAGCACACATTGTTGGTTATTGATTCTGTGTTAACAATTCCAGTAGCCCAGAGTGTTGATCCTTCTTACCTTGATAGGTGCTTTAATACCATCTGCATGGTGGGTAACCCCTACCGCCTGTGAGAGGTGCACCTCCCCTCCTCCCAAGCAGTAGTGAGGGGGAGGACCAGCCTGGCTAATTAATAATTCACCCCAGGCCAATCTTCCTCCCCAGTGGCTTCATGTGATTACAGCAAGCAGCCAGGAGTCAAGGTTAGTGGTAATGATAGAGCGGCACACCAACTATGACTATCCCGGAATTGGCCTTCCCACTGGTGGGGAGGAAGGAGCCAGAGACAAGTGGAGAATGAAGCCTTCAGTGAAATCCTCAGAGAGGAGGGTTTAAGGGTGTGTGTGTGTGTGTGGGGGGGGGGGGGGGGG
>BJFM01000398.1:90171-100634 GCA_016586285.1 Arothron firmamentum
CTTACACAGCCTCCCTCTCCAGCCTCAAACAACCCTGGACGTCTTTCTTTCTTTTTTTTCTCCCTAAAGTGGCGGCGTTATCATGGGGACTTTACTCCCACCTCCACAAGGAATCCAGCGAGCGCCTGTTATGACGCGCTGGCTGGATTATCACTTCCTCCCACTCTTCCATGCTGAATCTAATGTTGGGCGACACTCAGACACCCTGGATGATGTGTTTTGGCACTGCCATGATCCCAGCTGTGCATTTACATATGCGATGACCCAGATTAGCGTCCCTCTTTACACTCCATCAACACTGATTAGGGCAGTCCAGTCGAACAAAAGCTCGTGCACGGCTGCTCTTAGCACCTTTTCAAAGTGATAACACATCAGTGGTGCAACGATGGAGCGATCATCAATACGAGGAATATCAGGTTATGACTGTCCAACAGATCTGCCAAATAAGTCAACAGAAAATAAATGACAAACTCTGTGATTTGAGATGCAGCAGAAAAATCAAAAATCTTTTGAGGAAGTTCTGCAGTTCTGACAGAATGACTCAATAAATAATCAAAATAAAAAAATATGGAGGGATGAATTTGAAAACGCCGTGGTCGGAACTTTCACCACCTTAAATGGCCTCATTTATATGGTCATTTTACTTTGCCTAGTTTTTTAATGGAGTCATTTCAGAGCTTCCATGGAGACAGACAGACAGACACACACACACACACACACACACACGCTCAGGGTTGGCCACTGATATGGCACCATGCTGAGCTGGTTAGCTGATTAGCATTTTAAAATTCTGTAGACAACAAACGGTATTTGTTATAAAAACGGGCTGAACATTAACTTAAGTTTCCTGCCTGAACGTCCCGTCAGGTCATAACCAGCTTGTAAAATGACAGAACGGTCTGCGTGTTAGTGAAGGTGATTGTGTCTAACCCAGCCTGGGCTCTGAGTGGCCCACCTAGTGCTGTTAAAGTGTTTGTGTCTCCCTCTCACTTGCTCTCTCTCTCTCTCTCTCTCTCTCTCTCTCTCTCTCTCTCTCTCTCTCTCTCTCTCTCACACACACACACACACACACACACACACACACACACACACACACAGATAAGCTAAATTACCACTTGTCATTAACAGCATATGCTTCCATTCATTAACTAATTGCACTTTATTATGATGTAATTACGATGTCCACGGCGTGTGATGACAAAAATTAAGCAGGCTGGTTCTCTCCCGCCAGAACCAGCCTTACTCTCATGCACTAATTGCGCTCTTGGCTTTGATGAATAAGGAGATGATTAACCTTAATTCCCAAACAGCACTGGGGGAAGAGGATGTGACTAAGCGACTTAATGTGGTAAATTGCTTGAATATCTGAAGTGCCGGTGACACTCTTTTAGCTCAGGGCCTTTTTCTCCTGCTCTTTCCTGGCAGGAGCTGAGTTGCTGACGTCCCTGAACGTTGCTAAAGTACAACATGCTGCCTCACGAAGGGAAGCCCGATCATTTAATCTACCTGAATTCGTTCTTTCGGTGCAAAAAAGACGCCACAGTGGTGTGGGCCACACTCCGCTGCGCTGCTAATGTGCCCCACTGCCCAGGAGAAGAGCCTGTTCTTCTGCTGCCTAAGCAGAATGTAGATTATGTGAACAAAACCCCACATGCGTGGCGGTAAATATGATGACATTGCAAACTTGTCTTTTGCCAACAAAGTTCTGGTCCCTTTTTTTTTTGATGAAGCAGTAAAAAAAGAAGAGGTAGGAGTGGATGTGACTGGGGGTAAAAATGCTGTGGTCGCCTTCACCCCACCTCTCCACCATCTCCTCCTCCTCCTCCGACTCTGCGGGGACAGCAGGCCAGGAATGAAAGTTGGCGAAGAAAGAATGACAACCTGTGTGTTACCACGCAGAAGTGCTGGAAATGCTAATTGCAACTAATGAAACCTTCCACCATTTGCATACACGCTTTTTAGCCTACAGATGTGAGGAGCTAAATTTGCTTACCAGGATCATTTTTGCTTATCACCAGAAAAATATGGATCCTAGCTCATTATGGCATTGTTTATGTTTACCCAAATAAGCCATTACAGCTAGCAGAGCGTATACGTTAACTGTGAGCATGCTTGGAAGGTGGTCTCAGTCATCGGAGGAGGCTACTCATTATTCTTTAATGTGCTGAATAAACATTTTGTGGGAACACGGTTCCACCCTATTGTTCCTATTGTTGTACATGCAACATTTTTTTTGTTATTAGGCCACAAATATGCTGTGCTGGGCTGTGTTTGCAGCCTATCGAACCAGCGAGCAGATGCAAGGAATTGATCATGAAGTGAAGTGGGGCAACCAAGAGTCAATTCCTGATTCCTTGATTCAGATAGATAGACACCTGCACTCTCTCTTGTTTGTGTGTGTGTGTGTGTGTGTGTGTGATTGTATCCAGTTGTTGTCGGGATAGTGGGAGGCAGAGAAGAGTGAGTGGGGGGTGAATGATGATCTGCCCTTTTCCTCTGATCACACATTACTGAAGACCAGACCGGCTTCAGAGCTGCAGCACTGTTGTCGTGGAGACAAAGGCCAGCATCAATCAGAGCGTCTGTCCGTGTGTCTGCGGCTGTAGCGCCCCCTCACCTGTTCCTCCTACCTGCTTGACTGACAGGTAGGAGGAACAGCAGCTGTCAAACATACCAATACAACAGTGAACACTGAAGTTGCGCTCTCTCTCTCTCTCTCCCTCTTTCTCACACACACACACACACACACACACACACACAAAGGCAACTCAGTGTTTTTACAACTTCTTTACGGGGGTTTAGCTGTTGAGTAGACCGCTGCTGACGTCTTTAACACATGTAAATATAACATTGATCACGAGCTCTTATACAGTGATCATGGTTACGCACAGATAAGTATCAAAAGTGTTAGGGAGCGGGTTTTTTTGAGGTCCCAAATGCAGACACTACAGGAGGTGCTCCAAGTAAAATCCTTTATTTGGGGGACAAAAGGAAAAGACAGAAAACACTCCAACTGGAGGAAAAAACAATCTTCTTGAAAACAAGAGGCTTTCCAGGGGGTGCTCCACCACAGGGTAACCGAATCAGAACTCAAACCTCCTCCCAGGGAACGTGGCAATCCTGAAGCCAGCGGCAGAAAGTCACATCAGTCCAAAAATCCATAAAAAGGCAACCAAACCTTGCGCTGAGGAGGGAGCAGGTAACCGCTCTGCAGGACACACAACAATCCAACGTTGGTGCTCAGGTGCAGCTGCCTCTTATTCTCCCTGATTGCTGATCAGCCACAGCTGCACCCCATCACCAGCGAAGATCCAGTCTGCCACGCTCCCTAGTGGACAAAACAGAAACAAGCCCAGAAACCAAACACCAGAAAACTAAACATAAAGCCCTAACACAAACACCCAAAAGCCAAAATGTGGAAAACCTAATCAAACACCAGGGTTCCAGATGCGGAACCCTAACAAAAAGCTCATCAAGCTCCATGTTAATAAGCACAGAGTTAGAGGCTGGTGTTACTACATCTGTAACCAGAAGAAGAGCCTCTTGTTTCTTGGTAGAGTCCAAAAAAACCCGTTAAAACTCAGGAGGATCTGAAATTTATTGTCATTTCCATCTCAGAGGCCCAAAGCTGAGATAACAACAAATATAAATGAAGGAATAAACTCAACTCAAATGATCCCCCTCACCTTCCCAGATGAGCACACATGTACACTGATGAGTATTTTACCTAACTGATATGAAAAAGAGCATCTCTGCACCATATAAATCAATCGTGACGAATGACAACAGGGACGGCTCCATCTGAAAGGATCTTCACAACAAGGCAGTTCTGATGTCTTCTAACAGCCACAGCCTCCTGGGCAACCTGCTCCATGTTCTGGTAAATCTGGAAAGCAGCACAGGCTGTAACACTGCAAACTTTAGAGAAAGTTGATTTAAATCACGTTTTCTTAATGCGAAGAGAAGAATAAGGTCACACGACATCTGGTAAATCCAACCACAATCCAGCTATCTGGGGGAGTGTCCGTTGCGTGCATGCAAATGCACTTTCATGGCAGAAGGTGGTGAAGACATGAAGATCTCTGAGCAGCTGGTTGCTAAACGAGGCTCCTGAGTATCATCTTAGATCAGTGTTTGTGGTTCTTGATACAGCTGCCTTTAAATGAAGTCACACAAGCCTCAAGGAGGCCAAGTTCAGGTGCTGGCACAACTGGTTAAAGGACTGGAGAAGGAATGGAAGCAAAAGGGTTCCAAGCCCCAAGATAAAAGGCCCCTGCTTGAATGGCTTCGCAGTCCTGGGGGGAAGGCTGAGAAGCAGGTCTTCCAGACATTTCATTAACCCTTTGTGATTGGTGGACTATCCAGATGCGTCTGGATGGGATTTGCTGGTGCTTGTTTCCTGTTGGGCGTGGCTCACCTCCTCCTGGCTCCTGCTTCCAGCTTCACACACCTGTAGCTCATTCCAGGCAGTCAACTCACTCACCTGCACGGCCTTAAAGCCTGACGCAGTGCATTCTTCTGCTCCTCCCCACTTCCTTCTTGCTCTGTCTGTGGCCACACTTTGGCTCGTGAAAACCCTGTTTAGGGTTTCTGCCTTACGGTCTTTGTCAGTCCTGCGTCCCAGGCCCCCTGTGGTGTCCAGCCTTGTGTGTTTTTGTGAGACATGGATGTGAAGACGAGGTCAGTAAAAATGGTTGCTATGCATCACTTCTGTACCTCAAGGCAAGACTACTGACAGACAAATTGACTGGATAAATGCTCAAACACAGAAGTTTTTTTTAATTTTATCATCTATGGGTGCAGTTCATCTGCATATGGTTTGTGAAACATTTGCATATTTCTTGTGTGTTGGGGACGTCGTTAGGGAATGGACATTTCTTCATGGGGCTCTCAGGTCATTTGTAAGAGTTTCATTTAAAAAAAGTTGTATCAAACTGGATGCATGACCCAATGTCTGCATACTGTATCTACATTATAACTAAAGCTATGGACGCATCTGTGTGATGAGAATGTAAAATCGTAACAGAAGAACAAGGCACAGATTCTGCTCTGATCTGGACCTTGGTGTTCCTCATCTGGGGCCAGAGGACCTCAGGCTAGGTTCATGCTCCTGACAACCTCCTCTTCCTCCTACTGCTACTTTTCTGTACTAACTTGTCCAATCAATAGCTCCTCAGACACCTCTTGGGGTTTTTTTTCTCCAATAACAAAGTGTGATGTTTCAGCCATTTCTGTCAGGTCAATGCTGAAGCAACTTTCACATGTTTGCACCGTCTGGACAGCCTTCTGTGTGAATTCTCCCTGGAGGAAGGAAAAAGTACTTCAGACTCTTTCATTCGTCCACTCAGGCAGTCATGTTCTACTCTTGAATGTGGCTGAATTCTTTAAGTAGGCTAAAAAGGGTTGATATATAGGTGAAGGTGCTGGTGCTGTGCTGGTGGCCCCTGTGGAAGCTCGTTCTCTTTCATCACGAGACGGCATCAGGATGAATTGGTACACAGATTTGACCGTGTTGATGAACAGTTTACAGCCTGAGTCTTTCTAATTGCACTTGGACAAGTTTCTGAGACCCCACCGCCCCTTCCAGTAGGATTGTCCTCTTGTTCCAGTCACACTCTGATCCTGGTGCATCGCATAATCCAGATCTTTCTCAGTACCATCATGACCTTCGCCTGATGACCATCTGGGCCATTTCTAGGACCAGATGTTGCAGGTTTAGTGCTGGAACAGTTCAAGACAACCTTGACTGCCGAAATTGGGGGTCTCCACATCCCGAAGAGAGCCGCTGAAGATAAAATAAGATTTTTATTGATCCCACAGTTTGGATATTTAACTGTTACAGTAGCTCAGTTTAAAAGAAACATTAAATAATAGAGAAATAAACACAAAAACTAGTATTAATTATAATAAACCAAAAAAACAGTATTAACATACACAGCCCCACAGGTGAATATGGATGTATAGCAGCTATGAATTAACTGTATAAAGTAAGTGAATGGAATGAAAAAAGACCATAATGTGCATAGATAGGACATCAGTAAACATCAGTACAACTGTGAAACATCAGTAAACATCAGTTCAACTGTGATGCGGGAGAGTTGTTACAGATTTATAGCATTGAACAGTCTGACGGTGTTTGGCATGAAGGACCTGTGGAAGTGCTCCTTCTTACACCTCAGGTGTTTGAGTCTTTCACTCAAGGAGGTGCTTAAGGCCCCCACAGTCTGATGTAGAGGATGGAAGGTGTTATCCATGATAGTGGACAGTTTGGCCAGGGCCCTCCTATAGAAATATAAATAAATAGATGCAGCCAGAGAGAATTGAACTCATTCCTAGAGTTGAGTTGTGCTTAGATCAGCATCAGTGAGATGTCACAATAGATGATCCTGACTGCTGGGCACATTGAGAAGAACTGCTCCTTCATTATGACTTTTAAAAGGGTTGGAGGCTACAGGAATCTTCTATCCTTCTTTTCATAGTCTGTCTTTTTCTGCCAGGTTTGCTTGATGTTTTAAATTCCTCTACCTGTCCTGACCTGTCAGTGTGTCTGCAGAAACTTGCTTGTATCAAAGTGTTTATTTTAGATCCAGTCTAGTCTGGTTCTGATGACCTTGGACCAACCCATGCACTCTTCTGACTCTGACCTGATGGGTTTTACACTCCAAGCACAACGGCAGCAGTTTCAGTAAAAAGACGTCTTTGATCGAATGAGTCTCTCATCAGCTGTCGTCTCAACCGGTGCAAATGTAACGTAACATGAAATGTGAGCTCCAGCCACAGAACAGCGACTACCTGCTGGGGACCCGACTCCTGCTCTATATTAAACCAATCTTCAAAAACAAGTAATAATTCTAAATCAGGTCCCTAACTGGAGACTTCCACTTCAGCTGACCGCATCTTCCCTAGAGTTGCAGGAAAAACATCGTCACAGGCAAAAATCATTGCTCCATACCTTGAAGCTCTTAGTGATGTCACAGTTGCATATCTGTCATAACTGTGGCCATCTTAAATGTAATTAAGCCAGTCATCTAAGTTATTGGCAAAATGTTCTTCCTTTATTGGTTTGGACAGAGCTGGAGGTCACCAGAGACGCAACTACTGTATCTCCCCTGAACCTGAGCCACCAGCAGGAAGGTGGATCCATAGCTTCGGACAGGGTGTTGAGCGGGGCCAGCAGCACCTGTAGACGGACTTTAACAGCATACACGTCACACGGTCACAACCAGCGTCCACCAGCGTGCAATGACTCCAGCAGGTCACAGCCCAAACAGGAGAAGAGTGAGACCAGACAAATGGAGACACCCGGCTTGGCTGAGCCAAGGGGTGTGCGGCTCCACCCAGCAGCCGGTGTGTGCACCGGCTACACACCTTCATCCACAACCACTCTGCTTCATTACGGCATGTTTCAACTCTCCACTTTATGAAGAAGCAGAATCAACACAGAATCCTTGTTTGCTCTTCTGTTGACCACATACTGAAGTCTCCACCTCCGTTTAATTACTTGGAACCACTGGAATGATCCTGGTCCTGGTGCAGGACCAGGACCAGCTGCTGAACAATCATGGCTAATGGGCAGAGGGGGGCAGCACGGTGAAAGAGTGGCTGCAGGGAAACGCTCCACATTTCTGTACAGCAGCTGTCAAAGATGATTTCTTTGCCTCCCACTGTAGTACGGAGATGTAGGAAGCAGCAGTGTAATCTATGGAGCTGCATGAAAATCGATGTGGGCAGCCCAAACACGAAATCAATGCAGCCAGATGGTGAGGGGGGGGAGACAGTGGAGGAGGAGGAGGAGGAGGAGGTGGAGGATGGAGGTGTGGAAGGAAGAAGTTGGAATGTAGGAGTTCAGCAGTTGACCAGAGTGGGTTTGTCTCCTCCTGAGCTGGGCCACTCGGGGGGTGTGGAGGTCAGGCTAATGTGGGAGGGGAACCAGCAGCAGAGACAGTTGATGTGCAAAAGCAGACGTGCCCGAGCGTCGGAGCGATGGGGGGGGGGGTCTGAGCACTGCTGGATGAAAGCCCCAGAAAACTATTTCTGCACTTTTAATGCCAAAACACATTGATCGGTGAGTTTAATTCTAAACTAGAAACCTTTTCGTGCATACGCTGTGAGACATTAATAATTATATTTAAAACACAGCCTGACAGAAACACACAGATAGTGTTTCAGTCTTTAACAGCTAACTTTATTTTATTACTATGTTCTCTCTTTCATTCAATAAATGAAGGAATTTTGTATTTAATATCTAACTTCATGCTGAAATACAGTCAAATTAATATATGTAAGAATTTTTCAAAATTCTGACCACAAAAAACAATAAAACCAGGATATGAGAGAAACGACGGAGCTGTCCAGACTGTAGTGTGGAACACGAAGCAGCCCGTCCACTTATTATGTCTTCAAATTCATTTATTTGCTCCCAAATCGGATGTTAATCAACTGCATCTATAAAGTGAAGTTTTACACACATAAACTTATATATGTTGAAACAGTTATCTCTTTTTTCTCCAAATGGCTGAGTAAATGATTGTTGACCATCATGTGTTGTTTTGTCTTCCTGGTTCCTGTCTGCAGGAGGAGGAGGAGCAGGAAGAAAAAGAGGAGGAGAAGGAGAAGAGGAAGATGAGGAGGAGGAGAATAGTTTCAATGAATCAGCCCCTCCCACTCACCTTTAGTATCATGTTTATTGTGGCACAGGCTGGGGGGGAGTTTACTGATGAACCCTACAGCCAAACGTGGGCTCAGGTCGTCTGAAAGTCTGACTCTTGGTGAAGTGAAGGACAGAGAAGCTGGTTCCTCTGCCGGTGGAAAACTGTCTGTCAGCTAGAACAGATGAGCCTAACCCTAAAGTTACAGCCGTCGTCCTCACACTGTCTTCTTATACATAAAATATTTGATCTTCTACCCATTTCTTCCAAATTTTGTGTGTGTTTTTTTTTTTGTTTTTTTGTGCAAAAAAAGGTTCCACGACAAGGCCGCCTCGCTGTGAAACAGGAGGAGCCATCAGATCCCTGGTAGATCGTGACCTGGAAGCTGAAGGTGGAAAACCACCATCCAGACTGGCAGGACAGTCCCTCCCCCACCACCGTAGTGCCTTTTACTCCTTTAGTGAACAAAACAAAAAACAAAGGAGATCCATAACTCCAGTGTGAATCTTCCCAAATATTAATCCAGGTATTAATTCTACTATTTCTAAGATTGATCATCATAAAAACAGCAATGTAATGGTAACTCATGTCACAACAACCGTCATTAATGTTATTTATGTCGTCAGGTTAACATAGCCTAAATTTCCTAGCTGTCTTTCCCCAGGAAGAATCAGGAGTAAAGTTAGTAAAGTTTGTGGTTTCACAGACAACATTGTGGAAGAAGAGGTGTCCATAGTGAACGTGCACGAGACCAGAGTCTAATTAGTCAAACCGCAAAATGTTGCTTTCCTGGACAGAATTTTCCTGAATACATTTATAAAGAATGGTCACCTTTAAAAATAAAATGTGTGGGTATAGAAATGAATAAAAACTCTGGGCAGTAATGAGCCCTAGAAGAGGTCTACTCCAATAATAACAATCCCTTATTTCCTTTTCTTCCGCTGGGATGGATAGCTATGCAGTCAGAAGATTGCAGAAAAGCATTAAATTAGCTTCTGTAATGTGGCGAAAATGCTGGTTAGCGTTGCACGAGGCTTCTCTCCGCGGCTCGTCAATAACCACGTGACCCGACAGTCCAGACAGCAAGCGGCTGATTGATTTCTCATACGAATCAGAACAGTTGAAAGGTCTCCGAAGCCACGTGGCATTTGAGGAAGTGGCGAGCTCGCGGGTCATGGGTCTCCTGGTGATCCAGGGGACCTCTGCGGCTCCCTGCAGAGCCACGTGCCCGCTCCCGCTGTCTCGTTAGGAAGCGTGGCTCGTGTTTGTAATGGGATGGCTGTCGACTCGGACACCTGCGTCCAGGGTTGTCGCTTCTGTCCCCGCCGCCTTGGCTGCTCTCAGGACACGTTCTGAGGAGCTGCTCGGCGTGTCAATACTAGGAAAGACCCAGTTTCTTGGACAGGGTATGAAAAGGTCACCAGCTGAACGGCGAGCTGCTGATTTGAAGCAGCTGAGAGGAACAGCCAGATCTGCACATCCAGGCTGGTTTCTGCTGCTGTTTGGTGCGGCTGGTTGGTATTCAGCGCGCCTCTCCGTCCTGCTGAGTTGAGTAAGCAGCGGCCGGGGTTTCCTCCAGGTCAGAGCAGGGTAAGGGGGATTGCCAGAAGCGTTGCCCCCAGCAGACTGAGCCCTCACTGGGCACAGCTCTCTGATCCGCTGCCTCTCCTCCCCCTCGTGCCTGAAACAATAGCAGTGTTGATATCTGTGGAACTCAGCGTAGTCTGCTCCCACTTTTCCTTTCATACCATTTTTTTGATGTTGCTTTGCTTTTAAATCTTGAAAAGCATCAAGCAGAATTTTTTTTTTTTTTTT